>JAHLJT010009355.1:124420329-124935329 GCA_031308135.1 Acheta domesticus
CGGCTGGAGGTGTGTTCATCTGGCGGTGATTCCTGTCTTCTTCTTTGGTCCTGTTCTTCCATAAACGGAAGTTAGGTTACCCACCTAAATGGCTCCACAGTATTATCATCACGATGGGTTTCCTCGGGAGGATATAATCAGGGTAGTTTATCGTTTCTTTCCCTGACGATGAAGTGATAGGGTGATGATGGGGGATGAAAGGACAAGGATGATGGTGGGAGGTGATCGTGGCATTTTCGAACCATCCCAGCATTCGCCTTAATGACCGAAGTAAACTACGAAAACCCCTGGTCAGGATGGCCGACCCGGGGATCGAACCTGGACTTCCCGGCTGCGAAAACAACACTTGAGCCACTTCGCTCGGTGGTGATACCTCTATCGACATGAGGGCAATAGCCCGCATATCCCACAAGCCGACATGTAGGTCGGCGCCATATATCACTTCATATATCTCTTTCCAATGAGTAAAAAACCTCGACAGCTCTTCAGATGTAACATGCACTATACACACGGGACTATGGGGCGCTCAGAATTAATATTCCCTTGCTCATTCTTGTTCTTCCTATCACCTTCTAGGGCAGTATTCCTTCTTAGATGTTTCTCGACCAAAGCAGATATACTACTTAACAATAAAACATGAACGGATAAACCATCTAGACATTTTATATGGTGACGGATTGGCTTCGTCTGCTGTATTCCCAAGAGCAAATTATCACCCCCCGCTCAGTAAGGATTTTACAGATTCAGCGCGAAGCAGATTACTTCCCCTGCGTTAATTTTATGATTATATTTCTTGTATTCAATAAAGTAAAAAATCGACTTGACAATACATCGACTGTATTACGTCTTCACGCAGTTATAGTAATTCTATTCATTAGCTCCAGTTTATGTAATTTTAAATTATTGAAGGAAAATGCGCGTATTAACGATGTTTTATGAGCAAATTTGTTATAGGAAAATTAACTCATGACATTCATTTACTGACTTATGTATAACAAATTAATGATTATCCATTTTGTGTTAAATTTAATTACAGCCCAGTTTTATCTATTTTTAATAAATTTTAATTCACTGTCTACCGCATATAAATTAATTCTAGCGGTCGGACGAGAGCTATTAGCTCGTGGCACAATGAATGAGTGGCGAGCTGCATGTACTAGGTGGTGGTTCCGCTGTGAGCGGAAAAAAAGACAACTGTTCTCTAACGCAACTCTACCAGCGTTGGGTTCTGAATTGCATGAACATTAATGCATTTTAACCTACTTTGCTCTAGTGAAGCTGAAAACAGACATGTCCACTTCTTAAATGAATAATGAGGTGAATTATGAACCCGGAAATTGACTTAGGAGAGACAGTGTATTTTTATCGGGTGTAATATTACAGATCGCAGGCTTTACAGATCGCAGATCCAACGGCCGCAGTTCCGCTTTATCCACTACAAAGACATGAAAATGAGGTGAACTCGGACCCGGAAATTGACTTAGAAGGATCTGTGTATTTTTATCTGGTGTAATATCGTATGCTTCATAGTCTGGAAGGTACTTGGTTTGAGTTGCGATGGTGGGGAATTTTCAATATCGACTAGATCGTTGCTCCAACGACGTTATGCGACCTAATTTTCATACACTTTTGAGACGTCAACAGTACTCAAAGTACGTAGATGTCGGGTCTGAGCCCTATCTGAGTTGGAGGGAAAGTAAAGTTGTTTTCGAAAGAGGCTTTAAGCGTTCCAGTGTAAATATACAATGTAAAAAATACGTTTTACACGCAACGGGAGGTACAAGCAATAACCTACAAATATTAGTTTATTGTCAAAGAATTGTTAGCATTCACAATATTTTAATAAAAGGTGTTGTCATCACAGACAACAAATCTGCTGTTGATAGCTAAGCGGACAAAAATTGCTGATATAATAAATCAAAATGTTTGTGTTGACGACACCTTTTTTTTTAAATTAACGTACGAGCAGATTAACGTATCGCTGCTGTTTGTTGTATGTTCTTGAAATCACTTGCAAAACGCACAAATCTGCTTCCTCTCATAAATGCCTGTAATCTCCAAGTCGCCCAGAATAGTAATCATCGTTATTTTACCCCCCCCCTCCAAACACCGCAAATGGCACTCACCTGCAAATCGACGATGCGGCATTTTCGAGCAATTTTGCAAAGATCTACACTACGCCGTCCGGCAATCCATTGAACGCACTTCCCAGGGGCCATCCATTGCGCTTGTCACAAGTTCAGCGACCCCCCCCCCCGCACTCCGCACCTCTCGCAGTCACCGGCGGGGCGCGGCTGTTCATGAATGTCACTGACTGCGCAACTGCAAAGCCTTCGGCGCGCTCCATTACCGTGCGAGGGAGTATTTATATTGTGTCGCGGCAGCCGCAGCATTAGCGGCAGTCTCTAAATTCACATTTGCGGATCACGCCGGCCCGCGGCGCACCTTCGCCGATTGGCGGGGAGTTGTGTGCGAACCGCAGCGCCTCGTGAAAGTGCAGCGCAGTCGGTTCTCCCGTGGATCGTTATCGTATATTGTAGGACACGAAGCGGCTGTCCTGCAGTGTACTACCTTGTTTACTGGTCGAGCTTTTACACTGGTAATACTCTGTCCGGTTTCAACGGTTCACTCGTGTGTTTGCTCGGCCGTTTGCTGCGACGTATTTTGCGAAATTACGTTTAATTTCCAAACTTTTAGCTTTAGTTTAATTGCAGTAGAAACAAATTAAAGAGAAAAATAGAAAATGTTATCGAAAATTGTTGCACAGAGTGAATGTACAGTAGCCATGGCATCGTGTAATGTAGGTAACCAAGGGGTTGTTGAAAAGGAGGAACGAAGAGGGAAATATGAGAAAGATGTTTGCCCGTTTATCATAAATAAATATGTTGTTTTATTGTGAAGATCGAATACTTATTAAATGATTGATAATTCATATCGATCTTCATAAAAAGATAAGTATAAGATATTTTTATAACTTCAAAAATGAATGTTCTTTTGAATATTAAGTTTTGTTACTTCTTTTATTAATCCAGTTTTCGTGCAACATCTTCATTATTTTGATGTGGGTACTGATTTACTAAGAGCCTTTCAGGACCTTCATTTGTCCTAAAATAGTGTGGGCGATAGTGTCAGGTGCGTCACTGTACAAGAAATGAAGACACCCAGTAGTACGTTAACTTTAACATTACAATTCTCTATATTCGTTGTGATTACTTCTCTGCATGCCACGTTGCATTATAGTTCTCATTAACCTCTCAGAATATGCGCACACAGTCGTGATTTACGATGCCAATTTTATGAATCATATAACGAACGTTGCTTTTGATCACATATAAATGCACATTTTATTAAGGCAAGAACAGCCGGAATTTTAATGTGTTTAAATTAACGATCCAAACTGAAGTTCATTTGTGTTCATAATCACATACGTTGCATGATATAGACCGCTAAGGAGACCATGAAAATATAAATCGGAAATACTAATATGACATTTATGACTTAAAGAGAAAATTCAAAACTTCATTTTGAAATCTTTAATAAAATTTATATAGTGTGATGGAATTCATTCGTGGATCCATCATAGATCAGAAATGAAATACAATACATTGGGAAAATGCGAACATGTAATTTAAGATTTTTTGCGAGTTCTGTTTGTCCGACGTATATTTCATTTTATCAAATGAATATTTAATTTTTGATGTTATGATATAAAATATTAATTGCTGTCGCATCCAAGTTACAATCATTATCCTAGGAAAAAAATATTCATGTTATCATTATTCTCGAAAACAAGTTAAAATGGTACCATCATGTATCAAGAATGCCAATGAACAGACTTCCATTCGTAGCTATGAACTATAAAACAGAAGGAAGAAGGGACATTGGTAGACCGAGAAGAAAAATGGGTGCCGGAACAGGTCACATGACCTAAACCCTGTTAGGAAGAAGAAGAAGAAGTTATCAAAATACCCGCAGATATTGAAATTGTATTCTAAGGAAGATGTTTTGTTCTATCGAACGTCAATCAACCAATTTTGTTAAAATTTGAAACTAGTTGTTGAAAACGGTCTTTGTAAATTTAAAAACTCACGAAAAATATAAATATATAAGTTCATTAGTTGACCGTCATTATGTTAATTAGAAATTGATCTTTCGTGTAGCTCATTAGGGAAAAACTGATGTGAAGTTTACAAGAGGCAGTGCTGTTTGATAAATGTATAATACCGTAATAATGCCTGCAACTGTTCCAGTTTTAATTTGATTACTTAATTTATTACAGTCATTCATGAATTAGTACCAACTAGAAAAATTAAGTATCAAAATAATTTGGTCGGAGTGAATGAAAAAAAAATACTTTCCACGGCGCAAAGATGAATTCACAATGTCCTGCCACAGCCATATTCAGTCAGAAAGCCATAATTGGGAGGGCCGAGTACATTTATCTGACCTGTCATTTTGGGTTCTTATCGTACCTTCTCATTTCGCATTTCCCTTTCACATCACAAATGGCAAGTTACGATCGTCGAATCTGCCCCTCGGGACTGAACCTTCTAGAAAAAAAAAGTCCGTCGCATAGACTCCCAGTGCGGCACTTCTAGGCGCTACACGCCAGGAGGCTATTGTTCTCGGTGAAGCGTTTGTAGTTAGATGTAAAGTTCCCAGCGCCCATGTTGTGCCATAATCGCAAAACCCCCTCTTCTCGATACGCTGCGACGGGGAATGCTCTCGTGATACGATGTAGTAAGCGTGGCGAAAACGGGTTAATGTTACACGATGACCTGAGGCGCATCAACTCAATCACTGTCACAATCAATATCCCCTTCGATGGGTTCCGATGCTATCTCCGCGTGTGGAGATGATGAGGGAGGGGTGGGGGGTGGAGGTAGAATGAAACATAATAACCTGGTGTGAATGTGCGGCCATCCCAACCCCCTTGGGGCCTTCTGTTGCTCTAATGAGTCCTGAACAAAGCATGCAGGTTCTTCCCTTTGTCGTGCACAAAATTCGTAGGAAAAATTGTTATTTTTGTCTGAATGCATAGATGTAGTGTGTTGAATATGAGGAGACAATATTGTTTTGAGAGGTTCTGAGGACAAACTCTCTACCTCACATCTGTGTTTAAAACTGTTTAAATGCTTTATGTTAATTTATTAAGGAAATTAGTTTGAGATGTTCGTTCACATTGAACAAGCAGTGTCACCATGAGAAGGTGATTATTTAGTGTAAATATATTGAAATGTTGTTTTCCTCTTTGTAATTTACAGAACAAGTTTTCTATTTTCAGTATTTCGTCTCAAGTGAGAGAGATTCTCGAGCTAGCACAGTTAATTATTTTCGTTACTATTTTCTAACGTCTGAAGAAATTTGTTTTGAGGTTATTACTACGGGATCTCATTGCTCATGTGCAAAAGTCTAGAAATCGCTTCAAAACAATCTTTTGGATTTTTAATATTTGTTTCATCTTCCTAGATATATTGTTTCTTTTACATTATGCCCCAATGGAAACTTTATTTCGTGTAACATCTGACCAATTACCTGACTCGCTCTTACACTACAGCGAGAATTGAATTCCCTTCAAAACAGATTCATTAAATGATATGACTCAATAGTCCTGATAACACCTAGACAATTTACGCTGCCTTGGCTCAAAGCGAGCGCGGCGGTAATCCGTAATTATTTTAGTGTTCATAAGTACGCTAATCGTCTCTTAACGTGTTCATAATTACACTGTTATCATATAACTACGAATCTCCGACGAAACTTAAAAGCTATTGGACTAATTGCTTTTTATCATTAATCTCAGTTTTAAATTAAAGAACTTCTGAATACTATATAACCACCACAAGTCATTCACATGACTTTGTGTGCTTCCTCCCTTACAAAGCATGCTAAATGCATTTTAGGGATGTTATTGCACATGCATGCATACGACTGCTTCACTTGCTATTATAAAACCGTGCAAAAAAATGCAAAATAACAAAAAATATATCAATTACTGTGTTTTGATTATTTCAAGCGATAAAGGTTTCTTGAATATACAGTAATTATTGATTTCTTTTGTTTTATTACAAACTCAGTTTTTATTATAAAATCAAATACTTTTTATAAGTACATGTCTCACAGAAGCGGGTAGAAGAGAGTGCAAATTTTTCTGGTCTGATGGAACGAAAGAACAATAGGGATCTAAATAGAAAATGTAAATGGACAAAGCATACATCTTTTCGAAGGCTATAAAACTTACAATGTTCTCTTGAAATAATTATAGATTAATTAACTATAAAATAATTAACTATAAAATAATTAACTATAAAATAATTAACTATAAAATAAATAACTACAAAATAATTAACTACAAAATAATTAACTATAAAATAATTAACTATAAAATAATTATAGTAGTTCACGCTGCGTAACGACATTTCGTGAAATCTATTGTCAAATGTTGTAAATGTGTGTGTAAAGAAGAAAAACCAGACCTGTTAGGAAGCACAGTAGTTTCAGAGTAATTTACCTCGCTACCCAACAGTATTTGGGTGATCAGAATGTTAATTTTGTCTAATAAGATGCTGATGAACCTTCCTGAGTTGCTCGTCACTTAGTGTGCCAGCATTCGACGGCGCAATCCGGAGTTCGATTCTCGACTGAACCAAATTGTACCTGTGCCCTTTCCTTACAAATATTCCAGTTTATATTGCTGTGTGACGATGAGAAAGCCCACCTTAAGATTACGAAGACCTGTACATACGGTGAAGGGATGTCTTCGTGCTAATCACACAAACCCATGGCCGAGAAGCTGGTTCACTGCTGGTCGGCCAAGGCCCGTATCGGGCTGTCGAGCCAAAGAACAGAAACAAGTTGTTGATGAACTACAGTAAAGTATTTCTTGAAACAAAATTCACTAGAAGAAGAAAAAAACTAAGAGTCGGAGACAATAAGAAAACTAATCCTAAAATAAAAATGCGAGAAGAACATTTTTATCGTTGCAAACATTTGTGATGTTTTTCTGTTGTTCAAAACCAATCCGTAATACATATGAACAAATTGAAACATTATTTTTATTTAGATTAGGAAATGACTCAAATGTCGATCTTGCCTTCTCTTCTTCTCTTTGTTCTGGTTTTTCAATTAAAATAACATATTATCAATGAAGGTTTATTGTAATTTTGCTTAATCTATTTATATCCGAGAAATACTAGACATTCTTGAAGTTTTACTTGAAACGATCATTGATAGCAACTATTCCCTATTACTTGCATACTACTCAATTTGTTTTCAGAAATAATTCAAAGCTCTTATATAAACCGCATGCTTCGTAGATGAAATCAGTCTATTGGTGTGTTTGTAACTGTGGTATTACTTATGTTCATTTATATTTTTACCAAAGCAGTTACAGAAATGATATGTTGTATGTCAGAATTACGGTCAAGACAATTAATTTAATTTATAATATTTTTCTATAACGAAGGAAATGATTAATAGGTGATTTGTATTTGTTTATTTGAACACATAATAATGTTCTCCTCCAGACCAGCAAGATGCCTAAGTGTAAACAGTCATTATTAATTACTTGTATGTATGTATTTGGCATTTTCGTCTATTGACCGACTTTGCCGGCTAGCTAACAGTGCCCTCCGTGTCTGGGCCTACCCACGCTTGGGGGGTAAGAGAGAGTCATATGGCGAACATGACGTATTCCCTTCACGTAACCAGCAAACACTGCCCGCCGGAGCTTTTCATCGTCACACAGCTACAGAAACTGACACGATTTTGAAAGGAAGCTACAACTCTATTTTTGCGTCCAGCGGGAATCGAATTCGGGAAGGTAGTGCGCTGTCCATGAGCCATCCTAGTCGACTATTACTTACTTCATTTTAATTCAAATTGTCAGGTTATATAGGCGATTATTAATTAAAACAACGAGCGTCGAGTCGGCCCCGTGGCCGAGATCGCCAACGCAGTAGTGCCGTAGTGATCTCGGATCGTGGGATCAAGAGTTCGAGTCCCGCCTCGGACATGGTTTTATGTGTTCGTTCTTTCACCCCTATTATCACCATATCGTTTCATTCTCATACCATAACGTTAAATCCAATAGTGGTCGCTAATGATCTAGTAGTCGATGCGACCTTAATTAACTAAAAAAAAGTGCGTCGAGAGCCAGAGTTCCAGTATACTGTTCTTCCGTTTCTAGGCAAATGAGACCTCCGCGAATTTTTAAATATCTTTTGCAAAATCAGTTGGTTCTATACCCTATAATATGTTTATTTTTACAAGACACTTATTAAAAAAACAAGTCTCTTGAGTCTCATGAGGATAACATTTCAAACGCTTTACCTGCCTTCCGATCCGAACCCGGAGTGTCGCCGTCGCGTCGGCAGGATGACTGCCCACCGCTTGCGATGCAACTACGAGCGTCGAGAGGCAGAGACCCGAATATTTAAAACATTTTAGGAAGTCTCATTCGCCTGGAAACGGAAGTACAGTATACTGCATACTGTACTTCCGTTTCCAGGCGAATGGGACTTCCTAGAATTTTTTAAATATTTTTTTCCAAATCAGTTGGTCATAACCTATAATCTACCAAAATCTATAATATAGAATCTACCAAAACCACTTGCTCCTATAATATAATCATTTTTACAAGACACTTACAAAACAAGTCTCTGGAGGATAATATTTCAAACGGGCGTATAGTTTTCGATTCGAACCGTAGCGTTGCCGTCGGCAGGACGACTGCCCACCGCGTGTGATGCAACAACGAGCGTGGATAAGCAGAGATCCCGATTACAGTATATTGTACTTCCGTTTCCAGGCGAATGAGACTTCCAAGATTTTTTTAAAATATATTTTTCCAAATCAGTTGGTCATAAACTATAATCTACCAAAATCTATAATTCATAATCTACCAAAATCAGTTGGTCCTATAATACGTTCGTTTTTACAAGACACTTCCAAATCAAGTCTCTGGAGAATAATATTTCAAACGCGCGTATAGTTTCCGATCCGAAACCGGAACGACGCCGTCGGCAGGATGACTGCCCAGCGCGTGCGATGAATCAACCGCAGGTGGAGACGCTGTCCGCGCCGCCTACCTTTTCCCTCGCGTTGCCTGCGGGCGTCGTCGTGTCACGAAGGCGGCGGCGGCGGCGACGGCGGCGACGGCGGCGTCCGCGCGCGTCGCCGTGGCAACGCCTAACAGCCGCCTGTCAGCCGCCTCGTAACGACCGCAGGTGTCTGCAGGCGCCTGCAGGGTGGCGGCGTCGGCGTCGGCGGCGCCGTTGCGTCTGGGGCGCGCCGTTCTAGTCAGCGGAAAGGTCGGCTAGGGGGTAGCCACATGTGTTGTGCCTTACTATTTCCGTTCGCGGGCTAATGACGCGATGTTGCTTTATGGGAAGAAGCATGCGATTCGATAGAATGAAACTGCTCTGTACACTGGCTAGGGTTGATACTGCTGAGGTAAATGTGGTAGATTGTATGATCTATATTCAACGTTGCAATACGTGATTTGAACGGCTTCGTCGCAACCATGTGATGAAACGGAAGTTCATTAGTTGCGTCTATAATATCGTCAAAAATTCTGTGCAGTGAATACGTACTTACATCACATTAAAATAAGCTATGATGACCGATGTCAAACGGTAGGGTTGAGAAATATCATTAATAAAAGTACATGGAGAGTTTTGAGGGGATAGAAAAAAATTGCTAGATGAAATGCATGAAAAGTACGAACATGCTTATCGTTTTCTACCTATTTCATATACTTTCTTACTGATTTGTAGCAAACCGTTCTTTTTGTTCTTTAGA
The DNA here is from genome assembly GCA_031308135.1 of Acheta domesticus. NCBI lineage: Eukaryota > Metazoa > Arthropoda > Insecta > Orthoptera > Gryllidae > Acheta > Acheta domesticus. The sequence goes on from JAHLJT010009355.1 coordinate 124,430,131, forward strand.
TAACCTCGCGATTTGCACTATATCTGCATTTAATAAGTCATTCTCGTCACCTTCATTGAAACAACAACAGTTAATGTTTTCTGTACTTTGAAAATGGACATTTTCTTTTGATAAAAGAAAAATCCTGGATTTTAAAAATTCAGAAACATTTAACCTTGATGTTTATGAGACAAACGCTTGTTTTGGGTGCTATGTTAAATTCTATCAATGTACTTTTATAAAGATTACATTCAAATAGAAATTCATTTTCTTGCTTCAAATAAGATCATATTTTTTCATACAGTTTCAATTTTTTTGACAGTGTTCCAATAATGTCTCGTTTACTTTCGTTTTCTTCACAAAGATGATCGCGTGTGACCTAGCATTATTGCTGAAATTTCTAATCTGACTGTTCCAATTCAAGGAGACAGAAATAACCTATAATAAACTGCAGCGCACATTACAGCATTGATCGGACTGGATGATATAAAGCTGCACGAAATATATAACTGTAACAGAACAACAATCCGAGTGGTTGTTAATGGAAATTCCGATACCGCTCTTTCCAATTCACGCAGTTATCCTGAAAGTGAGGACCGTTAGAAATCGATGTATTGGGAATTGTAATGTTCTCAAAACAAAACTCTATTACTCTCCTAAAGATTTCCGATATCACGGCTTCAAATTTTATGGATGGAGAAATATTTATTTACGAATATAATACTCAGACGTTCCGCAAGGAAACTAAGAGGAAAAATCCCCTCAGTACAACGCACTTCAAATGTTCCACAGTCAGATTTCCATGCATCACATTTTAAACCGCATCGGGACTACGATTTAAAATGTGATGGGCACTTTGCGGGATAAATCTTCTTTTCTCTCAAACCAGCAGCTGGTCGTAAACAGGCCGGAATGAATACAAGAATTCAAAACAGGATGGTTTGTAGTTTTATCTGGCAAGTGATCTTACTTTATAGATAATAAAAACCGGTGGAAAGGTAAAGGGAGGTTTCGGAAAGCTCTCGTGGTTCGGGGCTGCACGGAATTGAATAAGATGCCGCGGCGTCGGGGGCGGGGGACGAGGTTGGGGGAGGGGGAAGGGGGGAAGGTTTCCAATCGAAGAGCTGCTCGAATGAGCGAATCCTTTATGGAGTGAGAGGAATGGTCGTGGGGAACCCAGCGGCAAATGGAGTGGTTCGAATCGCGAGGGACGTTTTGAGACAAATGACGCGAATGGAGAGCTCGGTTTGGTAACTACTGTTTTGCTTATTTTAAAATGGCGATGCGTACATCATTTCAACATTAAAAATGTCTATTTTACTCATTTCCAATGCGCCCAGAAATAATGCAGTAAAACCATTCACTTCCGCCCTTGTAAGAGCTGTCTATGATTTTGTTAGTTCACGAAGAACGTCTGGAAAATCCAAATACAATGAAAGTTTCATTTTTTGACGTAAAGTGCAAATATTTCATTGTATTATTAGACATAATCTCATACTGTGCGTACGTACTAAGTTCTTGTACTCACTGTCTCTATGCTTAAGACACAGCTAATGACATATGTCATCAAAGCTCGAAGGAACAGGCATTCCGACATTAAATATTTGCTATTCACTTATTGAGTTGTTTCAAAACATATGATTAATTAATTTTAGCTGTAGAGTAATTAGAAATGAGATGACAATGTAAGAAGAAAAGACATTGTCATAAAAGTGGAAATGTACGTTGTCATAAAAATAACATAAAACATCTTCCCAAGAAATAATATGAAATAATTGTTACGTTACTTTGAAGATCTAAGCAATAACATTTATTGCTATTATATAGAAACAGATAATTATTATAAAGTTTGTTAGGTTGCCACGGATGGCTTTAAAATGCATTTTTATAAAAATATGACTACGGAATCTATTAATATTCTGCGGACGTCATTAAAGACTGCTGAAGCAATATAAACCGAAGTTATTTTGCATAGGAAACCTTTTTAGTCTGTACAGTAGAAAAAAACCGTTCCATTATCTCTTTCAGCAACAGAGAAACACAAATGAACATGATTAGATTTGTACTTACTTTTCGCTGTCGTTCATAGCTTTTGGATTCACTCGGCGTGAAACCGCGTTGGCGACGCGGGCCGCAAGCCGCGAGATGTTGTGTGAGGGAGGGAGGGAGGGGGGGGAGGGGGGATTTGGACTCGGGCGAATGCAAAGCGTGCGTTCGCTCGCAGACTGCCAAATCTCGTTTATGGCCCGGAGCAGCCCGCTGGCCCGACTCGGAATATGTCCGGAGATGGGCTCCGGGGCCAGGGGTGTCCAACGCGCCCGCGCCTCCGCGGAGAGCGCGCCACTTCCGGGCCGGAGTTGGTTGCGAGGCGCGACGCTCGAGTGCTCGATCTTCGCAGGCGAAAGTCCTCTCGGAAGTTTCAAAATGTTGTGCGGGTTGCGATAGAATATAATGTGTCATTTAGTTCAGTGGTGTGAAGGTCTTCTACTGGTGGCAGTGGCACACGTCGTGGCACCGGAGCATGCCACGAGCTTCCCTGCGAAACTAGCGTCGGGAAAGGGAACTACTGGTAGTAACCCCGCCGTTTTACAATAAGGATGGCGTTGTCTCTGGTGGTGGGATAATGAACTGCGTGGAGGAGGGATGACGTCGTGGCACTCATGCCATGGACTCCCGCTCGTGCCATCGACCTTGACAAGACTGATTTAGTATAACGTAGTATAATGTATTTCTCAATATTAGTCGTAGGTAATACATTTTCTTAAAAATATCCGTGCTGTATATAATTCGCTAAGAAAAGATAACGGTTTTTTTAAGGTCGCTTCTTAACAACTTGGTCATGTAGCGACCACTATGGTTGTTTTAATTATAGGGCGAGCTGTAAGAAGAACACGTGAGGACAACACTAACACACACAAACATCCATGCCCGGCGGGATTCGAACCCGCCACCCTTCGAGCCGAGGAAGATATGACTCTTCGGCTTTAGTGACCTTAGCTAATCAGGCCGGCAATAACAGTTTTTTACCATTTATAAGAAACCAACTAGAGGTTTAAGAGAGACAACATAGAATAACGCACATTGCGGCATATTTTGGGAATCAGCTGCGCATACAACTTTTAACACATTGCACTGCAGCACATGATCCAACTAGCCCAATGTAAAACTGTATTAATCGGTAAGAATTTAAAGCACAAAAAAATTATTCATAAAATCGATAAACCAAAATTCAAAGCACCCCGACCGGAAATGGAAACTGGTTCTGAATAATAACACCAAGTTGGATTTACCACTAAGTTGCAAAGACCTCTTGAAGAACTTTTTGGGGCCTGCTTTTTTTCTCTTTCGTTTGCTTTTTTAAAACTTGTTTATTGCTCCATAGGTGTCCTGTGGCAATAATTGGGTATAGATGACACTGAATAACGATAACAACAGTTGTCTCAAAACTAACAAATTCAGTCACAACGTGGTTGAATAAATTATTATTTATTATTGTTGTTAATTCATTGTTTAAAAAATGCATATTACCAAAGAGTTAACCTAAACCACAAGTATCATAGTGGAACAAAGAAATGTTTAACATCTTGTAAGAGATGTTACATGTGTGTTTGACATTTTGTGAGGAATTACATAATTATTTTCATTATATTATTCAATACGAAATCTGATCGTTTGTAAAATTTTTCCTCTTTTTTCAAATATGGTCTGTAGCTTTTTAAGTGTCCAATTCTTACGATTTTACCTGTCATTACAATTTCCGTGATCTTACTTTTATTGTCAGATTATTATTCCTTTGTAATTTGTATCGAAACGGAAAATCATACCTACATCTCGTTTTACATTGCTAATACGAATTAAATTGATAAATTCCTTATATTGTTTGGAATCAGAATCATTATTCAGAAACCCTCGTTAGCACGAACGCGAATCGTCAAGAGATTGCAGTAATACGGACATTTATAATACTCAGATAACACGAACTCCGATTACTTCGGTCCTTTGGAATCCGTGTTTATGAGGGTTTACTATAAATGTTTGTCGTACTATTAAAAGGCAAGATTCTACCAACACAACGTGTGGGGAGTTCGTTGGAGAAGAGCAAAAAGTGCGGGCGCGCGGCGGTGACAAGAGGATCGGGGCCCCGCCGCGCCGCGCCGCCGTCGCGAATCGCCGTCGGTGACATGTGCGTTTTTGCGGCGGAGCCTCGAACGAAAGGAGCGAAGGCCGCGCCGCGCCGCCCGGCGTCGGGGAAATGCGCAGCTCGCGAATTCGGCAATGAAATTCTGCGCCACCAGGGCGACGAGGCGGCGGCGGCGGCCACAGTGAGATGGAGGCGGTGGCGGAGGTGGAGGCGGTGGCGGAGGCGGTGGCGGAGGCGGGGGCGGAGGCGGTGGCGGAGTCGGAGGCGGTGGCGGAGGCGGTGGCGGAGGCGGTGGCGGAGGCGGTGGCGGAGGCGGTGGCGGAGGCGGTGGCGGAGGCGGTGGCGGAGGCGGTGGCGGAGGCGGTGGCGGTGGCGGAGGCGGAGGCGGTTGCGGAGGCGGTGGCGGTGGCGGAGGCGGAGGCGGAGGCGGAGGCGGAGGCGGAGGCGGAGGCGGAGGCGGAGGCGGAGGCGGAGGCGGAGGCGGAGGCGGTGGCGGCGGCGGAGGCGGCGGCGGCGGCGGAGGCGGCGGCGGTGGAGGCGACAGAGGGAAATGGAGGGGGCGATGTATCGAGCGGAGTGCGAGGAGGAACGGCCGGAGATGGAGTATCGAAGGCGGGGAGGGGGAGAGGTGTGGAGATGGTAAAGGAAATAAATGAAAAATCAGAAATGGTGGAGGAGATGGTGACGATGATGGTGCGAGGAATAACGGATGGAGATAGGGTAGAGGGGGGGAAGGGGAGAGCTGTGGAGATGGTAGAGGAAATAGTGGAGATGAAAAAGCGAAGAAATGAATGGAGAGAAAGGCGTAGGAAGTGGTTACGGGGACGGTGATATGTTGGTGACGAAAGTAATGAATGTGATAAAATGAAGTTGGTTGCGAATGACGCTGAGGCGGGGAAGATTGCAAATTTTGTGGGCAGGGCGAAAATGGCGAAGACGTAGAGGGACATTGAAAAGTGGCGGGTTAGAGGAGAAGGTAGGAGGAGTGGACGTGAAGCAATGTGAAGTCGTGAGCTAGGACTTGGGCGGGTGAGGACGTGGGTGTAAGACAACGTGAGCAGGTGAGAAGGTGAGAAGGTGGGCGACCACGGTCCTGGACGCATGATGTAATGGGCGGCACGAACGCGGGGCGAACGGTAACGTGGTCGGGTGAGGACGCGGGTGAGGGAGGACGTTGGTGGATGACGACGATGGTGGGTACGTTGGTGGGTGAGGACGTTGCAGGTGAGGACGTTTGCAGCTAAGGACGTTGGTGGGTGAGGACGTGGGTGGATGAGGACTTGAATGACAAGGACGTGAGTTAGCAAAGTCGTAGGCAGATGAGGACATGGGTGAGCGAGGTCGTAGACGTGCGAGAACGTGTGTGGGCAGAGGTGTGGGCGGCAAGGATGTGTGTGAGTGGGGATGAGGGCAAGCGAAGGCGTTGACGGGCGAAGGCCTGAACGGGCGAGGATGTGGTGGCTGAGCACGTGGACGGACGATGACGTGTGCACAGGCGAGGACGTGGGTAAATGAGAGTCGAATGCAAAAAGTGTGCGAGGGCAAGGGCGTGAATGGGAGCGGCGACAACAGCGACGCAGCAGTTGGAGGTGTCAAGGCGACGATGGCGAAGGTGTTGAAAGTGCCGGGGTGGAGAGGGTTGGCGCGTGGTGGCGATGGCAAGGGGGGTGGTGGGGGCGGCGTCCACCCTGCCGCCAGCCCCAGCGTCCTTCCTTCTCGCGCGGCCTTTGACGTCGCCGGCCATAAATCTTCGCCGTTGGTTCCTTCAAATCTGGTCTGCGAGTCGGTCTAAAAGGACCCCTCGTCCTCCCACAATACAACGGAGCTTCCGTATTCGTAACGTTCTTCGGGAGAATACAGCCTTTCTCTTCTGCAGGTTTCAGCACGCCCCTCTAGGCCGATGTCTACATATGTATGTATCCTGGGCGCTGACAGCTGGAGAGGACCTCCGGTTTTTGTGCTGCTCGTCATTTTACTCGCGTGTTTTGGGGCGCGGGGTGCACGTCGCAGGGAGACGTTTCGGATAAAGATAAACTGGGTGCAGACACATGCTAGGCAGGGAAGGTAATGTAGACATACTTTGAACGCAAATGATTGGCACCCTCTACAAATAATAAAAGTAACGTGAAACGTCATCCCGGAACGTATCTTTCTTGCGACGTGTTTTCAAAGCGCCAGGTACTACTCACAAATGTTTTCCCTTGCTTGAGAGTAATTAATTACCGCAAGCCTTTTTATCGACCGCATCGACGAAAACTCCCCCAATTGAAGCTAAAAAAGTGGAATAAAGCTCGTAATTCGCTTGCTCGCCCGATAAGAGTCTTAGCAAACAAAACTGATTACAGAGTACAGACGCGGACAGAGGTCTGTGCAGCTCCTGTGTTCCGGCCATGTGCTCGAGTGTCTGTTTGAGTGAGGCTTCCTTTGTGTTCGTGGTTCGTTCCCAGCGGGTAGCTTCGTTCAAAGGGAGTTGGCCCGCCATTTCCCCTCTGGTGGAGCCGGAACCCACAAATACGATTGGTACACAGGGCTTTCGATTGCTAGGAACCTACGAGAACCAATATGTTTGCTCTCTGACAATGGGAAGCCAAATGAAAGGGAGGCTTTTGGGGGAGATGCTACGAAAGCATTACCTACCTCAATCCTAGATTTGCAACTTTTTTAATCGCCGATACTGTTTGCAGCGAAATACAATGACTTTGAAGAGCCAAGTCCCACAACAGCATATACTCTCTAACATTATTTATAACTTTTGTAATTTTCAAAAATTCAGAGAATTCAACGAAAATGAGACTAATATTTTAAATGACACTTGATATAACTGTGGAAAAAAGTTAAAGACAACCTTTGAAGACTTTGTGAAATTTTTATAAACTCCATTAACTTGAAGAAGAAATAACGCTAAAATTACTCCTTTAAGAAAAAATACATGACCTCATTTAAAGATCTAATTATGAAGAACAGATTTTATTTCAGAAATTTCTTTCATTTGAAATTTAATTTCACTGGTACTAATTTGCCTCTAATCAACTGGGTAAGAATTCAAATTTTAATTCGATTAAAATTTCATAATTAATCTGAGGTATTGATCCGTTTACAATCTGATTTATGCCTTTAGTGAAAACCAAATATTCAGTTAATCCTTTATTATGAATTTAACAAACGTTCCAAACAAAGTAAAGTATTTAATCACGAGATATAAGCACGCCGTAGTGTGTTGGAAGCACGCATCACGATATTTTGTTATGAATATTCTTCGTTGGTTGAAGAACAAATAAAATAGAAAGAATAACTTAGAAAAATGGTTTATTGTAAGTATTCGATGATTTCTTTGCTTTACTTGATATTTTTACGAAGTTATGCTATATTTATTCTTGTCAATGCAGATATTACTGTTGTTTACTTTATTATCGTTTATCTTTAAATTAGTTCCTGAGCTTCGAAACGACACGAGGCTGTGCGGTCCGTCTTGTAAAGGCTACACTGGCACAAAATGTGAGTTGTGAGTACTGAAAATTCAGCATCACAAGTGTGTACTGTAAGTATCTTATATTTGTGTACCTAAATTCAACTATGAAATTCAAATTTGAATACATATCCCAAATTACCAAGAGGCAAATTAATATCAGTAACATTTCTTTTTCAAAATAAGAATTTCTTAAAATCTTTCTTCCTGTAATAAATATGTACACTGTTCATCCAATAATAAAGTTATAAGTGTTCAATAAAATTACACAGGAGACATTTTACACTGATTCTAAGGTCTGCAAAGCAAGTTTGACTGCTTTGTTAAAAAAAACTTACAATTTAAATTTTTATTCGTTAATATGTTTACATGCTTGTATTCAATGAATTTCCTATCCTTCTCTCGGTTGTACTTGCGCCAAATGTATCGTTGAAGGACTTCCCTGACTAGTTGATTTATTATGATAATGCTCCTATTTTTTGTAGAATTAAGTCTCAACATCCATTTTAGGCTCATGTTTCCACTGTCCAAACTTTCCTGCTTCCTCTTCTCCCCACTCATTCCACTATACACTACTCATCTTGCACTACCCACGCTACTCAATGCTTCACTACTTCCATAGTATTGACGTACTTCCATCAAAAGAGTAGTGAAGCCATTTCAATGTTCTGTTGGGTCACGCTAAACAAACGAAAATAAAATAATGTCGTGTGTGCAAACACCCTATCCAATAATACCTCTTTGAGCGACCTTCATTGTTTTTTGCATCTTGTTCGGACAAAGTGTATCGAGTGCGTAGTTCTTTCGCGAATAGGACACGAATTGGCAACTATCGAATAGGAGACACGACTCCGCAACGGAACTTTCACTTTGCCTCCTTTTATCGAGGGAAAGTTTCGACGGCGAATTGTGGACTTCCGCCACCGTGCCTTCAAAGTTCTGTCCTCGAGTGCGGCAACTCCAAGGGAGCGTGTTGAGCTTCAAGATCAAACTTTGAGTAGAAGGAGATAAGGATGAGAGATAGAAGAGTAACATTTCTATCTGTAATTGAAAAATCGTATCTGCGGTTCTCTCCGGTGTGGCGACTCTTAAGTTTCTTGATGTAATATAGAAGGCTTCAATTATTAATTGGAAATTATAAGTTTCATATTTTCTCACAAACTCAAAGTGAGTTTCTCTTTATGTGTATTACTTTTAATTTCATGATGGTTTGAAAGATAAACGAAGTGTTTTGAGTAACTTTGCCAATTTCCTGAGTAAAATGTCCCATGTAATGAAAAATATGAAAATTGCTTTGCTGGAAAAAATGAAAACTTGAAGTGACAAAATAAATTACAAAGATAACCAGAGTAAATGAATGTTTATTAAGAAGAAAGTTGCATGTGTGCGAAACGTTTTCATTGAATAGTTGATAGACGAATTTCTGAAGAATTCTGTTGTGAAGAGAGCAGATTCCAGAAAAGTAATTTCTTCTTCTCCAAGAATTTCATGTGCTAAAGTTAACTACGTTGTATTCAATTAATTTAGAATATGAAGAGTACGAATTTATTACATTTGTTTTTTGTTTTATTATAAACATTTTCATATTTTACAAAGTTCAGTTCACACTCAGCATTTGTATTTCTGGCTAAAAATAAACTTAATCCTAATTACTTAATTCTGAGAATTACATTTTTGGGAGAGGAATCCTTCATGGGGTGACCACTGGGAAGACCCAGTTTAGAAAACTTTGTATGAAAGGTGTAGAAAGAAACTTACTGATAATTTGAGCCTCATGAGTAGTGTTTCTAGATAATTGCAAGATGTCTATTTTGGTGATATGAAGTAAGTTATGTTATGGTAAGACTATAGATGCGTGAAGTGTTGTTCCAAGATGGAATTTATTGTGAAGCTGGTGAGTGGACATAAACAATTAAGCATTTGTAGTTGTTGGAGAAACTAATTGTATATGATTGGTAGTTTTGGTGTTTGATCATTTGTCATTTACCCAAACTGGACAACTATATAACAAACAGCAGTCTTATTGAGGTTTTGAGTGTAGTTAGGATTGGTTTATAAGACAATTTGGTTGATTTGTTTATTAGTGAATTTAGTTCTTGAAGTTTTGCTTTAGCCTATATTCTTTTGTTATTTGCTAGCTATTCCACTTTGTATATACATTAATAATTTTAAGGTTTTGATGAATTTGTTTTGAGAATGTCAGTTAATTACTTTCTATTTCCATGCAAGTTGTGGGGGAGGTCTATATTGTATCAGAGAGACTCTTTTTATCTCAGTTTTGTTTGGGTTTAATTTACTTTTAATTTTAGAGCCTTACCTTGTAGAATGTTCTTATATACCTGAAGTGGAGTTGAACCTCGTCTGTGAATGACCGGATGTATAAACTGCGATATCATCAGCAAACTATGCTATTTTTATTACGCTTGTATACGTAAATCTGCAAATTAAAGGTTAAATAGTGTTGTCGAAAGCGATGACTTGTGATATCCTCGTTTCGCAGTTTTAGGATTTGATATGTGGTCATTAACCATGACCGAGAAGATTCTGCCTTCAAGGAAGTCCGTGATTGTTTAGATCAAATAAAAAGGCGTGCGTATTTTTCAATTTGTGAGTTAAAACCGTGTGCCACGTCCAATAAAATGCTTGGACTCTATCCGCAAGGATGTTTATTGAATTTACTTGGGAAGGAAGAGTGTTTGTTTTTTGACAAGGAGAGCATTTTTTTGGCATAATGGTGTGTGGCGATGATTCCTGTAAATGCGAGTTGTTCTATGGAAAATGCATTAGCATTAATGCATAAAAATGCATTAGCATTCTATGGAAATGCAAATGCAATATCTGATTTTAAAAGTTTAAAGACGATTTTTCCAGGATTTTTAAAACCAAGGGGAATAAATTATTGGTCTGTAATATTCTACTGGACTTGCTTTTTTATTTGTCAGTATAATTGAGAAAATAATTGAATGCATCCATGTTTGCCGAAAATATCCTGTTTGAAAATCCGAGTTGTAGACATTGTAATATGATTGGGTGAGAAAATATTTAGGATATTCTTATTAATCGTAGCGTGGCTGGAAGCTTTTTATGGATAATAATTTTATAATTTATTTGATTTCATTTGGAGATGTATATTTCATTTTAGGATGAATCTATAAATTAGTATGTTACTTGACTTATTATTACATATGAGGTGCGGTTAAGTTTAATTTGTTGTGAAAGATTGGGCGAAAAATTTGACTAGTTTGCCTGCTTTCTGTTTTATTTTAATAATTAGCCTACATATGTGTCCATTGGCGAAAAGGTGACATTTTCTCGCTATTTTTCGTCAATAGCCATGAGGATTTGTTCTTAGTGATTCATTATCGACCGAAGTTGTGATTCTGTTGGTCTTTGTAGTTTTTTTAATATTTTCCCACTTGGATTATTTTATTTAGTGCAGCTTTCAGTCCCTGTGTTCCTAGGTAGATCCAGTCTTCTTGTTTTATTTGTAGTATCCAATTGTATTGATTATTTTACTCAATAAATTGTTATTATATGTTTTGTTTGAGGGGTTAATTATTATTTCTGAAATTTTTAGTGGAGTTTGGATCGTATAACTTAACTGTATTGTCTGTTCTATCTATGGGTTAGGTAGTATTTTTATTTTTTTGTGTATTGTTTGTATGATTGTTTTGAATTTATTCCAATTAATTTTTAATATATTTGGTAGTAGAGATGTGGAGTACGGGGAAGTTATTTGATCTTTTGTGATTAAACCCTACGAGTGATCTGGCTGGAGTTCAAATACTATGGAGAAGCAAAATTTCATAAATGAATTGTTTGTAAGTAAGTCTAGTTTACTGGGTTTCTTAATCGATCATATGGATAACATGACTGATTTACAAGAGAAATTACTTTGAGAATGTTTTGTGTTAATACTTTCTATAATTTTCTGCCATCATGGTTTTCTGAAGACCCTGCATACAGATTTAGTCATTAAACATTGAACATTTCCACTTGAATATTTTCTAAACGATTCAAGTTACAGAGATGCAATTTTCAACAAACGATTTCGGAGCTTATCATTTGTATTTATACTTTGGTAGGTTTTTTTATTTTAAGTCTATTAGACTAATTTATTTTTTTTAAATGGAACATTGAACATTTTTACACAAATAGGCAGTTTTAAAAAAATATGTTGCATCAAGAAAGAAAGTGAGGCAAAACGCAGAAAGTAGCCTAGAGTACAGAGATTAGAGAACTAACTAATGAGAGAAACTCTGTGCCAGTCTGTTGCACCATTACCTACTTTTAATCACATCTACATAATGAATGGATGCACTGCTCAAGAAATATTTTCTTAAAATGTTAATATTTTTAGCAATTTTAAACGATTATGGTATTAATTTTTGCGATTATATTAATTTTTCTTCACCCGTTAGGAGTATGAGACGCATCTGAATATTTCAATTTTTGTTTACATTATGTTCATTTAAAGACTGTTTCTTACAATACCATTTTCTCACAATACACACATCATTTATTGGACTGTCACTTATATTTGATTCACTACATTGAATCTTGTTAGTTATACTTCATCATATTTAATCTTAAAAATATTTTGGGGACGCAAATAGTGGCTTGCCATACAACAAGAAAGTAACATAAACTCATCAACAAGCAAAATGTGCACTGTTCATGTCGTTCTTTATATTATCATTGTTAATACAAATTCTAAATTTTCAGTCTTAAAAAGAAAATCAAGGGGAATCCAGAAACATTATCTCCCTACAAAGAGCTTATGCAGGTATACGCTTTTTTTCATAGACCTCTTCAATTGTAACTGAAATAAGTTCCCACCGTGAAGGTCACCGTCACCGTCACCATCCGTTGCCGACTCCGTCCCCGTCCCCGTCCCCGTTCTCGTCCCCGACCTTCCCGTCCTCGACCTTCCCGTCCCCGACATTCCCGTGCCCATCCCTGCCCCCGTCCTCGTCAACGCTAGCATTACCGTTACCGCCACCGTCACCATCAATGATACCGTTACTGTTACCGTTACCGTCACCGTCACCATCACAATTACCATCACCGTCTCCGCCACCATTAAAATTACTATCACCGTCACAACCACCACCACCACCACCACCACTGCCGCCGCCGCCACTGTTCTTCCCAACCTCAACCGCCCGCGTACCTCACCTGTCCAAATTGCATTGCGAACGGTGTGAAGCAACACGACATGTGGCGCGGCGGGCGGGGAGGGGGAGGGTGTGGGAGGGGGCGGGGCGGGGCGGGGGGTGGGGCGTGGGGCGCAGCGAGGCGACGCTCACGTTGACAATGGCGGGCAGCGCGCGACGCGGCGCACACACGCATCGATTGCCCTGTGGAAGAGGGTAGGGAGGGGAGGGGGCCAACGAGCCGCCGCCCGACCTGCGAATTAAATCATGTTTACCGGGCCACCGGGGCGCGCGCCAGCGGACGGCTGAGCCCGGACGATTGGGCGGCATGGCACGACCGTGCTTCCACCCGCCCTGGGCCGAGCGCGCCGCCCCGCCCCGCCGCACGGGCGGTGCTTCAGGGCACGTTATACCGCGATTTTTCTAACTTTGCCCCTCAAGACCCGTCATCACGATGGAATATGTCAAGGTATTTCGCGACGTTCCTAGTCGTGATGCCAGACACCGCATGATCGCGACCGTATCAAGCAGTGCTTGCGAGCATGCGCCTTCTAGCGGTATCACGGAGAAAGACGCGAAATGCCGTGAGATATTATATCGTGGCCATAGGGGTTTGAGGAGAAGAGTTAGAAAACTTGCACTATAGAGGTGTAGCGAGGTACTATCCGTGCAGGACGCACGACGAATGGTATTTTTGGGGGGTTATTTAAAGTCACATCAACATCTAGGCCATTGGCGACCACTATTGGATTTAATGTTATGGTGACTGTAAAAATGACATGATGTGATGATAGGGGGTGAAAGGACGAACACAAATACAACCATGTCCGAGGCGGGACTCAAACCTGCGATCCTTCGTTCCGCTACTACACTGTTGTCTTAGCGATCTCGGCCAACCGGGCCTCGTCTGCGCATGGTATTGTTTTCTTCTTAATGCCTATCTCTTTGGAAACTGTTCATTCACGTGTTGGGTTTTCTACAGAACATTACAACACCTCTCTCCCGCACAAGGACGGGGATTGGAAGTCTGATTACTGGGGTGACGGGTTATTTCGGTTATGAAAGACGGCGGATTTTGTTAGGGCGCTTGTGTTACGATCCTCTGTGCAGGATGTGCTCTGAATGGCCGAGCGTCTTTCAGTCTTGCTTGTGAAGACACTTCAAGCATTGTCAACGTGCTTCAATGCGGTTGGTCGGTCAGCTTTCGTAATCGTCTGTTCACCTGTCCACCCTGTCCACCTGTCTGTTCGTACATTTGTCCGTTCGTCTATTCCACCGAATGTACCTTCAAATTCTTCTCTGATCATTATTCTGAAGTTTTATTTTTTATAGACTATATTTATCACGTTATGTGATATTATACTAAACACGTAAATTTCATTCGAATTTTATCTTATTTCGAATGGTCACAGTTAGAACCTTTTGCATTCTAATGGCGATAATTTTTACAAGATTTGCAGATGAAATTTTTTTTACAACGAATATAAAATATTGTAAAAATTCATTAGTCTGTTTGTTCGAGTACATTGTGTCCGTCTTTCAATAAAATTTGGTTCATGTCTGTACGTAAAAGTTAGAAAGAAACTAATTTTCTAATTAATCGTGCTTTAAAAAATTACGAATAAAACTCAACGATTGCAGATATATCTATACCACTTTTAGATTTGCATAATTTTATTAAATTTATTCTAATTTAAAATCAATTACCATTTACAATAGATACATTTCTTTTAAATGTAGAATTGATTGTATTATTGGCCTCAACTTTCAGTTGCTGCATCAATGCTATATTCTAAAGATTTTTCTTCTATTCAATTCCTCTGTACATTGTACGCAATATATTTTTTCCTCAATGATATTTTATTGACATATCAACAAAACTCCTACTAAAACCTTTTCAGGTCAATTGTAATAATATTTCAGATATTTAACCCTTACGACATTTATTATTTTCTTTTAATTCATAGTTATTATCAATTCATTTATTCAAAGTTTTCCTTCTTTTGAATATAAAAGTACAACGATAAAAAATTATCTTTAAAAATACATTCTTTTTCTACATTAAAAGATTCCTCTTCTACATTAAAAACACCCTCTCTGCAATAACATATCACTCTCAAATACGGGAATATTATTCACAAAACAAAACATTCCGTGTCAAAGGCAATGAACAAATTGTTTTTGCATTACATTCTTGGTGAATCCTTCGAATAAAAAATATGTAAAATCTCATTAGTGCAGGGATCTATGACAACTCTATCTTCCTGAGCATTGTTGTTATGGCATTGGGGATTACGTGGTATAAACACAGTTTAGTATAACGTAACTCTAAAGTAAATCTTTTATACACATGTTCTATAGCAGTTGCGCTATTGAAAGGTGCTTTTGAAAAACCTGTAAAGATGCTTCAGCTAGGTATTAAATTAATTGTAATTTTCCAATTTGGATTGTCAGATTACCCCTATACGAGTACGAAAACAGCTGTTAAGTAACCTGCAGAATTTCAAAATTAAGGAAGAATTAAAATGACTCTTTCACGTTTTCTGCAATTTAGTGGAATAAATCTAAATCTTGCTGCTGATAACTGAACATCACTAAAATCTGAATTTTTACTCATGTGTAATTCCAGACATGTACGAAGTCTTCACAAGTCAGGGTCTGGCGATTCGATTGATTGTTAGTGATTCCGGGCGCATCAACTACTATGGTAATTAGTACCGTAAGTATAGTGCATGTATTTTGCTCGGGAGATGGCAGTGGTCTTCCCTCGATGTATGGCGAGATCCGACGCTTACCTGCCGTCGGCTAGCGGAATTTTCCCCAATCAGGTATCCCCCACCAGCGGGACACTGGCCCAGCCGGGACAAGCTCTAAGCTCGACCGGTCTCCCGGAATTGTGTGATAGGGAAGTACATGTTAGTGTAAGTATGTGAGGATAGGCAAGGAAGAGGTCGGAAAGATCGCGCGCGGTCCGTAGCCTATTTCCTAGAGTACTTCTATCGCATTCGCCTGGTATTGAGCAAAGAAACCACAGAAAACGACCAGTCAAAGCAATTTGCTGATAGAATTATCCTCCAGAGAGCGACTGAATTCGACCTAGGAGACAAACTAGTGTCGAAAATTCTGCCAACGTCGGAACTCTAACCCAAGACCACCCGATTCGAGGCACTGCAGTGACATCAGTTGATGCCGTGAGCCATCTCTCCCGGTCTGTTTGTAAGATCCGGTCTTCGAAGTCACATTGTAAGATTGTAGTGTATTTGGAGTAAATTGTTTTAACTGTGTATCTTAGCTGTGTACCTCTTTGCAGTAAATTGTTTTAACTGTGTATCTTAGACAAGCACATTTACTCACTAAAAACAAAGTGCAGTCTCATCTAGCAACGGAACTAAAGTAATACAAAATAAGAGCAACTGGTGCCAATACACAACAAAGATGAGCTATTATTTTATTTTTTAAAACAACGACTTACTATGTGCGAAATGTTCTCACGAATACAAAGAGTAATTGGATAGTAACTGTGAAAAATACACAGCTGTTGGTCATAGTCGCCAAACGGGCGGCAAGTGAGTGACATCATCACTCGAATCCAACGAGTAATTGGCGAGTAACTGTGAAAAATACACAGCTGTTGGTCGCAGCCACCAAATGGGCGGCAAGTGAGACATCATCACTCGAATCCAACGAGTAATTGGCGAGTAACTGTGAAAAATACACAGCTGTTGGTCACAGTCACCAAACGGGTGGCAAGTGAGACATCATCACTCGAATCCAACGAGTAATTGGCGAGTAACTGTGAAAAATACACTGCTGTTGGTCACAGCGACCAAATGGGTGGCAAGTGAAACATCATCACTCGAATGCAAAGAGTAGTTGGCGTGTAACTGTGAAAAATAAACAGCTGTTGGTCACAGCCACCAAACGGGTGGCCAGTGAGACATCATCACTCGAATCCAAAGAGTAATTGGCGAGTAACTGTGAAAAATACACAGCTATTGGTCACAGCCGGCTGTTGGTCACGGGCGGCAAGTGGCCCGCGGTCCCTGTGTTGGGCGACGCGGCAGCACCCGGAGGGAGATGCAATCGCTGCGAGCGGGTGGGTGGGCGGGCGGGCGGTTCGTGTGCGTTGCGTTGCTGTGCTGTGCTGTGCGGCGCAGCGCCTGTGTACCCTGCGGAGCACTTGGCTACGTTGCTCCCTTGAGGCGAAGGCCCCCCCTCCCCCTTCCCCCTCCCACTCCTCCCCCTTCCCCCCACCCGCACCGCCAGCGGCCTCAGACGTCGCTCCGGTCGTGGCGCTAGGCTGAGTACGCCCGCGTGCCAGGCGCAAAGCCACACAAGGGGTGAAGGCAGCCCTGCGAGGAATATTAAAACCGGCCCATGTGACTTTCCCCTCACAAGGGAGATTAATGGAACCCTTCTAAATGACAGATTTGTTTTTAGTTTTTAATACAATTTACACCATTGGATTTGGGTTCCTATTAGCTAATGGAGGAGGGAGTATCAGCACATAATTTCTCTTGAAGTGCTTGGAAGAGAGCAGGGCATAACACCATTTCTCTGTCAGTGAGGTTTTGTGTAGTCAAAGTATTCCATTTTTTATTTCTATTCTTTGATAAAATTAATTTCATGTCGTGTCACACTGCATGAAGAGAAGTCAGATTTAAATAAATTTCAAATAGAATATTTAGCCTATAGAGTACCTTACAGTGCTTAAAGAAATTATGTCCAATTCTCCACTCAAAGTTGAGAGACATAATCACTTGAATAAAACCACGTCTACCCATTTTTACTCTCTAGTACACTTCCAGAATAAAATGAAATAATAAAATTCAAACAGAAATGACGAAATATTGTCAACACACTATCATTTTGGCAGAGAATTCTCTGATGCTTTGTGCGTTCTACATGAAAAGTTCATCAAAAGCTGCTAACAAAGCAATTTTGTCGTTACCCTTGAGAGACTTGTTGAAATGAAGGAAATCGACCTTTATCTGACCTGTTAGTTTTCCCAAACTTGACTTTTTTATGTTGACTGCGATACTATTTCAGTTAATAATGGAAAGTTAGTGCACACAATGTAGTTGAATGATTATTGTTTGCCGGTGCGTCCACTGATATGGTCTGTACCCGTAATGTAGTGATTTAATCGTGGAAGGTGCCACTGATGTTTTTTTCTCTGTATAGCGAGTGCTGGGCGTCGACCTAAAATTTGATTTGCAGGGTTTTCCCATAAACGTATCTCTCACTACTTGAACACCACCCCAGACTGGGCAATCTTAAGCTCTAGGCAGTATGGTTGTGTGGCGTGTATGGCATATATGTGTGTGTGTGAGTAAGAGGTGAGGATTGGACAAGGCAGGGGAAGGAATAATTGCGTGCGGTCCGCGGCCCGTTTATAGCGGTACTTCTACGGCATTCTTTTTGTGTTGATCGGAGACACCGATCAGAGCAGTCGGCGGATATAATCCTGCGACAGACAGCGGCTGAATTCGACCTAGCTATCTACCTAGTTAGACAATACGGCGTATTGGATGATTTCCTTTCCATAAGTTAGAAGCAGAATTTTAATGTGCGAATGATAGTTACATTATAAAAACGAGCAGTGCAAAAGTAGCAGTATCAGCCATCACGTCTGTCTCCACCACAAGCTCACGTCGTACGAGTGAAAATAGCTGTACTGCGCAAGATAGGAGTAAAAAATGTATATTTTTCTCCGTCTACGCGCACGGAATCCGTCAGAGAAATTTCATTCTGTGTAAAAGCGGAATCGAGCGGTGCAAGAGAGGAGCCAAATCTCTCCAACACTGTGGAAGCAATCCATGCATCTCTTTGCTCCTGTGTAAGTCGTTAACCTGGAATTTACATGACAGTCACAAAATCTCACTTTACGAAATTACCATTTTGGGAAACTGAATTACCGCGTTGTCACATTCAGAATGACTTGTTTTTATAACTATTATACGTGCGTGTATGTTCGTTTTATATCATAAACCGATTGTTACACTTCGTAAAGCCAACCTTTTCCAAACGGGTTGAACCCATTGATTCGAAGAACAATACTAACAGAACGCCGTTCAGCAGAAATGTTATATTAGTTTTCCTTTCATGCACGTCTATTTGTTATATTTGCGAACGTCGAGCTAAATGTTATCACAGGGTTTCTAAACTTTTTCAAAACGCAACCAGTTGAAAGAATTCATCACTTAAGTATGCAGAGTCTCTTCAATGGTATGGGCGAGTGAAAAGGGGCGGGCCAGCTGCAAATATGCGATGGCGCGGGGACGCTGGGGCAGGCGTTGATGTGGGCGACGGCATGAGGGAGGACAAATAGATGGGCGAGGATGAGTGTGTGGGCGAGTGCGTGGGCGAGTGCGTGGGCGAGTGCGTGGGCGAGTGCGTGGGCGAGTGCGTGGGGCGAGTGCGTGGGCGAGTGCGTGGGCGAGTGCGTGGGCGAGTGCGTGGGCGAGTGCGTGGGCGAGTGCGTGGGCGAGTGCGTGGGCGAGTGCGTGGGCGAGTGCGTGGGCGTGTGCGTGGGCGAGTGCGTGGGCGCGGGCGCGGGCGAGGGGCGACGTGCGCGAGCGCGGGCGAGGGCGCGGGCGAGGGCGAGGGCGACGGCGAGGGCGACGGCGAGAGCGCGGGTGCGGGCGTGGGCTCGGGCGCGGGCGAGGGCGAGGAGGCGGGCGAGGGCGAGGAGGCGGGCGAGGGCGAGGAGGCGGGCGAGGGCGAGGAGGCGGGCGAGGGCGAGGAGGCGGGCGAGGGCGAGGAGGCGGGCGAGAGCGCGGGTGCGGGCGCGGGCGCGGGCTCGGGCGCGGGCGAGGGCGAGGAGGCGGGCAAGTGCGCAGCCGAGGAGGCGGGCGAGGAGGCGGGCGAGGGCGTGGGTGCGAGCGAGGGCGAGTAAGTGGGCGAATACGCGTGCGAATGCGCGGGCTTAAGCGCGAGCGAGGGCGCGAGCGAGGACGGCGGATGAGTGTGGCAGTGGCTTCGGGAGCGAGAACGAGCCGTGCCCTGTGCAGGTGCTCGGGAGGGAAATTAGTCCGAGTTAAAAACCCTGCGGAGCACCGGACCGACGCAGCGCCCGGGGCGCGGACTGCGGAGGAGAGCGGCAGCGCAGACAGAGGCGAAACGCGGCTGGAGACGATGCTGAGAGCGCGGGCGCGTGAGCCAGCTACATGTGTGAACAGTGGAACTCTGGCAGCGCGGATATGGCAAAACTCGTGCTGGAGAAGCGCGTCCGGAGAACGAAAAAATTGTCAAGTTAATAAATTTGTGCTTCTTAAAATAAATATGAATAATTTGATCACGACATTAGTTATTTCAACTACGTTACTACTTTAATTACACCGGCAGAGAGCTGTCTTAGGCGATGCAACGCTGGCGTGACGCTATTGCCAGTTAAAAATTACATTCACACAGATATAATTCAATTTTTATTTGCTGAATAAAACAAAACAAAATTGAAGTGTTAGCTACCCGTATGCTTCTAACTTTTAATAAGAAAAGAGGGTTTGGTCCAAGATTGCTTGGCTACGTCAAACTTTAAAACAAGCGTTTAGTTATAAATACTAAATGTAATTTGTAATCTTGGTAATCTGTGTATTAACAAGATGTAAATGTGTAATAATGAATATCTCTAAACTAATGTTAACTAATTTGTTAAGCTATTAGTCTACTATTCTGTAATTAAAAAGCAAATACAAAAATTTGCATAAAAAGTTCAATCCTTGTGTTTCTAAGAGAAAAAAATTATACATAAATAAAATAGAAGTTACATAAAGAAAGTGAAGGATTTATGTTCAGTTTCTTCTTAAACGACAGATGCAATTACTTAAAGCACCAAAGTATCAGTTTTATTTTATTGTGAATGTTTCAACATAAAAGCAATTTGAAATACATGTAATTTTCTTATATAGAGAGAAATGGTATGGATGAAAATACAATATGTAAATAACATCCAGCAGTACACATATTGTAAATAATAATCAACAATGTACATATTGTAAATATCAGTAGTACAGAAAGTAGTCGTATACCTGATGGGTGAACAGCGGAGGTGGACACAATTCCAAAGACAGGTTGTGTCGAGGACAATTCTGAGTGCGAAATCCTTCACGCATAAATGTTATAAAAACCCTTTTACATTAAGAGAGAAGGTAAACTCGCGCTATTTACAGTTAACCCATTTAAACAGCGGTCCTCCAATACGTCAGGGTGAATGGCACAGGCTGAAAAACGAAAAACCTAAACGGCACCACGCTCGAAGAAAAATCGAGAACCGTCATCGTACCTCGCACGGACACGAATACGCTCTCCCACGCGTGTGTGCTCGCACGCACTTCCCGAAACGAGTTGAACGTCAGGCAGCAGCGGCTGATAGTGCGTTGATGTAATTATATTGGTTTTTATCGCGTGTATGCCGCTTGATAATTCTGCTTTGCGTCGACTGGGTGGGTGAGCGGGCGAGCGGGTGAGCGGGTGAGCGGGCGAGCGGGCGGTGCCCTTCACAAAGCAAGCATGCCGAGCGTGTTTCCGTGAGCGCAGAAAGTTATGAATGTGTGCTCGACTGTGCGTGATTTTGCCCGCCCGGCCCCCCGTTGTATAGTCGGTCTGTCACGTAGTTTGCTGTTTGCGAGAAATTTCTTTCGTGCAAACGTGGCTTTTGCGTTGATATTCGTTAGCAGTTGCGTGGTGCTTACATGTGAGAAAAATAATCAGAACCTCGGAGGGAGCGAGACGAACGGAACTGAGCGTTCCGTGTGCAATAGAAACTAATTTCGCGAGTGTTCCCACCAGTATTGTCCCAATACGATGTATACTGAATATCACCCTGCATCATTTTTATAATGCTGAATTCTGTATATTATAATTATTGCGTTTGTTAAATCTGGAGTTGATGTAGCTTGTATAATATTTACATGAAATTATATGTACACAACTTATTTATTATATTAGTAGTTATTATATGTACACAACTTATTTATTATATTAGTGAATGAAAAGTTAACTTTTTGTGGTGTTTTTAAACCTTTAGTCATTTTGAAATACTGTTTTTTATTAACTTGACATATTAATAAATAAATGATGGATATAATAG
This sequence comes from Acheta domesticus, assembly GCA_031308135.1. NCBI lineage: Eukaryota > Metazoa > Arthropoda > Insecta > Orthoptera > Gryllidae > Acheta > Acheta domesticus. The sequence continues at coordinate 124,451,964 of JAHLJT010009355.1, forward strand.
ATGAGACCAATTAGACTTTATGAAAATATAAATGTTTCAGTACTTTTTAGAAACAGCTACTCGAAAATTAATTGAAAACTTACGAATAGCACTTTATTGCCCGGAAGTCTTCAATTCCCCTTTCAATCGTAGTAACGAGTATTTAATCTGAGATTATTACTTCTCAAATTGTTGACATAATAATGCCTCTTACACATCTACTTTTGAACGGAAACATCTTTTTGTTTTCAGCAAATTTAAAGTGTGTGGTGAAAAACGTATTTACGTGTATGTGCCTTTAAGTATTTAATTTATAAAGAATGTTTCCGAATATTACAAATGTTATGAATATTATAAATATTATCTAACTAACAAGCTACTATGTCGGATCCATGCAGAAAGTAAATATTTCGTTCTACCAGTAAAGCAGTCAAATACATTATTTTGTGAAATAAAAAAAATTTTTAAATGTTCTTCTTTAAGTAATTTGTTACATACAGTGCGATAGTAATTTCAGCGTGTAATTAGTAATTCCTTTGTACAGAGATTATAAAGCACTAACAAAGAAAGCGATGTTGTTTGGATGCCATCAGCTAAATGCAGCTGGAAGGGTGCAACTGGAAGGTGTGGCGCCGGCGTTTGTACTACGAATCTCTTCATCCATATGCGAATAGGGCCAAGATTTACGAGCGCACGTGACGCACGAAGCATTCTATTGTCGGATGTCACGGCTAAGGACTGCGGTGATAACTCTTACGAGAATAGGTAGCGATAGGCGCATTCCACTTAGAGACGGTGTCAACACGAAACAACCTCTTATTACTTTGACTCTTTACAAGATGTTGTTATTATTATTATTATTATTATTATTATTATTATTATTATTATTTTATAATTATTTGTATGACAAACTTTGGACTACACTTTTTTCAGCAAGCTGCATTTTTCTTGTTTTTTTCATAAGTTCCATCATATTTTTCTTGTTTCTATTCTTTCGTCAAATCGTGTGCTGGACGACTTTCTAAGTTTGTCTCTAGAGCCATCAATTTTTTATATTTTTTAAAGTGAAGAACAATTTTAAATATTATTTTATTTAATTTCTTTTTTCCAACGTACATACATATTTCAGTTCATTCAATCTATGTGTACACATCTTTCGAATTTGAAGATACTCGAATCCTACCTTTGTTATCAAGTTTTTACCAAAATGTAACTTACATTCATTAAAAACATTTTACAAACCACAACTCTTTCCGCTGTTGGAAATTCTCGGATTTTAGTTAATTTCAATTACTTATGTATAAATTGAATCTCCATAAGAGAAACAAGTAGAAGTTTTTCTCAAATATAAATACCAAATAATGTAATGAGAGTTTTCCTTGCAAAAATAACAATATTTAAATCTTCTGGTCTTCTATTGTCAAAAGATCTGCCTAAACAGGGCACAGATTTCGTACGATGGGATTTTGAAAAAATTAATGAAGTAAAGGTAAGTAAGGGATGAGGGTAGGACAAAGTAAAAGTAAAGACTGCGGGCGGTTCGTGGTCGGTTTGTCAGTGTATTGCTCTGGCATTTGCCTGAAATTGAACAGAGAAACCACGGAAAACTCCCGATCAAAGCAGCCAGCCCCTAGAATTCCCCTCCAGACAGCGGGTGAATTTGACCTAGCTCACAAGAGAGGTGTCGAAAATCCTGCCTCTGTCGGGATTCGAACCCAGAACCTTCCAGTCAGAGACACTGCAGTCACGTTACTTGATGCTCTTAGCCATCTAAGCCGATTTGTCACTCGAAGTTGAGGCGGCGCGTGACCAGTGAGTCCAGCGCGTTTATCCGGACAAAGGGTTCGCGCGGATTCGCTATGACGCGATGCGACGCGCGACCCGCGGGTAGAAACCCGCAAGCTGCGGCCGCCCGCGCGCCGGCCCACACCCCGCACGCGCGTCGCCCGCGGGTCGCCCACGCCCACGCCCCGCCCGCGCCCCGCCCGCGCCCCGCCCGCGCCCCGCCCCTACCCCGCGCCCTACCCTGTCCCTACCCCGCTCCTACCCCGCCCCTAACCCCGCCCCCTCCCCGCCCCCACCCCGCCCCCACCCCGCCCCCCCCGCCCCCACCCCGCCCCCACCCCGCCCCCACCCCGCCCCCCACCCCGCCACCACCCGCCCCACCCCCGCCCCCACCCCGCCCCCACCCCGCCCCCACCCCGCCCCCACCCCCGCCCCCACCCCGCCCCCACCCCGCCCCCACCCCGCCCCCACCCCGCCCCCACCCCGCCCCCACCCCGCCCCCACCCCGCCCCCACCCCGCCAGCGCCCTGCCCCGACCCCGCTCACTCCCTACCCGTCCACGCCCCTATCCCGCCCACTTCCCGCCAGCCCCCCGCCCCCACCACACTCACTCTCTGCCCGTCCGCGCCCGTGCCCGGGCTGCGGCCGCAGGACTCACCGCGGCGCCCGCGCAACGATGTTGTAAATCAAGGACGCCAATGTGGCGACCCGCGGACCAACCGCTTCCGGCGGGTCGTTCACCCTCTTGGGATGCAAGCCGAGGCAAACGATGACAAGTTTCTGGACATACATGTCAAATTAAAACTACCTAACGCTTAATAAAGGGATTTATTATTTTGTCCGCTGTCAGCATTCCAAAAATATAGCAGGACCAGCGATGAAAAACCATTACCCGGCGAAAGAGTCGGGCAGTTAATTTTACGTTTTGGTGGGAACATGCTTTAATTTGAGCCTGCACACATATTTGTTTTTCACAAAGAATTCCATTTCGTCGTCCCGTATTGTAATCAGAAAGTGGTGGTCTGACATGTGCAGTTTTTTGTTGTTTTGCTTGGGTTCTTTTGTGCTGTTGTTATTCTCCACGTCTCGACCTAGAAAAATGAGTTAATTACCTTGAAAATGAGCATGGTGGAAACCTACTATTTGCCGAGACCTTATCGTGTCAATTTCTTGGAAGCTTGCCGGCACGTTTAATCGAGAGTTTGGGCTGAAGGTGGGTGATGGGGCAGTATAGCTCTGAAGAAGGGTTCAACATGATGGCCGAAAAATGAGCTCGACAGACTGGAACTTGGCTCACCCCGGAGAGTCAAGTATCGAATAACTCGGGTCGCGGTAGCCTACGAATCCACCTGGGTGATGGAGGGTGACGATTGATGTGGATTGATATGGCAAGATGAAAATTGAAACGGAAAGTTGAGTATTGATAAAGGACGTTAAGGATTGTTGTAGGAGGGTGAAGATTGCTGAGAGAGGATAAGAAAGATTTATGAGAGAGAATGCTGTGGATTGATGAGAGACAGTGAGGATTAGTGATAAAGAATGAAGGCTGATGAGAGAGAACACGGATTGACGAGAGAAGAAGATTTATGAGGGAGAAGGAGTATTGATGTGGGAGAATAAAGACGATTACTGAGAGACTGCTAATTGATAAGAATGATGTATGAGTGTGAACGATGATTGATTACAGAGAATAATGATTGATAAGGGAGAAAGAGACATATGCTTCATGAGGGAAGAGGAGGAAAAATATTGATGAGAGAGGAAAAGGAAGAAGATTGAAGAGAAAAAAGGAGGAGTGAGAGAATTGATGAGAGGGAGGATGGGGAAAAGAGTATTGATGATGGAGGAGGAGGAGGCGGAGGAAGAGGGTAGATGAATGGGGGCAGAAGGAGAAATGGGATATGGGATGGATGAGGGTGTTCGAGGATAGGATTAACGAAGGAACCGGAGGAGAAAGAAGATTGACGAGGGAGGAGGAAAGAAGAAGAGTAGTGAAGAAGAACAAAGGGGTTTGATAGACAAGAAATATGAAGGTTAGTGATGGAGGAATTAAGGAATTATTGGTAGAGGGACGGAGGAATATACATAGAATAGGTGAGATGAAGCATGAGGATGAGGAAGAAGAAGAGGTTTGAAGAAGTACAAAGAGTATTGATGGAGGAGAAGGAGGAAAATTACTGATTGAGGAATTAAGGAATTGTTGGTATCGAGGAAGAGCGATGTAAATGGAGTAAGGAGAGTATAGGATGATATTAATGGAGGAGTTAAAGAATTATCAGTAGAGAGGAGAACGAAAACCAGTGGAGAGGGAGGAGTACGAGGATGATTGACGTGGGCGGCGGCGGTGGTTCGTGGAACCGCGCAGCTGAGCAGCGCCCCTGTCGCCCGCGGGCGGCGGGCGGCGCGCTGCCGCCCGAAGTCGAGCGGGGACCTCCGGCGCCGCGCGCAGCGACAGGTGCAGCGCCCGGGGCTTCGAGGGGCGGCGAGGGGGGCGGCGAGGGGGCGGCGAGGGGGCGGCGAGGGGGCGGCGAGGGGGCGGCGAGGGGGGCGGCGAGGGGCGGCGAGGGGGCGGCGAGGGGGCGGCGAGGGGGCGGCGAGGGGGCGGCGAGGGGGCGGCGAGGGGGCGGCGAGGGGGGGCGAGGGGGCGGCGAGGGGGCGGTTCAGATCGGAAGGGGCGGGCGAAAGCAGCACTGGTAGGGGCACCCGGAGCCTTGCAGCCGTTGCGAGGTCTGAGCGTTAGATGCACTATGATCACTACAGAGCTCTAGATGCACTATGGAGCACTATGCTCACTAGATGCACTATGGAGCTCTGATCGGAAGGGGTGGGGATCGAAAGCAGGGGCACCCGGAGCCTTGCAGCCGTTGCGAGGTCTGTGCGTTAGATGCACTATGGAGGCTCTAAACAGGGACACGGCATCAGAGCAACTTCTGATCCCGGAAAAATAACACTATTATTGATATCGACTTTTCATCAAGAAATTCATTAACCCTCCGGCGGGCGCGTAGCGGCACTTAGTGCCGCTTTCTTACATTTTTGTTGATTTCGTGTAAATAATTGGTGTCACACATATGAGCTCATAGTTATTCTTCATTCATTGTATTTTCAACCGAATGACACTCAAATCACAATTCTAGACACTGCCGATGAACCGTTATTCATTAGTAATCCGAACTCTGCAACGGTTGCGGCACTCAGTACCGCACGCGCTTTGCCAATTTAAGTATGATATTTATGAATTTTGTCCATTAGAATCCTTACTGCTGTTTTGTTATTGCGCTTTTATGGCAGATATTAGAGTACTAATTACTAATTCAAATTTAAACGCGTTCAGAAACGTTATAAGGCACGTTTGCATCGTATTCATTCCCCGATGTGTGACACGTGCCAAGACACGGAGGGAGGGAGTGATGGATCAGATTCTTATTAATATTGTTATTTAGTTTGCTATTTAATTAGCTAATAAAATAAATGTATAAAAACATAAATAAAGAATATTTCCTTCACATTCAATAACAAAAGTAATCACTATTGGCGCGAAAATCGATGTTGAAAAATGCGGTACGGAGTGCCGCACGCGCCTGCTGGTGGAAAATGATGGGACGCGCCCGCCGGAGGGTTAATGCCCATTTGTAGTCTTTGGTTAACTCACTTGTATGTGACCATTATGTCCCGTAAAAGGGAAATTGACGTTGACGCCGTTAGACCACGGGATTCTCAGTCGGTCACCCAACCAGGAACACGCGATGTCTCGAATTTGCTTAATCTTCGAGACTTCACGTAGCTAACGAATCCGGCGAGTGACGCCAGCTTCGCGGTCGTAGCTGTTCAGTAGAACCATTTTAGCATTCGCCTGGATGATCGAGGGAACCCACGAGAGTCCCGGTCAGGATGGCCGGCACTGGGATTGAACCGGACCTCCCGAATGAGAAGTCGCGCGCTACGCCCAGAGCCACTTCCCTCGGTGCATGAAATTTACTTTCACGCAATTCATTTAAGACACACGCCTAGAATTCCAATGAAATAAATTTTATCACAATGGTAGAATTAGAATAGAAGGCAGGGTACGACTCCACTAAACTGTATTTAACTTGAGAGATATTCACGTCAAGAAGTAACATCCACTTACCACGATTCTGGGATTTATGTTTAAGGCAATGGATCTATGCTGTGTGATGTATTGTAAAATGAAGTACTGTTGAATGAAGATAAGTCGTGTTTGAGTCAATTTTGGAATAGACCTAGAAAGAAAACTAAAAACGTGTAAAAAAATTCTTGGAAAATGTTAAACTTCGTTGAGAAATATTAATCTGGTAATGGGCACCGAAAGGTTAGAAAGTAAACTCTGGAACGATCAAAGGACTGAAAGGTTGTATAAGAGAAATGCAAAGGTATTTTTTCCTACTCTGTTATGAATTGGAGCATGTGAAATTCACACAAAATTTCCGAGCAAATAATTTTACTTGACAAAGCATAATTAATGCCGAGTGTTAAATGAACAAATGAACAGTTTAAAATGCAAATATGTTGTGATTACATTGCTTTAATTTCAGTAGGCCTCTTTCTATATGCCGTTAATGCCTCGTCCCTTCTTTCGAAAAGCCAATTGTCATTCAAAAAATATTTGTTTTCGGAAACACCTATTTTAGAGAATTTTTGTAAACTAATTTAATTCTTAAATGTAATTAAAGTGTCTATAAATAAAAAATTCATAATTGTGACGAAAGAAATTTTTTTAAATGTATTTTTATGTTTCATGGCAAAAATTATTATTAATTAATGTAATCGCCGAAATATAAAATAGAAACCTTTTAATGATAATTACTGATTATTATGTTATTGTTACTTTTAGTATTGTTGTCATTAACTTTTTTATTATTACTTAAAATTAATATATTTAAAAATATATGAGGGTGAATACAATAAATAATTTTATTTTTTGCAATTGAATGATGCGGCAATGTGCAATAGTTTATTCCCTTAGTACTAAACACTCATATCGCAAATGCAGCTTATATACTACGTCATTCAACTCGTTATTAGTGTTTCAATACAAATGTCAGCTGGTTACGTACTGTAGACATGTTAAAATAGTTCATAAGTAACGGTTATCTAGATTTCATTTTTTAAATACATTTATATTCATCAAAAAGTATGTTTCGAAATGTATGTTATGTAAATCTTGCATTGTAAACATGTTAGAAGTTAATTTTATCGATAGATTTGAAATTATTCCTTCTCTTTCTTTTTCGATTTATAGAGCATTATAGTTAATAACGCACATTTCTTTTCAGGCGTGCAAAATTATTATTCAACTGGTAAAACAAAACCATACTTTCACAAAACTTACTTCAACATACTTTCACAAAACAAAACCGTACTTTCACAAAACCATACCATACAAAGGGCGAAAAAATCCTTCGTACGCCTTCCTTCGGAAGGGAAGTAAAGCCGGCTGTCCCATGTTAGTAGATTTACTGCATGTAAAAGATCCTCAAGTCTAAATGACACCTCTGAGCTAAATTCAAATCGCCTGTTTCGTCGCCTCAGTAATACCTTCTTCCCGCTAGTTGGTGAAAGGAGTGTAGCAAAATTTGCGTGGTCAGACGGAAGAGCAGGACTCCTAGCCTGAGTCTCCCCACGTAAAAATAAGGCAATTCAATTCAATACTTTCCCGCCACGGATTGTAAAACTACGAAATAAACATTCTCCACGCTGCACTTTAAGCACTGCAAATAAATCTCGATTCGCCTCTGGCGCGTAAGGAGGGCCCAATTAGGCGCCCAAATTACTCTTGAAGCACTGCCATTTCGGTCCACTATGGAAATTCGGGCGAGCGGGCGACTTCAGAAACGAAGTTACGCGCCCGTGCCTTCAGTTAACTCGCCGCCCATCGGCCTAGCCCGCGCCCTCGTCCCGTCAGGAGGCGGCCGCCCTTGTGCGTCCGGCACCAACCCATCTCTCTTCCAGCGACGGCAACGGGGAGGGTGGGGGAGGGTGTCGTTACCGCAGCAGAACGCAAGAGCCCTCGGAAATGAGCTGGACTAACGTCTCCCAAAGGCTCGCGCCGCGCGCTGGCGGAAGGACGCTGCAGTAACCGCATAAGTATCCTCAGATTCGCGAGGATTTAGCACGACTGCACCCTCTCGTCTGTACTTGAAGTTAGCAGGTTGCACCCTGCAACCCTGGCTGAGGGTCGGACGGTTGGGAGGATAACCTAGTTGAGTCGCGCTGGTGAATCAAACGTTGACGAGTATCTAATTGCGGATATTTGTTCTGAAGTGAAGTTTTTCCATAGTTAATAAGTAGCTTTTAAATAAATGTCCATAGTTCAGAAACAGTTTTTTTTAGTGAAATCAATATTTATTTTTTTGTCTATAGATTTTTTGAATTTTATTAGAATGTATAGGTATTTTATTTAAAGACAGAAAATTCCTTTAGATAACTGTTTTTTATCAATAATTAATGTTTTTAAAGTAGTTTTTTGAGTATTCACATTCTGCTTTATGTTTTAAAATCTTTATTTTCGTATATTAAACGTTATAAGATAAAATTTGATTCATAGTTGTTTAAAATACGACTGGTAAAAGTGACATTTTATTTTGCCAGTAAGAAAGGTTGCCACACGAAGCCGATTAGTAGAGGGGCGCTATCTTATGAGTAAAATAAAATCACTATTACCATGATTGTCTTGAACTATTTTTTTCATATTGTTTGGCTTTCAAATTATTTTTTGGGGGGAATACAACTCAGTTAATGATACAGTAGGATCAGTAGCAGCCGATGTGGTCATACGATTCGGTATTTGCTTTCTCAAATTTAGCTAAACACTTGAGCGCAATTTTGTAGTATGACGTTGGCAGCATTAAGAAGCGTCATAAAGAGAACATTGATATACAAAAGTAAAAAAATTAAAACAATAAAAATGAAAAGTGAAATACGTCATTTTGAAAATAGACTCTTTATTTAGTCATATTCTTTCCTCGGATTTAGAAATACGTTATTCATTACTAATTCATTATTTTCATAATTAAATATTTCTACTGTATATTCAGAGTGACACTCGATTGTTTGCTATCTTCGAGAACGTTTTGCGTACCAAGGTCATCAAAACACTTGATAGAAGTCATTTTTCACCTCTTGATGTATTATTACTTATTTATTTTTGTACTTCTTTTATATTATTCATTAACTGACCGTCAGTGCTCCAAATACATCCATCACCATACACGCTGAGCAACTGAAATTCATTCACGAAGGAAAAATGTATCATCGACCATGTACACAATGAATGTCGGTCTGGAAGCACTGCAAATATTTGTTCCGCTTTTGTGTCTCCGTCGGAAACCGATAAGCGACAAACCCAACGGCCCCTCGAATTCGTTCTCCGCCGTCCTTAACGCCTTGGGCGCCTGGACGGGCGCCGAGGGTTCTAAGGTTCCGAGCAGGCCGTAGTCTCAAGACTCCGCGGCGGCCGCAGCAGCTGCGGGCTGCGGTTTCGACCTGCGAGCTATCGATCGCGCGCGGCGTGGCGCGTTGCGGGCGGCGGGGCGCCGGGGGCGGGGTGGAGCAGGCAGGCGGGCGGCGATGATGGGGGCGGGGCGGAGCGATGCCCCGTCGACGTTCCCACCCGTACCGCCGCCCAAAACCGCCACAACCCCTATCCCCAGCAGCCTCGCTGCCCCGCCTCCTCCGCCGCCCCCGCCGCCCCCGCCGCCCTCGCCGCCCCCACCACACCTGCCGCCCCGCCGCCCCCGTCGCCCCCGTCGCCCCCACCACTCCCAGCCGCCCCCGAAGCCCCCGACGCCCCCATCACTCCCAGCCGCCCCCGCCACCCCCGCCGCCTCCGCCGTCCCCGCCGCCCCCGCCGTCCCCGCCACACCTATGACTACTGTCGCCCTCGCATGCCACGCCACCTCCGGCCACTCCAACCGCCCCCTACTGCCCCCACCGCTCCCACCACCCCACCGCCCCCTCCGCCCTTTCCGCCGTAGCTACTCGCGCCTACGGCCCCCAGGCCTCCGCCACCCCCTCCGTCTAACGTTCTCAACACAACAACCACTTCCTTCTCTCCTCCACCACTTGCTCAACCGCCTCCTCCATTCCCTGCTCCGCCTCCCCCCCTTCCCGGTGGTGGCCTCTCTGAATTAAACACGAGAACGAACTTGGCCGCGGGCGTGGAGCTCCGCGCAGCAGGTGTCGAGGCGCCGGTAGCCTCCCCCTCCCCGCCTCCGCCCCCGCCGCCGACCTCTTGCCTCATCCCAACCCGCTGCCCCCGCCCCAGCCACCACCTCGCCCCCGCCCTTGCCACTGGAATCGTCGCTTCCGACACTTTAGATGACCCCCGCGAGCGGTCTCCGCTTTCCACTAGGCCACTTCTCCGCTATCGACTTCGCTGCTGTGCTCTTCGGGCGACTTCTCTTTGTCTGCTTTGGGTTTCTTTGTGCTTTCTTTTCTCTTTATTCATCCTTTGCGTTTGTGGCTACTATATAGCATACGTATACCTGACTATAAAACGTATGAGTGTCATACATCGTCTTTGAAATACTTTTGCATCTTGTGTACTGATAGGTATTCCCCATTTGATTTCTTCGGGCGACTTCTCTTTGTCTCCTTTGGGTTTCTTTGTGCTTTCTTTTCTCTTTCTTCACCCTTGTTTGCGTTTGTGGCTACTATATAGCATACGTATACCTGACTATAAAACGTATGAGTGCCATACATCGTCTTTGAAATACTTTTGCATCTTGTGTACTGATAGGTATTCCCCATTTGATTTCTTCGGGCGACTTCTCTTTGTCTCCTTTGGGTTTTTTTGTGCTTTCTTTTCTCTTTCTTCACCCTTGTTTGCGTTTGTGGCTTCTATATAGCATACATGTACCTGATTATAAAACGTATGAGTGTAATACGTCTTTGAAATACTTTTGCATCTTGTGTACCGATAGGTATTTCCCATTTGATTTCTTCCTGCTCGCTTTGTTCGCAGTGTTTTCGTGGTGCGAGTAAGGTGACCATTTCTTGCCATTCATTATATTTAACGACGTTTTGAACTTTACTGTTGTACTCTGCGATCGATTCTGTCTCTTTGCCTTATGTACACTTTTTTCTGGTTTTCTCTACCTCTTTTTACACAACCTTGGAAACAACGCCTTTCCCGTTTTACGTTTCTCTGTACTATCTTTGAACGACTCAGTCGGATACAAATACTCAATCTAGTTTCTTCCTGATTTCTTTGGCTTATTTTTGTTTTGACCACCTCATCTCATCACGTACTATTAGGTTCAAATTAGGCCAACCCCAACTTCATTATAATTTTGTTTGATTTCACTACGTACTGATATTTGTCGGTTTTTGAAATATCGGAACGTTTTTTCCTGAAAACACGTCCATGTTTATCAAAACCAACTCCATTTTCTTGATATGAAATATGTTTTTTTTTCAGATAAATGTCTTTCGTACATTGAACTTCGAAGTTACATTTTTTTATTTGCTGTTCACAAATGATGAGAAGCTCTTTGTTATCTGCCTCGATGATCATTACATTCTTCTTTTACATTTTTCATCACATCTCAACCATTCGATCAAATACTCAGTTATAAACATTCCAGACCTTTGTAAGTTCAACGATTTAGTGGTCGTTGTGAATTTAATGTCAATTTTATTAAGGGGATAGGTTTGAGAGTTGACACATTAATCTTTCAAGTTTAAATTTCATGAAAAATTTGAGTTCCCTCTTAACCCATTAGTGCATGTGATCCGATAAATCGGATGCTAAGAAAAACGTCAACCATGCCTGTCATTGGAGACTTATCTGTTTGAGATACACACGAATCAACGCTCGCATTGTTGGAAAGTCATAAATTAAATGTATACACTATAACTTTCAGAAGTTTTAGATTTAGAGCGATTAGACTGCAAGATGGCGCATTACAGTCTTATTGTTTTACGTAGCTGTTAAGTTTTCATTTAATTATAATATCTAACATTGATTGATAAGAGCAAATTTTACATGAAATGAAATGATGAAGGTTCATGTTTTCCATTTGAATTGGTATTCTAATAAAATAATTATAAATAACTAAACTATTTCAAATTAATTTTTGTGATCCGAAATATCGGATCACATGCACAGGGGACACTTTTCACTGCCATATATTAGAATGGCTACGTTTTTTCCCTCTACGTTTCCACCAACTGCTTCTAAATGAAAAAGTATTGTCAGCCTATCTGTTGCTGAAATTTTGAACATGTTAGAAGAAGAACACACAAAAGGTGCTAACAATTGCGAGCAATGATTTTCGCTCGTCTGCAGAAATTATGCTTGTTAGATGGGAAGGCAATGATGATGTATTTTGCCACAAACCATGAAGGAAACGAAATGGAAAGTTATGCGCGGTGGTCGAAAGAGAAAAAATGTAAAATTAATTTTCGACAGCGAGTAGTTTTTAGTTCGTGCAATAAAAGAATGGGTGGAGTGGTTTTGATGGACCGAATTATGGCGAACTACAGAACTAGAATGCAACAAAGAAAATAGTATTGGCATATATTGCTTATTTTTGGATACTTTGTTTGTAAATACCTGGCTCCTGATAAAAAAATATGGCCAAATGATTAGAAGTCCCATTGTTTTTCGAAATGCCGAAGAGATATTTGCCTGAGCTTGTTCAACATTCATGAAACATCACCAAGAAAAGAAAAACAGCCAAATGACCCAAATACTGACATTCGTTTTGACGGCAAAAACCACTGGATAATTCCTGATTCTACAGAAAAGAAACTTCGCCGCTGTCATGGTAAAAGAATCATGTGCCAAAACTATGGGATTGAATTTCAAATGCTTCGAACATTTTCATGCATATTATAATATGAAAGGAAAGAATTTCATTGTATCTCTTACGAATAAACATATTTTTTCAGAATCGAAATATTTTCATTTGTTTGCCCAGTAACATAAATATAACGTAAAAATTAGTCTGGGCATCAAAATAGACCAAAGGATTAAAATATAATTTATTTTTAGAGTAATAAATGACTTCGTACACGGAAATTTCACCAGTGTCCTTATTACTGAAAGCGTAACCGTGCAGGCCCACAGCTGCACTTAAGAGTACTGTATGCATGTGATCCGATTTATCGGATCACGTTTTTCTTGGAAACGGTGCAGAATAAAATTTTGATAATTCACATTGTATGTCTTTTAGATGTATAATACATGGATATATAATTTTTTCCCCAAAAAATAAGCCAGGAAACTTCATGCACTAATGGGTTAATACCTCTGTAGAGCAGTCAAACCGCGCTCGATCGAGCTACTTGCCCGCCTGGGGAGCCCGGTGCTCCTACGGGCACGGGCAACTTTCCCTGACTCCGCACTCATTTCCCCTTAAGATACAGAAAGGGGTGTACATGCGCAAGCTGAAGCGGGCCGAGGCGGTGAATAGTCGCTTTGTACGAAAGAGCCAGATTCTTTTTATCAAATAACCGATAATTGTATTATGTTTATATTCTTCAGTACTTATTACTATTTGATGTTTATTTTCTTACTAAATTCTCCCTTGTATAAACATCTTTGACAAGTGACAGGAATATGTTTCAATGGCAAATTTTTTGGCTTGTTTTAGTTTTGTGTTGTTTTAAATCATTCAGTTATTTATTGTTTTAGCAACAATGTGAAATAAATTAACAAGCCCCTATAAGTTAAAAATTCTCGCTTACGGACGAACAGCGCTTTTAACAGACAAGAGTATTTGTCTGTCTTTTATATCACTCTTAAGTAAACAGGATTACAAAATCAAGATTATTTTGATTCATTTTTTTTATTTTACTCTCAATTGAGAATTTTATATCGATATCATTTTAGATCATTTCTTTGCCTTAAAGAAAAAATAGGAATTAATATAGCGAAATTTGTGACAATAACTGTCAAGTAACTCCTCCCAAAAACTGTCATTAACCAGGTATCCAGCCACCACACTAGAGGAATTTGTACAACCCTTACTTTTAAATTTCGCGCCAATTTCTCGAGATGCAGTGCCCGCTAGCTCTAGTAAGCTTGTTACCTTGCTCGCGATCTTGACATACCTGCTGTAGAGTAAGAGTATCTGAAATTGATTTTCTACATACTCTTAGCATAATTTCTAATACCAATTTCCAATTAATGGAGTCTAAGTATGAGTATTTCTCATTTGGAATGATCTTGAATTTCTTCACTCCTCTGCTACAAGCCTAATTATGCTTCATTTTTAAACTGAATATTCAAAACGAATTTTTATTACGAGTTACTACAATGTAATTTTTTTCAAACATTTTGCATCTGAACCTTGATTTCACAGACCAAAGTAATTATTCTGCAAGTGAGTGCTATATTCTTCATCCCTTGCCTTATTTCGTTAATCACATTATCTCTCTTCCATTTACTCCTCTTTTTGATTTGACATCCCTCCTTTTGATGACGAAATAGACCCAACTCGGTGGTTACCGTAGTAATATTCTGTAAATTGATATGAACGGTACTAAATTTTCCACAATAAAAAAAATTGTTTTTATTGTGGATGATTATTTCAATTGCACCCATTCATAAAATAGATTAATTGTTCCCAATGTTTTTCCTTTGACATTTTTTACGTCAACGACGTTTGTTCTGTTTATTTGCATTCCATGCCGTCAGTTATATTTACTTTCTGAATGGTCTCTTTTATTATCTATTCCTTCTTTGATCTTTTTCTCACATTCATATGTAGATTCCATTTTTACTTTTGTCTGAATTTTTGTCACATATTTCTCAGGCAGCATTTTTGAAGCGTCTGTTCCAACACCACTGTACTCGAGATTTTGGTGTTGACTTTGAAAAGATATAGCACACGGTACTGGAGCCTCACAGGATCACTGCCGATATATGGATTCTTCAGCAGTTTGAGTGGAGTATGTTATATTCATATTAGGTCGTGAGCTGTTTTTAGTATTTGTCAAACGTCATCTCTGAGTAGAATTTGAATCGAATGACTGGCAAGAAAGGTCTTTCTCTGGAGAAGGCACGAACAGGCTGTGAAAAGCCCTCACGAACATAAATTTGTGAAGAATACTCTCCCACTCCCTCTCTCTCTCCCTCCCTCTCTCTCTCCCTCCCTCTCTCTCTCCCTCCCTCTCTCTCCCTCCCTCTCTCTCTCCCTCCCTCTCTCTCACTCCCTCTCTCTCCCTCCCCCCTCTCTCTCTCCCTCCCTCTCTCTCCCTCCTTCTCTCTCCCTCCCTCTCTCTCCCTCCCTCTCCCTCCCTCTCTCCCCCTCTATCTCCCTCTCTCTCCCTCCCTCTTTCTCTTTCTTCCTCCCTTTCACTCCTTCCCCCTCTCTCTCTCCCTCCCCCCTCTCTCTCCCCCTCCCCTCTCTCTCAGAAGAGAAAGCAAACCTGACGAATAGGTGTTAGTAAATGTTTGATACTCTAATTTTCCCCTGAAGAACCTTCTAGCTTTCTCTTTCATACTCATGTTCATTCGCAGAAAAAAAGTTACTGACAAAATGCGCACTCCTCCAAGTTACTTTAATCTTGTTGAAGTATGTACAGTTTTCATTTGGTCATAATTTTTATTCTCTTTCAACCTTAAAATGAGTCTCCTGTTATTTTCATTTAGTCCAATTGTGAGTTAAAATTGTTAACGGGTCAGTTATTAGTCAACAATACATACAGAGTGTCCGGGGACGAAACGTCGAAACTTCGAAAATAAGCTCTTAAGACAATTCTAAGTATATTTTGTCTTATAAACTACGTGGATATTCCGAATGGTTGGGCCGCAATAAGCAATCAAAAGTTGGTTTGACAAAATTATTTCTAGGCAAAAACTTGCGTAATGGAAGCATAAAACACTCCAAAACATGTAAATTGTTCATTATTTACAAAAGAAAATAATATATATGCTCAGACAGAAAAATTAAGCGAGAAGTAAAATAGTAGTCGAATTGTGTGAATTGGGTGCTTTTTTTATTTCTCGCTTAATTTTTCTTTCTGAACAAATATATTGATTTCTTTTGTAAATAAAAAACTACTTATATGTTTCTTAAGTGTTTCTATGCTTCTCTAATGCAAATTTTTGCCTAGAAATCTATCATAATGTCACCAATTGTTATCATTTCTGTTCAACGTCTGAATTCTGCTTGATGGGACTATCGGATGAGAGGATATTAAATGGCAGCTGTTGCGCTACTCTCTGTATCGAGGCACTCTATAAAATAGCGGGTTTTTATTGTCATTTGCTTCCACCTAGCAACGGGATATCATGTTTGAAGACTCTGGGTAAACAAGGAAAACGTTCCGTCAGGTCATAGAGACTAGATCGAGAGCTTTTAGATTCCACGTGTTGTGCGTTTTATGCAGGATTTGCTAAGGTATTAGCAGTGATAATTTTACAGCAATTGAAGAAGTGAAGAAGACTTGGATATAATTTGTCAATCAGTAAGTTGGAAATCTTGTAATTAGTTATTTTTGTTGTTGAGAAAGACTGTTATTTCTCTCATAAGGAAGCGATCGACGGGAAGTCGATGACGTGTCAGCGACTCTGATGACTAAGACGTTATGCATTCCATTACTTATTCTTACCCTTTTAGACACTTCACTTATATTCCAATTACATAATTAAAGAATCTATTCAAATATCTAGAATATTTCTGGAAGAAAAGACTGTAGGTACCGAGATTATAAAACTTTAGAGGCCTATGTCTCTGTAGTATTTTTAAATAAATATTAATCGTGATTTCCAAATAGTATGTTTTAAACAAAAACGCAATAACAAGCCATTAAAATAATTGTGCAATGAAACTGTGCATTTGCATTCCAAACATGAGATAATGATACGAAACGCTTTAGAATAGACGTCAAAGAACATACATTAGTAAGATGCCATTAACTGTGGAAATTCGAAGCGCACCTTCCTTGTTTCAGAAGCCATGCATTCTAATGTAATGCAGAGTTCAAACCCGTGTTTGAAGCGCAGCCACTTATACGTACGTGAACACCTGCCACTGAGAAAGACCTGGGGAAAAAGAGCGTGGTCGGTCGCGAACGCGCGCGGGGCCCATCGATCGCGAGTGCTGCGGCCGCGCATCGGAATGTCGATTCGCCCATGTATATGTAGGCAGCGAAGCCGACAACCGACGAAGTGTGGATGGCGAGATCAGCCCTCCGCATGAACCGAATCGCCGCCGGCGCCAAGACCGTACGCCCCACCTCTCCCCGCCCCGCCCCTTCTCTATCTACCTCACGTCGATGTTTTCCGCCTCGGTCTGTCCCGCCCCCACCCTGTCCTGCCTCGTTTTTCCTCGCCGCGTACTGTTCTTCCCCGCTCTGTAAAGCCCCACTCTACCCCGCCCGGCTTTACCCCATCGGTCTGTCCCGCCCCACCCTGCCCTGGCTCATTTTTCCCCGCCACGTTCTGTTCTTCCCCGCTCTATAACGCCCCAGTCTACCCCGCCCGAATCTACCCCATTGGTCTGTCTCGCCTCAACCTGTCCTGCCTCATTTTTCCCCGCCACGTACTGTTCTTCCCCGCTCTGTAACGCCCTGCTTTATTCCACTCGGCTCTACCTTGCGGTTCTTCCCCGCCTGGCTCTACCCACCTCGCTCTACCCCGCCCTGCCATACCTCGCCACGTTATACCTCACCCCACTTTACCCTGCTCCACTATGTTAACCCTATTCTATCCCATCCCGCATTACCTCGTCCCGCTCTACCTCGTCCCACTCTATCCCGCCCATCTTTCCCCGCCCTGTCTTACTCCGCCCCGCTGTAACCTCACCCCACTCTACACTTCCCCGCTCTTTCCCCACCCCAACCCACACTTTTCCCCCGCCTTGCCCTTCCCCCTCTCCACCTGGCATGATCTCGCCCCCCTGATAACCTCAAACTCGCTCTACCCCACTCTTTCCCGCTCTTCCCAGACCCGCTCTAACCCGTTCTGCTTCTCTCTACCCCGCCTCGCTCTCCCTCACCCCACCCCGCCTTCCTTCGCCGTTACCTCTCTCGCTCCACCCCCTCCCCCACCCCGCCTTCCTTCGCCCTTACCTGTCTCGCTCCACCCCTCCCCTATCTCACTCGTCCCGCTTCGCCCAACTCCGCCCAGCAGCGCGCGCCCGCACGAATTCAATAAAATATAAGTCGGCGTCCGAGGACTCTTTGATTTATTTCGGGCGGTAAATTTGACAGATGCCCCTTCCTTCGCATCTTGTATCTCTTACGTAGATCGAGCGAAACGCTTCCACAGCAGGCCCGCAGGTAAACCTTAAGGAGGACCGTGTTATTTTATTCAACACAAGAGAGAATTCTTTTTATCCTTCCCCTTTTATCAGAAGTTCGCTTTGAAGAAGGGAACTAAGTTAGTTTCCTATCTTGAGGGGCTCGACTGCTGCCAGGGGAAAACAAATAACTTACGGCGTTCTCGAAATGTTCTTGAGTCATGACGTCGGCCTCTGGTACGGAAGCTGTGTCGAGAAGCTCCGAAGAAGTCAAAATTGCCAGAAAGAACGTGAAGATGTGTATCGGAAGAGACGAACACTTCTTCGCTAGATTTCACTCTCCGAACGAAAAGTCGACTTGTTGCGTTTTGAGCTTCTCTCTTTCTCGGTGGAAATAATCTTCCCACATTTGGAGTCGTGCCCGCTAAATTTACACAGATTGCAGCCTCATAGGAAGACTGGTGCCTCATCAAGATTAAATTGAAAGGCTTGATCTTTAAGAGGGCACCGCTGTTTTGCGAGTGAATCGAGCGATAAATTCAGCAGAAATCACTAGTTATTAGCGGTGAACCACAGTGATTGTGGGCGCCCCAAGCACATCCCCTCTAGCTCTTGCGAGAGGCGTGTAATTTGAGGGCTCGAAGCTCCGTCTTTTGGGAGCGGCGATTGCATGCGGTCGCATGCGCGGGTGGCATGCGCGGGTCGCACGCCCTCGTCGCAAGCCCACGACGCGTTCTGTGCGCCCAATCGATAACTCTAGGCGCGGGCAAGCGGGCGAGCAGGCGGGCGGGCGGGCCAGTGGACGGGTGGGCGGGCGAGCGGGCGGGCGGGCGGGCGAGCGCGGAAAAAGAATAGAGCGACATAATTGTATACACTGCCAGGCGGGTTCTGTAATTGCACAGACGCTCCCCCTACACAGTGATTACGTATAATTGCTGCATCGTCCTCTTCTTCTGGTGGCATCGGCGACGCCTCTCGCTTCGCAGCTCTTTCCTTCCGAGCTCCCAGGCCCCCGACCCGGCGCGGCGCTGCTCTCTTAGCCAGAGCGCGGTGCGTGTCTTTCTTGTTCTGCGTCTTTTTTTTGTTTATTCTTGATCCTGCGTATGGCTGGCTCTTCTTTTCTAAACCCTCGCTCATCGACAGATTTACAACGTCCCGTTTCTGTCTCTTCTAGCTCTATTACAGGTTATCTTTTTTTTAACTTCTCTGATATCTGGCACTGTTCTGATGTTGTTTTCGTCTTTTTTCTCTCTCAATCACCATCCATACATTTTCCTACTTTTACTATAGTTCTTATTTCTTCTCATACTCCCGATAATGGCTTACATTACCTTCTTTTCTTCGTTATACTTTGCCTTACTTTCTTTTATTCTTTTCATTTTACATTGTTATTATTATTTTTTTTTCTAATTTTGTTTCCTTACCTCTTCGAATTTTTTCTTTTTTTCTTATCTTCCGTATTTTGCTTCCGGAAACCTTATATCATCAACTCCCTGTATTCCTTTCTCCACTTCCTCCTTTTATCGTTTTTTTCTCTCGTTCTCTCTCTTTCCTTCCTTTTCTTCCTTGTTCCCTCTCTCTTTCCATCTTCGTCCATTTTCTCTTCCCTTTCCTTTTATAATTGCTTGAAACTGTTTATTTCTCAAAATTCGTGACTTCTTCTCATGGCACTTTTCTGGTCTTTCTTATTCCTCTTCCAACGTCTCTTTTCCTCGATCCCACACTTGCGCTTTCCCTAAGATGTTTTCAAGGGCGCTTTCCCAACCTTTTGGCTTTATTCGATCGTCTTCGCTTCATCGAACCTTGTCCGTCATACAATGTCTTCCTTCCTTCCTTCCCCATTCTTCTCTCTTCATTGCATTCCTTTGTCTCCCTTTATTTTCTCTTTTTTTCCATTCTTTGTTGTCATTGCTTCTTTACTTTCCTCCTTATTCTTCTATTTCTCTTTCGTTTGATTTTTAATCATTTACATCTATTCATTATTTCTTCATGTTTTATTCATAGCTCTAGTTTCATCCTCACATCCTACGATCTCCACCTTTCTTGTTCCTGCCTGGTGTCTCTCCTCCTTGTTCGCGCGCTTCGCCTAAGGCCCTCTCGCGGCTGGTTTTCCTGCCTCTTGGCTTATGCACCTCCACTCAGCGCCTCCGAGAGCCCACCAGCACTTGCCCCGTGCTCCCGCCCCCCCTTCCCCCTCATGAGCCCTTTGCGAACGGCCGTGCTCCGAAGGGCAGTGTTTTGTCGTTTCGTTAATGGAGCGCCCGCGAGAGCGTAAGAGAGAGATTGAGAGTGCGACCTTTAGCCCCCACCTCCCTCCCCTCTCCCCGCTCCGCGCTGGAGCTGCCATCGATTGTCGATGCGGGGTTCGCCCCTTCTAAAAAAATTGCTTATAAAGATACGCAATCGGTTTGCCCCGTGTGGCGCGTTTGTTCCAATACGACGTGATAACGACCGTTGTTTGCGAGCCCGGTGAAGTTGTTTAAGTGCGCAGGAAGTAATTATGATATCTGTTTCTCGTTTTTAACATTTCCAGTCAGCCCTAAACACGTTTACAAGTTTCCTTGCCAAATGTACAAATAGCTAGATGTACTGCTGCTTGTTTTTCATGGTCACTACTGTACTCATGCCGTCAGAGACTAAAAACAATAACTGAAAAGAAGGCAAAAACGAGGACGGTAATTGAAATATCCAAAAGTACAGTAACACGAAATTAAACTAAAATATTTTTGAATATTATTAACTTACTAAAAATATTTAATGTAGTACACGATTAAACGGAATTTTAATGGCTGTCCAATTTCCTTGTGAAAGGAAAATACGGTTCACAACGACGAAGAGTAATTATCGTAAATTATAAATTAAACTGAATTGTACTATATACTGTGTGGATATCCATCCAGGTCAAGCTTGTCATTCTCGATCTTTTAAAAAATTAAAGCGAATCATCTACTTTATCTTCCTGTGCGCTCTTCCTCGTGTGTTGCTAATTCATTGCTCCGCCCTACCGACCTGAAAATTGTTGCGTCGAAACGCCGCTCGCGTCACGGAGCGTCCCATGCATCTTTCCAGGGCATTGCACGCGACTCGTGGAGCTCGCGCGGTCCATGTTTTGTTTCAGCCAGCGATTCCCCGGCTTTTCTTCCGCAATTGCTCGTACCCTCCCCCCCTGACTCTGCCTCACCACGCTGCTCTCCAGCTCGCCCCTTCCTCCCCGCCACGCATCTCCCCGCGTCGACACGCCTCGAACCGTCGCAACACAACTCGTGCCACCCCGCTCCTCCCCGCCACGTCTCTCCCAGCGCTGACCCGCTCCTCCCCGCCACGCCCCTCTCCGTGCTGACTCGCTTCAAACCGTCCCAACACAACTCGTTCCTTCCCGCTCCTCCCCGCCACACCTCTCCCCGCGATCACCCGCTCCTCCCCGCCACGCCTCTCCGTGCTGACTCGATTCAAACCGTCCTGACACTACTCGTTCCTCCCCGCCACACCTCTCCCCGCGCTGACGCGCTCCTCCCCGCCACGCCCCTCTCCGTGCTGACTCGCTTCAAACCGTCCCGACACAACTCGTTCCTTCCCGCTCCTCCCCGCCACGCCTCTCCCCGCATCGATCCCCCTCAAACTGTCCCGACGCAACTCGGAGCGACCCATTCCTCCCCGTCACGCCTCTCCCCACGTCGAACCGCCTCAAACCGACCCAACACAACTCGCTCCGCTCTGCTCCTCCCCGCTACGCCTCTCCCCGCGCTGACTCGCCTCAAACCGTCTCGACACAACTCGGCCTTCCCCGCTCCTCCCCGTTAGACTCTACACACGCTGACCCGCCTGAAACCGTCCCGACACATCTCGTTCCTTCCCGCTCCTCCCTGCCACGCCCGCCACCGCTCCTTCTCTCCATGCTTCGTTCATCGCTCTCCCCTCGCCGACACACGTCTCAACCCGTACCATCCCCTCTGGCGGATCCGGGGGAGGGCATGGGGGCCATGCCCCCCCCCAAAAAGGCCTAGGGTTTTTGTCATTTTCCTTTAAATGGCACAATTGATTTGGCTATTTATCTATATTAAATTACATAATTATTTAAACAATAATTTTGTATTTTATTATATACACCACAAAAATAATATACAATGTAATAAATATGTTTATTAGTTAACAAAATTTATGATGCCCGTGCCCCAAATGGTCGTCTGGATCCGCCCCTGACCGTCCCAACCTGCTCTTTCCCGCCCCGATTCATCCCGCCCCCGCCACTCTCCGACAGGCCCCGCCACATCATGTCACGACCCGATACATCCCTCCACTCCCCTCCACTCCCCGCCACTCCCCGCCACGCCACACCAAGCCACACCAAGCCACATCAAGACACGCCAAGCCACGCCACTCTCTGCCAAGCCCCGCCACGTCCCGTCGTACCTCTTCCCGCTTCGACCCACCCGTCCCCTCTGTGCACCGCTCCATCTCTTCTATCTCCATTCCGCCCTGCTCCAAGAGCACCCCGTCCCGCCTCGCGGACCTGTCCGGCCCCCTCCGCTCCCCAGACACGTCTTGCCCTCTTTTCCAGCCTCGTCATGCCCAGTCTCCCTACTTCACCACGCGTCCCACCACGCTGTGTTACTTTCCTTTACGTTCTGACCCGCCCCGCCTAGCTTCTCCCCGCCTCGGCACAATTTTCTGCGCCTCACCTTGTTCCTCCGCGCTATACAAAGCTTCACACTGCTCAGTCCCATTTGGTCTGCTCTTCCCCTTACTTTCACCTCCCTTCTCACCACTTTCTCTATTCCCTACGCTTGCCTCTGTCACTACCCCAAGCTCTTCCTTTCCCCACACCATTCCACTCCTTCCAAACTTGCTCCTCCCAGCCCGCGCCTCCCCGGCCCAACTTTTGCCGTCTTGCTTCTCACCTTCTATTCCTTTCCGCCTCATTGCTTCCCGCTCTCTCCTCCCTGCTCTCTCCTCGCCATCCGTCTACCCCGCTTCTCTCCTCGCAACTCACTTTTCCTCCCCACACCGCCCCCCCACCCCACCCCGCGACGTCTGGCACCGCGACGCCGCGATCCGCAGACGGAATTTTTCCGAGCGACTTGCGTCTGTATTCCCCCGCAAACGCGCATAAAGGAAGGATGGGCAGAAACCTTTTCGCGGGGAGTAAAATGGAAGGCTGTAAAACAAAGGTCTCTAAATTTTTCAGCTGGCCCTCGCGGCTCTAGCGGCGGGGGCGGGGACGGGGGGGAGGGGGCGGTGTGGGCGTCAGAGGCAGCGGAGGCATCCAGGCACGCCCGAGGCTCAGTGGATCTGACGTTGCATGACTGGGACGGGTCGCGGAGCATTTGTGTAAATAATACACGCCTAGCGTGTCCTGAGCGGGGGGCGGCCCGGCAGTCAGCTAAGTAGTCTTTTTCTTATCGATCCGTCTCCACGCGGGTGGGGGTGGTGGCCTCTGAGGTGAGTTCGACCGCCTGCTGATAGCGGTCGCGCTTAAACGCGGAGTTTGAGGCCGCGCGCCACTCGGTAGCTTCGACGTTTCTCGAGCAGATTACATCGCGTGCGGTTGCCGAGCATTAACGGCCGGTGTGTTTGATTTACAGAAAATAGAGGTCTGCAACTGTTCCGTTCCGAGCTCTTAATTTGATTCGTTGATAATAGAATGAAAAGAGGAAGTGCGGAGGCTTGGAAAATAACTACTCAAATACTCGAGTGCATTTAAGATTTTCTGTCATTTCTAAAAGTGTAATAGAACCGGAATAATATGATAACAAGGATTGTACGAGTACAATTACTGCGTAATGCAATGCAAAGACGAACTAGGAACTTCTCTAGGTTAAGTGCAAATAATAAAGATTTCTTCGTTCTGTAATTGTGCCATTATTTGTTTTTGTCTAAGACAAGTTTAAGATGGAGTTAGTGCTTTTAATATTTACCATTCCTAGTTACATGGAACTATTCGTCATAGTTAGAACACGGATTTGTATGCAAATGTATAATTTTATGCTTTTGTTTCTTAATTGTCTTATTGTTTGTTTTGAGATAAGTTGAAGATGAGCCAGTAGTTTTAATATTTATCATACTTAGTTGCTGAGAACAGTTCGTCATAGTTACAACCCCAATAGGCATGCAAATGTATATATTCATACTTATGTTCTGTAATTGCGTCATGGATTGTTTTCGGCTTAGATAAGTTGGAGATAAAGACGAGGAACTTTCGTTATAGTTAGTCTTGATTTGTATGCAAATGCACATTTTTACCTAATTCTTACTAGAAGAAATGATTTCATTTCTTTGCAAATCAGGTGACTCAGAACTTTGTTGATAAGTTGTATATTTTACAATACTTAAACATTTGAGGCTTATTAAATATTTCGTCACATCGGGCTAATTTGGAAAAATTAAGAAAGAAATTCTAATTTTAACTATGTTTTGTGCTTTGTACTTGTCGTAATGTGATAATTTGTCAGATATACAAAAATTACAGTATTTTACGAAATATTAGACTCAAATAACTGAAATTCAAGACAAAAAAGTGACGTGGTGAAATCACATTTTTAAAAATTAGAGGCTATACAAAATAAATATCTAAGAAAAGCATTGAAAGCACCCTGGTTCATAAGAAACGATCAAATATTACACGAACTCAGTTTTATGCCTCTAAAATCCTGGATCATTCGTCTCTCAGAATAATTATATACTTCCCCTACTTTTGCTCCTGTTTTGACATCTTTTCAACTTGGAAAAATAGCTAATCCTTTTCCTCGAATTAAATATTATAAATATTAAAAAACGATATTAAAAAATCTCTTACATCCTCCATAGTTAACATTACTCAATATATCTATTATTTATTGTATAAATTTCATATATTATGTACTATTTATAACCATTGTTTATTTTTAAGATCATTGTCTCTTTAAAATCAAAAATACCTGTACATGTCAGTAGTATGTTTGACGTTACTTTTTAAGTTTCTCCTCGTATTCTATTCGATGTTAACGTAATATTCACACACTTGAAAGGCAAATTGTTGTTGAACAAATATCAATTAATATATTTTAAAAAAGAAAAAAGTTATTCTTGGAACCGATAAACATTGTATTTTGTAGTTTATATAGATCACGGAACACCTGTTCATGTTTGGATCCTAATGACAGGTTGATTTAATTTCTAAACAGTTTTCAATTGTTGTAGAATGTGTAAAATTTACAAGAGTTTAAGTAATGAGAAATATATCACATCATACAATGAAAGCAAACTTCTATTTTTAACTGAATGAAAAGTACTGAATTTTCAACGCATGTAGATATCATGTTTAGAATACAGTAACAATTCAAACCCAGCTGAAAGAATAGTACGTACTTGAACTAGAATTAAATATTTTTTTAATTAGAAGTTTTCACTGGTTCTAAGAAACCGTTTGTGAACAATTCAAAAGCAAATTTCTATGTGTCTTCTGCCTTTGCTTCTTATTCGTGAAAGAATATTTACTTATTTATGTACTTCTTTAATTATGTATTTAACGTCAAAAGACAGGGAAAACTGTATACTTGTATGCTGTATTATGGGAAATTGCAATTGACAATTGCATTTGGGCATGGGGAAGGATGGTGGGGTGATGGGAAGGGGAGGGGAGGAGAAAGGAAGGGGAGGAGTGGAGATGGAATGGCGAAGGAAGAGGATCGGGAGAAGGCAAGGCGAGGGGGCGAAGGTGATGGAACTGCGCGATGCAACGTCTGTGAACAGTCACTGGGAAAGGAGTCGGGGTGGGGGGAAAGAAAAGGGAGAGAGAGGTGAAAGGCATGGGCACGGGATGGGGAGGGGAAAGGAATGGGGAGGGTACAAGAAAGGGGTTGAGGAAGGGAAAGGATGGAGAAGGAAGAGGAGGGGAGAAGAGATGGGGAGGGGATGGGGCAGGGGAGGGGAGGGGAGAGGGAAGGGAGGGGGAAGGAGAGGGAGATGAAAGGGTAGGGATGGAGAGAAGAGTGGGAGGTGGTGGGGGTGGCGTAATCCGCGCGCGCCGCCCTCTGCCGCCGCCGATCGCAGCGCCACCGCTGCAGCGAAGCCTAAGCCCAGTAATCACCTCGGCAACCCCCTCCACCGCCTTAGCGCCATTCTTCCTGGACGCGTGGTGGCCGGGGGACGGACGGCAACGCCAGACACAGCGTGCACAGTGTGCACGGTAAAAGAAAAGTGGAAGAAAAATTAGCGATCGGCAGTTAAACAAAATCTAGTGGTGCTAAAACAGCACTTACTTTCTCGCACGTACTTTCACACTAAATTACGCGAAAAATACATAAATTTTCGAAAAATTGTACACAGTCTTATTTCAAAATCTGTCTTTGAGGAACAGATTTCGTTAATAGAAAGAATTTCTATCTTCGTAATTGTAGTTGTAGGATGACGCCGAAAAAATTTTGAACGCGTGCAATTTTTTAAATATCAGGGTTTTCAAAAATCTTGAGACTTGCACCATTCTCTTAAACGTCCTTGACAACATCCAGCAACAAATGTTAATCAAAGCCTTGGATGGAGCCTGTTTTTTGAAAATCTGGAAAATATCCTAGAGGTTTCATATAAACTACGCTCCAAAATTAACACATCTGCTTCAAATTCAAGAAGCCGCGACGTCAGTCAAATCGACAATTTTGAAGAAAATCGGCGAAAGGTTTAGCCGCTAGCGTTGTTCACAGATGGACGGATAGACAGACGTTTTACTGTCATTCGATTTTTCGGTGTCAGGACCCACAAAATACGGATTCTGCCTACATCACAAGTTAGATGATTTTTTTTTGTAAATTTAGCAACTAGATTTATCCACGTTTTCATTACCAGGGTCCTGCAAAAAGAGTTTTTCTGCGAAAAATCCGAAGCGATAAATTGAAAAATGGCACCTCTAAAGACTATTTCCGTACTATGAAGATAAATCATCAGGTTTTGATTTTTTGTTAAGACTCCCACGCAAATAATTTTATTTAGGCTTGATAAAAATATGAAACAAGAAAAATATTTCAATTTTAAAATAATTTGGATGCAATTACCCTTCCGCCAAAACATATAGATCGGATCGGATCGCTCCAACAATCCGTCTTTATCTTGGCTGCTACCGAGTTGCTACCTCATTAATATAACGGGGAACAGACGTGACCTTTTATCTTTGAGAAAAGGTCAGGGATAGGCCAAACCTCTTGCTAAAAAGGTAGGCAACCCTCAACACGTTTTTAATTTTCTTTAAATCAACATGACGAAAATTAGAATCTATAATACCTCGCCCATGAGACTTCCAAGACAATATGGATTAATTTTGACTTGATTCGATAATAAAAGTCCAAGTATTTAGAGCGCTGGATGGGAACAAGCAAAGCACGACCAAACACATCTTCTTTGAGCAGGGAAATAAAAATGACAAAAACTACCATTTCTCCGTCAGGTAATCTAAATGCAACTCTTATCGAATCGATTTTTAAATCGAAATATATTTTAGGGAGTTTTTATTAACTCGAACGTTAAGCACTATCGACCTTCTACGACCTTCTGCGCGTGCGCAGATACACTAAAGTGATGCAAAACTTGAACTGCGCATGATCAGAAGATCTATAGTTTGTGTCATGTGGTAGTTTTATTGGCATATTCATACATTTTTCATATTATTTTACACACACATATATAACTTAATTTTCACGTAATTATTGATACCCAAGAATAAAATGGAAATAATAAAAAGGAAAGGCTTTGAAATTTGTTCCGGGTATGTTGTTCCAATCTCCATTTTTCAGTTTCTAAGAGAACATTTCCCAATATTTGTGTTTTGTTTCCTTGCTTGAATTTTGAATCTATTGAAACTGTTTCAAAACCAAAACTAGAATTGAAGCAAGCCGAAAGTGAATCAAATGTTTTATTAATAGAAATGGAATCTAAAATATTTTGTTCTTTGAAACAGTGTTCAAAATGTTTTATTAATCGAAACTGAATGCAAGTTGATTGGGGTGACATAAAGCCGAGTCTCTCACATGTCAGTTTGGCTGCACATTTAAATCATTATCTCAGAAATTATTTCACCTAGTGCTGTAACCTTTTAGGAGCAGCTTGGTATTTTTTTAAAGTAAATACAATCAGATCTAAGTATTTTGAATGTTTTTGTAATTTACAATATTTGAAGAAAGAGTCAAACTTTTAAAATAATTTTTTCTATGCATCTGGAGTAATCATGAAACACGAAAATGATTTTGTAATAATTTTGCTATAATATATTCACCATTACTCAATTGACCTCTTTAGAAAATTGAAAATTATTACTGGAGTAAATTCCAAGAAAATGGACCAAATGTGATAAAAAATGTCATTTTTCATAAATCAGCATTCAAGTTAATCCTTACACAAATCAGTCACTTCTTCAAGGATACTTGCAAACAAAATACTTACCCCTAGTAAATAGTCATAGAAGATAAAGTGTTTCAATGCTGACAAGATTATAGAACGAACTTTTCTCTAGCATTTAATGAAAACCAAAGCATTGTCGACAAATTTGTTCAAAAGATTTAACGCAAAGGAGAGAGTCGAAAGCAAATTTGACTGCCATTTTGACATCAACAGATGAAGGAAGGAAAATAACAAAAAATGTTAAGGGTGTATTTAACAGTGATGTAAATATAATTTTATTCCGAAAACTTTAAATATTTATACAATATTCAAATATGTCAATGATTATTTTATTATGTTATCCCTTAATAACTAGAACCACAACAGAAACGTTATTTGAAACGGTTTACAGCCTTATAATATGTTAGTTGAAAGCTGTCTGTTTTGAGAGTTTATTAAAAGAATTATCTTGCAGTTCCAATAAATTTTAAAGACAGTCAACATTTTATTTTAAAATAGATTCAATTTGTTATTCACTTACAGCCCATGATATACAACGCTTTGAAGACTTTTGCGTTTTTTCTTCAGGCATATTCAAATTTAAAAGTTTCTTTATACAAGCAACAACCTTGTCGGCACACAAAAGATCGTATGTGCATTAAGAGCCTAAGTGAATAACAATTTGTATCTATTTTAAAATAAAATGTTGACTGTCTTTAAAATTTATTGTAACTGCAAGATAATTCTTTAAGGTTTACAGCCTTGTTGAATAGTGCTTCCTAATTTCTTGTCCGACGAACCACTGTACGTCGTGTCGTCGCCGCGTCTCTGGGCGAAGTTCGCACCGTCCCGAGTGGGGCGGAGGAGGCGGCGGGGGGGCAGGGGGGTCCTGCCGGGGGTTAACTGGAGCCAGGACAAGAGCGCGAGCGCCTAAGTCGCGCCGCCTAATCCCTTGAAAGCGCCCCCACCCGCCCCGCCCCGCGCCGCTGTGTTTGGCGAAGCGTCAAACAATTTCGCCCTTTGGTTAAACGCGTCGAGAAGTAAATAAAATATCCCTCCCGGGCGAGAGAAGGAAGGACAGGGTGGGGCGACGGAGGAAGGGGGTTGCGAGGTGAGGTTGGCAAACAGCAACTTTCCGTGTCTTCGCTCATCGCTTCACCGCGCTCCGTAGCGCGACGTCTTTGTCCCTTCGTCTTATCTCGTTTCCGGACAAGAGATTCGTTCTTTTGCGATGACTGACTTCTTTTCCTTGTTTTATGGTGGGCTATTTTTGTGATCTCTTAATTCGTTCATAATTCAGCACTTTATAATTCCATTTTTCTAGCTTTATCTGTTGCATCACGGGCACACGCAGTCTCTTTACTGTGATTTTACTTCCGCAATTCTCTCTATTTAATTTTATGTGTCTAAAATTAAATTGAATATTAGACACTGTAAATGATAGTAATGTTAATTATTCATTAAAAATTATTGAATTCCATAAATTCTCAAAAAGGTGACATTTGAATGATGAAGATCTCTATTTGAATGTTAAATAATTTAAATATCCAAGAAGCTCGGTAAACTTCTTGTACACAGTGGTAATATACTTGAAAATAATATATTATAATTCGTTCTAATATGAAACTTTATTGAATGATAAACTCGTTTAGGAGTTGTGAAATTTTTAGAGTAAAATTAGAAAGGTTTTCAAAATATTACTTTGCTACAAGACTTAACCGGACGCTTAAATCTTATCAACTTTTGCAACATCAAGACGTCCGACGTAGAGTAAATAACTCCCTATATAAAAATAATTTTACTAGAATTCTTTTATGACTTTAGTCATTCATTTTTATAATGAGATTTTTACCCATATTTCGAGGTGTGGATTCATACAGTATTATTTTAAATGAATGTTTACATCATTGCAATAATAGAGTGTGAAGTGGAGCAAAATCCTTAATTGTGTCAGTTAAATTTATTTCATTTCTGTACATCACATTTTCTAACTTCCACGTTCCTCTTGTTTCAATCTACCAACCCCCCCAGACTCATCGAAGATTGAAACCCAGACATCGATGCTTTAACAGGCAATTGTTTCGGAAAGTCTGACGCGAGACGGAGCATACCCCGAGGC
Source organism: Acheta domesticus (assembly GCA_031308135.1). Classification (NCBI taxonomy): domain Eukaryota; kingdom Metazoa; phylum Arthropoda; class Insecta; order Orthoptera; family Gryllidae; genus Acheta; species Acheta domesticus. The sequence continues at coordinate 124,482,402 of JAHLJT010009355.1, forward strand.
CGGAGACAATTCAGGAATTCGCTCTCCGAAAAGTGTGTTAAAGTCTGCCAGGGTTAACTTTTGCCGTACCTAATTACGCCCGGACTTCTCTCCCCCCCCCTCAGTGCGACTCGGCAACGGGGAGTCACGGCGCGAGATAGCGACCTCCGTTCCCCCATCCCTCACCTTCCCCTCTGTACCTTATCCTCTGTCTCCATCTCTCTGTCCCTGGTCGGCGTCTCCCAGTTCCTCGATATCGCCCGCTCCCCGTTCTCTTGACACCCCGTCCCCGACTACTCGGCCTTTGTTCCTTGACTCCGACTCCGGTCCTCTCCCCTGACCCCTCCCCGGTCTATCACCTCTATCTCCCCCCCACCCTTCCCTTCACCACCTCCCCTCTCTTTTCCCCCAGTACCAGCCCCTGTCTCCAAGACTTTGTGTCGTTCTATCATTTACCGTTCCCCTATCCCTGTCCCCACGTACCCACCCCCGTTTTCTATAGACCCATGGCACCCACCCTTTGCACCAGTCCCCTGGACCTCTTGCCCCCCCCCATCGTTCCACATCTTCTTCTTTCCCCCGTTTCTCCCATCTCTCTCCCTTTATTCTCTCCCACTCTTCTCTTCTGTCCATTCCCACACACCCGTTCTCCTTGCCTGTGTCTTCGGACCCGAATTATTCACGACTACTCACCCCTGTCCCCCTTCTTCCTCCTTCATTTCTCCCCCCACACCCTATTCCCAGTTACGATTGGACCCCTACCCCTTTTTTCCGCGACCCCTTCGTCTCCATGCTGTGACCACCTCCACACCCCCTCCAAATCCTCTCGCGCTCCCGCCCTTGAGCAATACTCCGCTTGATTCGAAAAGTTTCGGACGAGGAAATTTAATTGTAAAATTTCTGAGAGCTGTATCTCTGCGCCGGTAACGAGGCATTGTTTTAACGCAGTTCTTCTACCGGGATATTCATGCTAAATCCGTCTTAATCCTTTAGCATCTCGGCCTTGCGAAGAATACTTCATCTCTGGCGCTGTGTACAGGCCGAGAGAAAGTTTCGTAGTCTGTACTTTGCTCCGTTTGACTTTTTGACCAACTCTCGCCTAACTCTTGTTCTCGACGCTTTCCGCCTTTTTTTCTTTAGATGTAATTCAATGTATCGGGAACCTTCTGCATATTTGAGGCTGTTGCCAGCTACAAGGCGTTTCCGAAATACGAAATATTTCTTGAAAACGAGATAGATCTTTTAGAGAAGATATCGGGACGGAAAATGTGAAATGTTTAATTTCTCTCTTGAGGAGAAAAATTTAAAGAACGGTTGGATTTAAAACTCACAATGACAACTGCATTGTGACTTGGTGTTGTGCTGTCTGTTAATGGCTTCGTATTTTAATATTTGTGGAATATTTAAGTTCAAATGTTCGATCACCAGAAAAATTAATTTTCACTTTGCATCTGAGAAAAAATGTCATTAATTTTTGTTATATACGTGGTTTGATTATTAAATTATATAAAATACGTCATGCAAATTCACGATTAATTTTGATTCTACAGTTTCATAATGATTCCACAAATTCCAAATTGTTTACAAACAATGTAATATTTACATTGTTTTTAATGTTATATTTAATGTGTGAAATTTTACTCTCTTTTCAATGCACATCTCTTATTCTACGTATTGATTATTAGCGCATTTATCGATTCGTAATAATAATTATTAAATGAATTCTGACAAGAAATGGCAAAATAGGGGACGAAGCATTTTTCATGTCTGCATGCAGTGAATGAGGTGATTCTGATGAATGAAATTTAATTCACATAACACAGGTTCCAAAAATGATAATTTGAGCTTCATGTTTTGTTTTGTTTTTTTGCTTTAATTTAGTTTGGTATTGCAAACAATGGTCTTAAATTCATAGTTTCCAAAATAATAAATTTACTACAAAACATGCAGACTTTTATCACTACATTGTAACTTATGTTGCTTTATAATTTGTCTTATATTTTTTTATTGCGTTAGGTTGAGTCGAGATGCCAGATATTGACAATATTGGGACGTACCTCATCATATTAATTGAAGTGAATATTTAGAACAAAGCGGTGCATTTCAACTAGAAGCCACCGTGAGGGAAGAGGTGATAGTCACTACCAGTTATTGGAAGAAACATGTGAACACAGATTAATAGATCTAGAAATTTTATTTACCCAAAATATATTATTTAAGAAAATCTTGGCTTCGTAGGTTTTGTAAATGAAAGTTTCAATATCACAAGATTTGAAAATAAAATGTTGGATTTCTCGGTTTTAGAAAATTAAAGGTTGTATTTTTCTAGTTTTGAAAATTAAAGATTGTACTTGCTAGTTTTTTTGAAAATGAAAGGTTTGATTTCGTCAGTTTCGAAAACGAGAAATTAATTTTTCCTGGGTTTCAAAACAATTGTGCCTAGATTCAGGGTCGTATTAACAGCATTAGGGGCCCTTGGACCTAGGTTAATTTGGGCCCTCCCAATTCTTCATTGAATTAGACATTGATTTATAATTACATTGAAAAAGACTACAAATTAAATGAAGACAAGTTTTGTTAAAAAACTACACTTCTCACCACTGAGTTACATTCACGCATCAACCAGCAACATTTCATATAAATGTTATCCAATGATGCGCGACACATCACTCCATTGTGGCAATTTTTTGAGAATAGTTATATTATACATCACTTTTTACTTATTTTTTATTTTATTTCTTAAACAATTTAGCACCAATAATTTTTTAAGAACTTTGGGTTGGGGCCCTGGGCCCGGGCCTTTCGAGCCTGTGCTTTAACTTAGCCTACTTAGACTTAACAAGTTTTTAAACTGTTTAACTATCTAAATTTAATTTTTAATTATTAATAATCAAATTTTCTTTCCATATTTTTACAACCAAGTTTTTCCGACAATATTTGTTTTTTTTCAGGCTTCACTTATGTTGAAGCTCAGTTCTCAATTTGCGGAGTGTGATATTTTGGATCTGTGTGCGCAGGCGCGCTGCCGCTGCGGTTGCTCCGCGTGGAAATCCCGCAGTACAAGCTGCGCGGGGAGTCCGCCATCCTGCAGTGCCACTACGACCTGGGCGACGACGTGCTCTACTCCGTCAAGTGGTACAAGGACGACGAGGAGTTCTATCGCTTCGTGCCCAAATCGTCGCCGCAGCTCACCTCCTACCGCGTCGAGGGCGTCAAGGTCGATGTAAGTACCTCATTAACGAACTGTAAATACCGCATTGGTTATTATAGCAGGGCTGCTCGTATGCAGGAATTTGGAACGGAGTAAATGAGAGATTCCTCTACGAAAGGCTTGCTTTGACGCGTACTACTGCAATTGTAATGGAGGTTACGTCCATGCTCTCAACTCGTGAATGAGTTCAGTTGCATTGGCATACTTGTAAATAGCTTCAACATTGCCTCTTGCAATACTATCGGCCGACATTCATTTGTTTCACGACCTGTCATACTGATTCCTCCTTCGAGGGCATCAAGGTCGATGTGAGTACCTTATTTACGAACTGTAAATGCCGCATTGGTTATTATAGCAGGGTTGCTCGTATGCGGGAATTCGTGACGGAGTAAAAGAGAGATTCCTCTAAGAAAGGCTTGCTTTGACGCGTACTACTGCAATTGTAATGGAGGTTACGTCCATGCTCTCAAATCGTCAATGCGTTCATTTGCAGTTGGCCCACTTGTAAATAGTTTTGACATTACCTCTTGTAATACTATTGTCCGACATTCACGTAGGGGATTACTTTTGGTTTGCGTTTCTTTAATAATTTCGTTAGATCGACTTATATCAAATAATAGTCACCGGAATTCTAAAAAAATATTAAAGTAATGGTAATAACATCTTAGCTAATAAAATTCGCTTATAGTTTACAGTTTCTTTATAACCGAATGATACACAATACTTTGGTATTTTCATTGACAGACACAGCTGAAAGAATCACTACCTAACAACATACAGGACACATTTAACTCGAATGAAAGTCCTTAGGGAGACGTTCACCACAGCCAACCTAACGAAAAAAATTACGATTTTCAGCACTTCAACACTTGCAGTTGTGCATCCAGCTATAATGTTGAGATCACTTGTGTTGACTGGTTTACGACCGCATGACCCCACGCTCAGACACGGTGTGACTCCGAATCCTTCCTTTCCCACGCTCAGTGCCACTGCTGAGTGGCTGTGAAAGAAGGGACTTGGCACATCTCGGTGGCGCTACCGAGTGGTTCCGTTTGAAGGCGGCCTTTAAGTAACTTCCCTGTACCTACGGTTGTCCACTCACCTTTCACTGTCCACCCATCCCACCTGTTCACACACATTTCCCAAAACTAGATACGAGCGTTCAAGCATCTCCCCTCTCCACGTCCCGGCACGCTGACTCGAAAAGCAGTGTCGACATCGGTTGCCCGCAGGTAGTTACTAGACCACGGCATAAGTTGTCAAGTGGGCCACTTACTTAAGAAACTGTCGATTCCAGAACTCATCTGTACAATTTATAAATGACGCATTCAGAACTATAAAGACCCAAGCCACAAAATCGAAACTTTGTGGAAGCCCAAAAACTAAGTTTAAAAAAAGTCCACAAATTACGGAAATAAATATACATGTGTATAGACTTTTCCTAAATGACAACAGAAGTTTCTGAAACACTTTATAAATCAAATGCATTTTAAGTTTTATTATTACACACTACAAATCTAAGATAAACAAAGGGAACAAAAATAAATAATGGCTTAAGTTTATATCATTCTCAGCGTTTCAGATGTAACTTAACGACATCGTGGACTTCTCTCAACAAGGTTTTGTCCGTTTTCTTTCTGTCAATAATAGTCATTTTCATATCTTGCACGTCGAGCAAACGCAGTGACGGTGCAAGCGTGAGATAAAGCGCATGGCACGGCGCCTGATAGAGATGACGGTGAACCGTAAACACAATGATCTGCATTTGTAAATGAAAGCATCGTCATCAAAAAATTGTTATTCTGAAAGCAAAAATATCAATTCATTTAATGTTAACCAGTAATAATAAAATAAATAAAGAAATAAAGAATGATTGGATTTCTGAAAAAACAAATTAATAAAACAAAGTAAGATATAGCTCTAATTATTATTTCTAATTACATTTGTTGATGACAACTGTGAATGGTTAGAGCATTTCTTTCTTAACTTTTCAGTCCAAAGAGATGTAATATTTCTTAGAAAGAAAATGTGTTTCTTTTTCAGATTCTGAACCGTTGTGTTTGTGTGGCGAGGTTTCTAGTTTTCTTTTTCAAGAGAGAATTGCTGTATAAATACGCGGTGCTAGCTAGCGTCTTTCCACCCCTTTACATAAAGCGTAACTCCGTGCGTACGTGGCAGAGGGAAGAGCGTTTGCGAACACACTTTCACATTTCCCTGCAGTTAGAAACCTCTGCTCTCTGTCCAGAGTGATAAAAAAGTGATGGCAATAAACGCATGGGTGAATTATTTCTGAAATATATATGCCTCTCTCTTTTTTTCTTGAAAATTGCATTAGAAGAAAGAACGAAATGTAATGTCCATTATTTAAACGTGTTTGCGTTTGACATCACACTCTGCCTTCTCTTTACAGAAGAGACAGATATTTGGCAAAGATGTGGGAAAATTTATAGAAAAATATTTTGTTTTTAAAGAAAAATATAATGTTTGATATTCTTTTTTATGTATTCATAATGATATGTGTGAAAATTAACGAATCTATAACTCTTTGAAGAGTAGATTACCCGCCGTTTTATTTTATTTGCGAGGAAACATTCCATAATATAAATCACTCAAATTGGCGCACGAACGCTACTCACTCTATCTTTGTCCATAATATTCAGGTAATAATTATTCTATGAGTTCGAAATAATTACATTAATATCCGCCCGCAGTCTGGGCGTTCCGATGAATAAATCAGTCTATTTTATTTGCGCAGAAGCCGCAATTTTACTTTGATAATGCGGCAGCGTATGCCCGTTTCCGGCGTGCATTTGCAAGGGGAACGCGCGCTGCCACCATTACGATATCAAAATTCGAACACAGGCCAAAACACATTTCCGCCTATAAAGCAACGAGTCCATAAATTCAATTTGCAGTCCGCAACAGTTTCGTTGGCCTATTTTTCCATGTGTGCAGAAATTCGTTTTTAATCCGTCCACTCGCGAAATTAGCACGTTCCTCCCCCTCCCCGCCCCCTCTCGTGGCCTGGTCGTGCCCGCGTCCGCCATGTCGTCTATGAATATTCGCGGCCGACGGAACGGGGCACACCACCGATCATGTTACGCTCAATCGTACTTTCAATTCATTGCCTACCCGATTCTAACCCGGTCCGCGTATGTTCACTAGTTAATTAACCTCGTGTGTACATACTAATTACAAATTGTGTATAATAAATTAGGGTTGATACATACGCTTTCTCTTTCAAGTGGCTTTATCGCTGTATAAACGGTTCCTCCGATATTAACTGCGTGTTAATTAACGAACATTCCGGCTAATGCCGTATCCGATTCCACCCCTTCCCTGCGGTTCCCCGTCCGTCACTCCCCCCTGTTCCCTCTTGCCCCCCTCCCTGCACCCCCGCCCCGTCCCCCGTCGGTAACGAGTATGGACAATTTGTACCTTCATCTGTTTTAATCTGGCTCTATCCCGGGGTATCTGTGTCCGGGCTGCGCCTACAGCCAAATCCGCCTAGCCTGGAGCCATCTGATTATGGCTCCTCCCACCGCACTATCCCGCTCGCGCGCGACGCTATAAACAGCACGTGTGGGAATGTGTGCGGGGGGGGGGAGGGCGGCGGCGGAGCAAGTCCCATATGCCCGCAGAATCGGGGTCGCCTAATGTGCTCTATACTGTCGAACGCGCGGCGCGCAGATATGCTGACTTATTTAACGACTGCGCAGTAGGATGCCTTACTGCCGACGGAGCTCATTTGCTGGCCCGCTCATGGGCTGGTGTTCGGAGGGCGGTCGGGCACTCCTCGGATCAACGCCGACGTAGTGCAGCGATAAGAAAAACAGTTCTAGTGAACACGATTGAGTGAAATAAATGAATATATTCACGTCTTCTTTCTTAACCCTATTTTTATCTTAAATGTAGAGCAAAGACAGCTTTCTTAAAAACATAACAATTGTTCGCTTCCCGAAAGTTTTTAAACGTGACATTAATATAATACTGATTCGAAAATTTCGGAAAATATCTTCTTCTCTTTCAACTCCAAGACAATGTGCCAATTTTACTCAAAAATTATAATCATTCGAGGGTTTATTAGCGCGTACGCCCATAATTAGGTTTATGAATTAATATATCAATTGCTTGAAAAATTTAAGTTCTATTAAACGTTCATAGAAAAGAAATATAACAGCCACCAAACTGTCAAAATCTTTGAGCGAGAAATAAAAAAGGAAATGCCATCACCGTCGGTCACCTTTCAAAGATCCCTGGGGAACTGCGAAAAAAGAGGCGCTCACTGAATTATGCACGGTGAATGAAAGCGTGCGGCGGGGACTGGAAAGAAAGTCGGTTTTGCGGGCGCCCGTCCCTTACTCACCGTCGCCACTGCTGCCACCGCCCCCTTACCTGCCACATTCGCCACCCGTTTCCCCTTGCTGCCCCCGCCCTCGACCGCACCCTCTCCGCCAGCGTTTCTGTCTCTGTTTGCGACCCCATCTCTACCCCTGTCCGCCGACCACCTGCCTCGCTAGAGTCCCGCCCCCGCCTCCATCGCCGACCCTGTTTGCGGCCCTGACCCACCTCCATCCTGACTCTGCCCCCGCTCCCGCTTCCGTACCGCCTCCGCCTCCACTTTTTCCCCGCCCCCGCTCCCATCCCGTCTCGGGACGCCAACCCCGCCACCGCCCCTATTCTGACCAGCACTCCAGTCCTCCTCCTCTCGTCGACGCATCTCCATCCCCGATCCCCACGCCCCCCTCGACCCCCCACGCCCCACCACGCCCCCCACGTCCCCCCACGCTCCCCCACGCCCCCCCACGCCCCCCACGCTCCCCAACGCCCCCACGCCCCCACGCCCCCCACGCCCCCCACGCTCCCCCCACGTCCCCCACACACCCCACGCCCCCCACGCCCCGCCACGCCACCGCTCGCTCCCCCACGCCCCCGCACGCGTCCACGCTCTTTCTCCCCACCCCTTCCCCGCCTACGCTCCCACTCACGTTCCAGCCCTCTCCCCTGTCTGCCTCCCTGCTCCTCCATCCGCGTCTTCGCCCCCGTCCCCGCTCGCTCCCCAACCCTTTACCCAGTATGCTTCCCCTCGCGCACTAGCTCTTTCCCTCATCCGCAAACCCCCTCTTCCCTGCTACGCCCGCTCGCGTTCCCGTCCTCTCCTCTGATCGTGTCCCTGCTCTCTTTCCCATCCGCGTCCCCGTCTCCGTCCCCACTCACGTCACCGCTTCCTCCTCAAACTGCGCTCTCGACTCAGTCTTCGTCCGGGTCTCTGCCTCCGACCCTGATCGCGTCCCCGAGTTTGCCCTCCCCACCTCCTCTTCCGCATCCGCCTCCACTCGCACCTGCCCCCGCACCCGCCCCTCATCCGCACCCCGCCTTCTCTCTCGCCTCCAGCCTGCCTCCGCTCCGCCCCCTCCTCCGCCCCGCCGCTCTCCTGCGCTCCGCCCCGCCCCCTCCTCCGCTCCGCCCCCCTCCTCCGCTCCCACCTCCGTCCTCGCCCCCGCCTCACCCCCGCCTCACCCCCGCCCTCACCTCCACTCCCGCTTCCGCCTCCATTCCTGCCTCCATTCCCACCTCCACTCCCACCTTTTCTCGCCTCCACCCGCTCTCACATCCCCGCCCCTCCCTTCACTGTCTCCACCCCCTTCCCCGACCGCGCCCCAGCTCCCGCCGGCGACCCGTCCCCCCCAACAGCGTGCCGAAAACCGCCGCGTCGCTCCGCACAAAACACGCGAAGGTAAACTCGCGCCCTTTTTGCGCGCCGCGGGCTTAGTCCAGGGCTTAATGTGCTCACCCAGCATAAACACGGGCGATAGGAAAATTGCCAAGCCGAGCCTGCCGTTCAGGCCGCGCCGGCGACGAATCTGCTTTTCCAAAGAGTCTGCCCCGACCCCCCGCACGCAAGCGCGCCGCCGGCCGAACCTGTGCGGTCACCTGGGCCGCTGCCCTCCGGTTTCGCCACCGGCTGTCTCCTCATACAGATTTCTTTCTCCGATTTATTTTTACATCCAGGCTTTGCGCCCGTATCTCCTTTTCCCCTCTCAATTTTAAATTTCCGTAGTGATTTCCAAACCACTCTTTCACGCCGAACCCCTCCCCATATCGACTACATCTGCTTATCTGAGCTATCACCTGCGCCCTCGCTTCAGCACCATTTCCGTGTTTTCTGAGTTTCGCACGATCCCGTCCACAGTTGTCTGATTCAGTTCTACGTTGACGACACATACCATTATCCCGCTCTGCCAACCCCAACTCTAAACTTCCCTTCCCCTTTCCAGATCATTATTTTACCTTCTTTCTCTCTACAACTAAGTCCGCTCAGTCTCATCCGTAATCATCCCCCAGAAACTCATTTTCGCAACCATTTCCATCTCTTCCACAACCCTTCCGATCTCCCCTCCACACGCATTCTTCCGTGTCATCTAGCTCTTTCAAAAATGCTCTACTAGCTCTTTTTCCCTTTATCACATTCCCACTCATCATTATTCCCCACTGTTCTTTAGCCACAACGCACGCCCTCTGAGGGGTCGCGCACCCCTGCTTTCGAGTGCCCGCTTCCCAGAACTCTTCCGCGTCCTCGACTCTCCCCACCCCCACAGCCCCTCCGACGAACAGGCGTGGGCGTGCCTGGTGGATGGGGGGGGGCGGGGCTCACGTGTGAGGCTGCACGTGGTAGACGTGGCCGGTCACCGGGATTTAATTCAAGCCTCGTATCGCAGTTTACTCCCGCGCCGCGCGCGCTAGCTCGTCCGCGGTGCGAGAGGCCTGCGGAGGCGGAGGCGGGGGGCGGGGGAGGCATGGCTGTCCGCTGACGTCCGCGTGGTGGGGGGGGGAGGGGAGGGGAGGGGAGGGCGCTGGGCAAAAAGGGCGCGGTGGAGCGGCGAGAGGGCTGATGACCGCGCCGCGCGATGTGGAGCGCCGCCCTCTGCGGTCGCGCGCCTCTTCGCCCGCGGCCGGCTGCTCGCTCTAATCGAATCGCTCACCCCCCATCCCCCCAAGCCACTCCGTTCTACCTTTCCCCCTTGGCACTTGGGCTGGTGCGCCATCGTTCTTTCGTTCGATTGATCGTTCCTTTGTTTCTTCGTTCGTTTGTTTCTTCAATCGTTTCTCCTTTTGATCGTTGGTTGATTTTTTTGTTACATCGTTCTTTTGTTTTTTCTTTGTTCCCTTAGCATCACCTGCATCGTTCTTTCGTTCGATTGATCGTTCCTTTGTTTCTTCGCTCGTTGGTTGGATCATACCTTTGTTTCATCAATCGTTTCTCCCTTTGATCGTTGGTTGATTTTTTTGTTACATCGTTCTTTTGTTTTTTCTTTGTTCCCTTAGCATCACCTGCATCGTTCTTTCGTTCGATTGATCGTTCCTTTGTTTCTTCGCTCGTTGGTTGGATCGTACATTTGTTTCTTCAATCGTTTCTCCCTTTGATCGTTCGTTGATTTCTTTGTTACATCGATCGTTCGTTTGTATTTTTCCTTTGTTCCTCTAACTCATCTGCAATCGTTCTTTCGTTCCATTAATCGTTTTTTTTGTTCCTGCGTTCGTTGGTTGGATCGTAGCTTTGACTCTTCAATCGTTTTTTCCTTTGACCGTTCGTTGATTTCTTTGTTACATCGATCGTTCGTTTGTTTTTTTCCTTTTTTCCTTCGTCAACCTACTCAGGTTTTCTTGAATTACATATTGTTAGTTCATTTATTCGTGTTTGTGTTTCTTTTAATTATGTATTGATTTTCCTTATATTAAACCATCGGTCAACTATTCTCATATCAAGTCACTTCTGCATTCGTTCCTTGTTTTTCATCCATTCTTTCCTTCCTTTCTACGTTGATTTCTTTATTCATTTGTTCATCGCCCCCATTCTTCCCATTAAATTGTTAGCTGATTCGATATTCACAAAATTACCGTCTTGAGTTGCCTTACATTTCCTTACCTTTCCTTTGGAATTATCGCAAATGTTTCCAGCTTATTTAACGCCTCGCGTCGTTCTTGACACGTTTTTCGATTGTAGGAAGTATATTCATTACTTTTTCAATCGACTTCGTTTAATTGTGTAGTTATCGGTCGGTGTTTTAATAAACACTACCATTAATATTCTATTTCATAACAATCATGACCATTTCTACATACCTCCTTGTTTAAATCGCCTGACAGTTTTCTGGTTTATTGATGTATTCCTTCCCAAAGTGACAATAACTTTAGACGAAATCTTTTTCCAATGACCTTCCAATTATTTTCATCCATAAATTTTTGAAACGTTCTGATTTTCGAAACAGTTTCTTGCCCAATATTGAAGGTCAAAGAAACTTTTTAAAACGTTTGTTATTTACGTGCTTCCGATAACTTTAACAGTTTTCAATTAGAGGATTAAGAAACCCTCTATTGATCATATGTGAAGGCTGTATTAATTTTAAACAGTTATTCGTATAAGCAAACTAAATAGTTCATTACAATACCATTACGACATCATTAGTCAACCGGATTACATGACAACTGAAAATCTGATGTTTCAATTGCATCCAATAGGTTCAACGTATTTTACTCAAGAAAGTTATTGTACGTGACGTTGTTTTGAAGATTGATTCCGAAAACTTACCTAAACAAAGCAATAGATTATTATTTTTCTAACTGATTTTTGAAAGTATTATATAAATTGATGAATGTACGTGAGAGATAAAGAGTAATTGCATTTATTCGGTTGTTATTTAAGCATTTCATGAAGTTCATTTCTTTAAGTTCGTAGCAATAATTCCAAAAATCTTTGCATTTGTTTCATTAATCTAAAGAAATTCTATTTAAAAATATTCATAATTGTATAGAAAAAGTTTTGGTACTATATTAACAAGAATATATGAAGCCTTTATTCGTGCATTCGTATCAAAACGTAATGCTACAGAGCCAGGCTCTTCTAGTGTTCCTATTGTGTGTCTCAAAATATTCGATGAAAGGGGGCAGTCACGACATTGAGCATGCAAGAATAATGAGGCATAAATTATTTCTCATCCAAATATTTACATTAACCAATTCTGTGTTTTACTGCATAACATATACAGGAATACCGCTACAGGGGAAAATGCTGCCGCGGTATAACTGTGAAAGATATGTTCTACTTCAATTGTATTAAAAATATATCTTTTTTCAACATTCTGTAATATTTTTCTTTAATGCTGAACTTATTATTTAATTATGATTACCATTACGGGAACTAAAAGTAATTACTTCATTCATAAAGCTTCATTAATAAAGCGAACTAATGACGGCGTTGACGAGGCTGGCAATTAATAATAGTGATTGCGCTATTGGAACTGGTCCCCATCCTGGAGATGACAATGAAGGTAATCAGGTGGAGAACTGTGCATTGTGGCAACCGAGGGGGTTATGTGGCATCTTTGATTATGACATTTGCGCTATGGCGGCGGGGCGCGGCTGCGGCATATGTGGCTGGCTCCGCTACGACGACGTGTGTGTTGGAGGTAATGTCTCATTAGGGTTGCGCGGCGACGCCCCCGGTGTTGGAGGTTGTGCTAGCGGCGACTACATGATCTGATACGAGCATTCTAAACCTACTACAGGAGTTTATTGGTGGATTATCAAGACATTATTCAAAAGCAAGAATATATTGGTTGAATAGACGATCAGATAAAATTAGGGTTCACGATTTTTAGTCCAGGAGTGCGTAACATACTCGATTTTATACGTAGATTTGAATATCATAGTAAAATAGTTATATCACGTCACGTCACATATACCATATCTTTATACGTATCATACCGTATATTTTGCTACTAATGCAAATACATTTAATTTGCTCCTGTAAGATATATAGAATCAATACTCATAAATATTTTTAAAAATAAAATATTTGTTCACTTCATATATGCAACTTTCATGACATAGCAGCAAAATTAGACTTTCGTGTTTTTTTATCTTCTGTATTCGAAGACTGCCGTCTTAATTCTCGCGTCTGGTAGTCGTGCTCTGGTAGTCGCTTCTGGTAGTAGTTTTTATAAAGTTAAATTTGCCTGATAATCTATAGAATTGAATCTGTTCAATAAAATGCAAATCGTTACTTCACATTGAAAGTGTATGAATCAACCCAAAAACTTCTGTTACGTTTGTGGAAGATTGAGACCCAAACTTTAAAGAAAGAAAATAAGAAATCACAAAACTTGCATATTCTTTATACTTCGTTTTTGTAATCAGGACAAACCATGGTCTGCTCACCAGTGTCGTGTGATCTGTGCAACGAACCTTAGTTTGTGGTTGTAGAGAAAACCCGGATCGTTGTCGTTAGCTCTACCAATGTTGTGGAGAATACCTACAAACCATTTTAATGTCTGCATATTATTGCAAGAATATGCATATTCCATGTTTAACTTGTTCTTACCTCATATGAAGCATGCTCTTAAAGTTTTGAAGTAATATAACCAGAATGACAATATGGAAATTAGTATAGGATTTTGTTTATTTCAAATACTAAATATTTTTATATTTTTTTAACCTTGCGTGATAGAAATTGTTATAATGATTTTCGAAATCACCGTGATCGTTTTCCTTGAAATCACATACTTTTATCCTGGGGGTATGAAAAAATTTTGTTTATTCTCTGGTGTAATTTTACATTTGCTTAATGTGTTTTCTTCATTGCATTTGTTAATTAGCTTCCTATCGGTCCCTATAGTTTTGCCTTTGAGAAGAATTAATCAAATTTGAAGATAAATTATTTCTGTTAATTTCCAATCTGTTATAAATTAAATTTTTAAATTTAGTCAGTGTTTTCTTAATGATACATTATAAGAATGTGGCGTAAACAATATCACAATAGTATCACAAAATAAATATCACAAAAATAACTTAACCGAAAAGAAAATATAAGATATGTAGATTCATGCGCCATTGAAAAATTTCACGGTTGTCCAAGTGGTTAACGGGTATGATATTTTAGAGATTCTTTCATTTCACTTAGAAAACTATGTTCTGGTGATTTATTTCTTGAATTTTCTATTTGATGGAGGTCTCGTGATTTAGATTTGCGTGGAATTTTGAAGATGGTTAACTTACTTCCCTAACCCTATTGTGGATTCCATAGACCCATGCTGGTCAGTTTATTGCTATGAAAAGGATTTGTTTTGCATTTACTCAATTACAAGTGTGAGCTGCGGTTGATTAACCAGTGGATATGAGAAAACTTTGAAGTGTTTCTTTTATTATTCAAAAGTTATTTTTGTGCATTGACGTTAATCGAGATGTACACTAACGAATAATTGCCACTAGCTGTAAAGCAAGGTCGAATGCCGGAGCAAACGATATCACCTTCCTCTTCCTGGTTCAATCATCATCCCTTACTTACTTACTTACGCACACACTTTTACACGCACTACACATTTCGGGAAACCAGTCGGAAGCTTAGAGCTTGTCCCGGCCGGCTGGGGCGGTCCTCCTGAAGGAAATAGAAAATAAAATAAATCCGCCACAACGCCGGGTCTAATCATCAAGCGGACGAGAAACATCGCCACCTTTATTATTTTATTACATATTATTTAATCATTTTAATATAAGATTCTTAATATAAGTTGTTTTAAGGATAATATTGCGAGGAAAGCGTGTTTCTTGTGCCAGGGACACAGACTTCTCGAGCCGGGTCCCGGAGGCGCAACGGGCGACGCGTGTGCAGCCCGCTTTTCGCCTCGTGCGTCGCCGCGACGCCTACGCCGCGGCGCGGGGAGGCGCGGGGGGAGGAGGGTTAACCCCTCGCGACGTCATGCGTGCGGGGGAGGGGGCGGTTTCCGTGTATTAAACTTGGCGTCCCCGCCGCTGTGCAAGTTTCGCGGTCTTGGCGGGCGTGGGACAGCGGCGGCCGCGTGCGCGGTTTAGCGGAGACGACGTGCGGCGGCGGCGCGCTGCTAGGGATGGCTGGGGTGGGCGGGGCGCTGGCGCTGGCGGTGGCAGAGGCGGCGGTGACGGAGGTGACGGAGGTGGCGGCGGTGAAGGTGATGGAGGTGACGCAGGTGGCGGAGGTGACGGAGGTGGCGGAGGTGACGGAGGTGGCGGAGGTGGCGGCGGTGACGGAGATGGCAGCGGTGACGGAGGTGGCGGTGGTGACGGAGGTGGCGGAGGTGGCGGTGTTGGCGTTGGTGGCGGAGGTGGCGGAGATGGCGGTGGTGGCGGTGGTGACGGAGGTGGCGGTGGCGGTGGTGAAGGTGGTGGTGACGGAGGTGGCGGCATTGCTGGAGGTGATGGAGGCGGCGGTGGCGGCAGCGATAGAGGTAGCAGTAGCTGTGTGGCGATAGCGGTGGCGGTGGCTTTGGCGGCGGAGGGTGCGGTGACGTTGCCCGGTGGCAGTGGCAGTGGCCGTGGCAGTGGCAGTGGCGGTGGTGGTGGAGGCAGCGGCTGCAACTCCGGTGGCGGTGATGGCAGGGACAGCGGAGGCGGAGGCGATGGCAGGGGTGGCGGTGGAGGCGGAGCAGGCGCGGTGGTGGCGGGGGCGGTGATGGCGGGGGCAGTGGTGGTGGGGTAGTGGTGGTGGGGGCAGTGGTGGTGGGGGTGGTGGTGGCGGGGGCGGTGGTGGCGGGGGCGGTGGTGGCGGGGGCGGTGGTGGTGGTGGGGCGGTGGTGACGGGGGGGAGGCTGTGGTGACGAGGGCATTAATGGCGGGGGCGGTGGTGGCGGAGGCGGCGTTGCGCGGAGGTGGTGGCGGAGGCAGCTGCAGCTGCGGTGGCGGCAGCAGTGGCGGTGAGAGAGAGGGATGGCTAGAGGCGGCGGCGAGGGCGGTTGTGGCGGTTGCGTCGGTGGCGCCTCTGCGCTGAGCGAGTCGTGTCGTCGCAGGAGGCGGAAAGACCGCGAGTTACGCAGTGAGACTCCTACGCAGGTTCGTCTCTTGTGGCTTTTCGAGTAAAGCGTTAGTGGAGGAATGATGGAATTCAAGCACTGAAGCACAATTGCAACAACATGACTTTTAACCACAATTCAAGAAAAATGCAATGATTCACAAATTTAAGTTCGTTCAATAATTTAATGTTAATTATTCAACGTTTTAAAGTTTTTGTTTCTTTATTCTTCATGCGTTCTTTTTTGTTTATTTTTGATGAGTTCAAATGTTTGTAATTTGTAATCTAAAAAATTATGTTCTGTGATGTAATTCCTCTAAGATTATATCCAATATTTTAAATGGTATGGGGACAATAGAAATTTTAAGATAACATAATTTTTTGGTTTAAATCTTACTCGTGGATAACTGTCTTTAAGTGTTCAATCTCATAATAAATATATTTGCTTATATTGAGACTCTATAATAATATTAGATTTAATATGCTTTTTTCATGTAATGAAATATTGAATAATTTTGCCAGTTGTCTAAAAGTTTTATAAAGACTTGTTTACATGTCTATCACAAAGTTTCCACGAAAAAAAATCTTTTGGCACGTGTATGTTTGGCTTCCGGTTTCAGGGCGGGATAACCGCCGTCAGCTGGATCGTGTTCTGGCTTCGTGCCGAACGAAACTCCCAAGGTTGAACTGCTATGATTCCAGTCTGTATTCTGTATCTGATGAGCCTTCACACGAATCATATCGTGCGAATGGGAAGTCACGACGCACCCAACGTACCATATAACGATCTGGCCTGCATGATTTCTTTTGTGTATTCCTTAAATTATTAAACGTTAGGCTTAATTTAAGGTGCGGTATATTAAGAAAATTGGTATGATTTTCTGTCAGTGGCGTGCTGAGCAAACAAAAGCAAAAGATTACTAAAGAATGTAAGATGAGATCATGATTGAAGTCGCATTTTATATTTGTTTGCTAATTATTTATTTCAGAATAATTTCACATTTTTTTATTTCTCCATGTTAATTGTTAATTGATTTGTAGTCACTGAATATAGCTGTACAGTGTGTCTCTATACGTTCGTAAAACCTTGCAATATGTCTGACGAGCAAATAAAAATTGATTTACAGCATACGACTTAAACTCAATAGTTTTCACGTAATAATAGCTAGAATGTTAAAACTTCAAATCTTTTATAGTCTGGAATTAAAAAGATATTGGTATTTAACTTTCACGCAGTAAAATTATATTCATTTTGGATTAGTAGTCGCGATTTTGGTTGAATTGAATAATTGGAAAATGTATTTTTGAATACCAAAAAAAAAAAAAGCACGTAAATATGTGACAAAATAGGAGGAATATACTGCACTAGAATTTACTGTTTGTTTCGAGTTCCAACGTCTCTTTTCGTTATCTAGTAGTCTTACGCAACTCTCACACTTAAAATTAAAAATGTAAGAAGATGTGATGACATTTGAAAGGGAAATATTTTGTACTGAAGGCATTTTAGTTTTTTCTCAGAAGAAACGCTTTTGAACATCGAGAAAATGGACGTTAAAAGGGTTTTTCATCTTTCTTTAGTGCCATTGTTATTATCATAAATTTATTTGTTACTTTTATATTTAGTTCTTTTTTGTATTTTATTTGTTTAGCATAATCAATTTTTATTTCGATCAATGAATTCTAGTATGAATAAAAGTGTATTAATACATTCAATTTCTTCTGAATTGTAATATTGTTTTCTAATAGGATGTAAAGCAAATTGCAAGCGTAACAGTTCGTGAAACTAGTGTTCTTCTTTTTCACAAACTTTTTTGAAACACTTAGTGCACTTGAAATGTCTGTGAACTAGATCAACTATATTCTGAAAAAGACGTACAAGTAACTTACAACGCAATGAGAAAAGAATTCGAGCCAATTTTCTTCAACAAGATTAATGTCATAGCAGCAATTATACGAAATAGTAACTCTCTCTCTCTAACCTTACTTATCATCCTGTGAACAATGTTCCTTAGAAACCCCCGTAATGACTTACATAAATCTCAGGGCACCAGAGAAATATTTATTTTATAGCTTCTTCTCAATGCAGTTATACGTCTCGACCAACCACTCGACATTAATACCCGTATAACTCGACATGAATAGGTAGAATATTGCAAGACATTCTTATTTTGTCTGAAATCTTAATACGACTGCAAAACTCTATACAAAACGTGAGAGATAGCGCAGAGCATATTCCTGAGTCACAACGACAGCTTTGCAGTGACACTCACCGAAAATAAGTTCAATTTCACAATATTCATTTATGGTCGAAGCAGTGCGACATTGCTGCAGTATTTCTTCAACGCACCACGAAAATAAAATGTGAGCAACACTTTGAACAAATAGATTTTGCGAAGGTTTCCCATTCGAGTGGCCATTTGGCTCCCAAGTGCTGCGATAAGCTGAAATACACCGTAAAGAAGTGAAGTACAATACGGTGATTGAAAAGTTTGTTGTTGTTTTTTTTGCACAATTTTCAAGACGCGATTGAGTGGATACTACGGAGTATATATATATATATATATATATATATATATATATATATATATATATATATGTATATATATACTAATGTTATTTACTCAATTTAATATGTGCTTTCACATGCTACGAGCTTTTATAAACGTACAGGGATACCTGCAAAAATATGACTGATTTTGTTACAAATATTGTATTACCTTATCCATTTCTATATTATAGTAAAGATTGAGTATTTTATCTGGAGTACGAAATACAATGTATTCAAATAGCGAATTTTGATATGTTCTTAGGGTTTCTATTTGATACGAAAATCAAAGAACGAGAATTTTATGAGTGCAAGTATGAGTAGAAAAATTGAACTCTTAAATTGAACAAGCATGGCAATGTTATTGGCATAAACAGTAAATAGACGAAGCGTTTATCTGGCCCTGTCGAGAGTTCTATCAAAAGCTATTTTATTAGTAGGTTTCATGCTTTTCCATTGCATTTCTTTAATATAATTCTTTTAGTATATTTTTTAAAATGTCGCCCAAGAGTTCTTGCTAAGGGTACTAGTTGAAAATACGTTTACCAATAATTGAATTGTTCCTGTAATCCATTGAATTGTAGTGTTTCATTACTATTTATTTCCATATTTCTACTAATTTAAAGGGCTGTTTTAGTAGATAACAGGAGAAAACATTGTAACAGAATGACACCAAATGGAACAATAAAACGTCAAAAGTTCTCTAATACATCAACAATAATGAAAAAAATCAATAACCCGATTAAAATTCATAGAAAATACATAGCTAATCTCAGCTCGGTTTTATCCTCTCAGAGATTCCCAAAATAAAATGTGAACTCGGCAATATTCGTTTATAACGCAAGCAATTCATGGCCCAGAAAGCAAGCAATCAACACTAGTGCCTGTCCTACACGATCCGAGCTGCCTGCCCAGCGCATAAAGCATATTGCAGGAGGCGTTGCAAAAACTCTCCCCCACTCCCTGCACCCTCACAAGAGGGCGCGTAGCCAAAGGGCAAAGGACGAACTTTTAATCGCCTCGCCCTAGGTCAGCACCTCGCGGAGGGGGGGAGAGGGCGCAGGGCTGCGAAAGCCCTCTGCGCCAAGGGCACTCGACCTTGAGAGGGCCGGCGACGTGGGGGCGTGGCGGGGGAAACAAATTGTTATGAATTAAATATACGTCCTCTCCGACACTATTCGAATGTGCTTAAAGCCGAGAGGCATTACGCTACATTTGTACAAAGAAGCCGGCCGTCTCGCCCCGCCCACTCCTCAGGCGGTTAAAGGGAAAAGAATCGTTACGCAGGAAATGGCTCCTTAAAGTTGGCGCGGAGCAATTCAAAGTTGGCGTTGCCCGCCGTGAGGGATGGCTGCGCGGGCACGCGACGGAAGGGCCAAGTGGAACGGTTGGGGGGTCATGCCGAGCGCACCGCCAACTTCAAAATAGATCACGGAGCGGTGTTGCTAGCCGGAGGATAGCGGCTGTCGAATTGAATTGATGCCTTATTTTACGTGGCGAGACTCAGGCCATGAGGCCTGCTCTTCCGTCTGACCACGCAATTTCGCTACACTCCTTTCACCAACTAGGGGAGAAAGAAGGTATTATCTCGGGCGACGAAACAGGCGATTTGAATTTAGCTCAGAGGCTTCATTTAGACTTGAGGATCTTTTACATGCTTCATTTAGGCTTGAGGATCTTTTACATGCAAGTAAATCTACTAACATTGGACAGCCGGCTTTACTTCCCCTCCGAAGGACGGCGTACGAAGGATTTTTTCGCCCTTAAAAATCCACGGCTTCGATCGGGTTTGAACCCGCGAACTTGGATATAGCAGTCCGTTACGCCAGACCTGCACAACGCCTGCTCCCACGGGCATTCTGCACTTGGGAGCTGATCGTCAGCCCGTGGCAGCGCCGAAAGTGCAAGTAGTGGGGAGTAGGAAGCTTTGCGGGGAGGGGAGAAGTCTGACGTAGCACGATGCGGCGCGTCGATTGAATGCCTGGGCGTCTAATAATGATCCATGCTTCAACATTAAATGCCCATTTGTTTAAATGGATTATGTCAAGTATTTCAAGTTACCATGGTCATAATTCGCTGTTTACGTTCTGTACTCTACTGTATATCCATCACTGTTTGTATTTTCATTTTCTAATTTTTTTAAAGAAAATAACATGCTCATTGTGACTCTTCAGCATTATTTTAAAGCAATAGTTTTAAAATATAGGTTTTTATATAAGAAAAAATATTATTTAATTCTATCTAACACAAAATTGCAATTTAATAATTGATTGTTCACTAGGAATGTTATAATCTCCAAATCATAGAAAAATGAACAAAATCATGAGAGCAATCTCTCACATCAAGATTGACATAAAAATAGAATATGTGGTAATTCCAAGAAGGGTAATGTTTAATAGCACATTTGTGACCATTTTCCCCCATTATGAAACTGAATAAAAGAGATCAATGAGCAAACTTCGGTGACGATATGTTACGGACAATCATAAGATAATCATGAGTATTGGTTAAATAGAATGCAAAGGCTTTATATTTTTATACGATCTCGTAAACGACTCTACACTCTTGTCAGAAATTAGAACTGAAAATAATCATGATTTTTTTATGAACAATATGTTTTTGCTTTTAGAGAACCGTCTTATTCAGTTAAACATAGTTAATAAAAATAGTTTATTGCTGTCATCATCAAACAAAAACAAATCAGTATCAAAATTTTGTGTTTAGCACAACACTAAATTTGTGATTACATCGTAGCAAAGCGAATTACATTATAAGCCCTGCAAGCAATTATAATACTTGGTGTCGAAATCTAATATGTATAATTCGTTGTAGTTTCATATTTCGCCCTGTCATATACCGAGAACAAACATTTGCAATATAATACAAACGACAATATTACTTGAACTGTATATGACCGTCATGTTCTTGCCGATTGCTCTTTAAATTTACGTGCTATCATTTGAATTGCGCATTCTGATTGGTGGTCCCCACTCCTAGATTGGGTCTCATCCCCACCCTTCATCGATTTTCTCATTTGCACCCGAGTTGCCCGCACGCAGCTCCTGAGGTCAGTGAAAGTGCAAAATGCTGTGCAGGTCTGCGTTACGCTAACCGCTACATTGCAAACCGCAAACCGCTGTCGAGGATTTCTGCGCCCTGTGTGAACAATAACCGAAGTCTGGAATTCGCGAAGACGTTAAACGCCAAAGGTAGTACAGTTATTTATGGGAAAACATGATTGAATTTGTATTTTTACTTGTAAAGGCCAAATATATTAGGCACTATTAAGTTGGCTGTCCGGGTGACGCCGCGTCCATGGCAAAGGTGCCGACGTTTCGGTCGCCATTCTGCGACCTTCCTCAGGGCGTAATGCATTACGCCCTGAGGAAGGTCGCAGAATGGCGACCGAAACGTCGGCACCTTTGCCATGGACGCGGCGTCACCCGGACAGCCAACTTAATATTGACTCCGGCCGCGGAAGCCTACGCTCTCATATTAGGCACTTTTTCTTAAAAGCCTTTCGTTATTTTTACATAAATATTAATGTCACCGTTTTTTACAATTACATGTTTATCATAAAAAATCAATAACTAGTAATTTTCCCCATAGATAATTAAAGAAGATTAGCGTTGTGCTCGCCACACAACCTCCTCCTTGTGCCGACGACGACGAATAGGTGGAGCCCTACCTTCACCTCCCCTGTTGGCCACTTGGGTCTGTGTGCAATTGCACAGGGATACCTTTACCTTTTCCTAATTAAAAACATTACAGGAGCAAGTCAATATATTACAAAATCCATACACAGAAATCAAATACTAAATTGAAACATACTAAAATTTATATTAAGACATCTTAGTACGACACCATTTAGTATATGATTTTCATGTGTATGTTGGCATGACAGAGACTCCTGTAATTTCGTATATTTGTAAAATTAAGTGATTATTGGAATTATTTGTAATGAACATGTAATTATAAGAACATATGTGACATGAGTATTTATGTGAATATACTGAAAGGTTTTAAAAATGTTATATTTATCTTCATAACTAAAAATGTAAATTATTGACTGACATTAATTTGTTAATAATAATTGAATTCGATACTTTTATTTATTATTGTAAGAGTAGGAATGCATGAACTTTTTGTTTAAGACTCTTTAACCTGAAGATGCTAAAATAATTGCCGAAATAATTCCATTAATTTGTGATTTGTAAATTCTTAGCGAGTGAAACGTATTTCACACTTTTCGGAGTTACTTCTGTCTTTAATTGTTGATGTATTTATTTATTTATTCGCCAAGACCAGTACACGCGAGCATATGGGCAACGCTTTTTCATTCGATCGTTACTGGAAAGTCATTGGTTCGGTAGCGGCAAGGCTGCAGAAATTTACTTGACATGTGAATCGGTGAGTTAGTAGTGTCTGCTGGAATCGAATGTTCGTGAACGGACTGCTTTGACCAGTATTTTTCGTGGTTTTATTGATTAATTTCTTTCCATTTTTTCCACAGCATAAAAAGAATTCATCTCCCGTTTGATGTATCGAGACAAAAATTTGCAGCAGTATTATCTAAATTTCAGTGTGTTTGCTACATGTTCACTCAAACTCAAGAACTGTTTTTTTTAATTTCTTCTCGAGGAAAATCGCAAGAAACCATACTCTCTATCCTAGTAACAATCATTTCATTACTTTTTATATAAAACTACGTCTACTATTGCCTTTGGTGCATGTTCAGTCTTTTATCAGCTGAAAAAATATTCTTTATTCATTTACAAAACTAAGAGAAAAATATTACTTTTATTGTTCAGTTTCAAATAACATTTGTTGGGGCACAGAGTAACCCATGTGCACTCTTCCCAGCCAGTTCACCACAAAATACGAAGCTCCATCCTGTGCCTTTTCAAGTTATTGCCTTTTTTAAAATAAACATTTATTTGCAGTTATCTCTCGTAATTGCTTTTTTGTTTATTTTGTGTTTGCTGCGTGGTGGCCATTTTACCAAAATCACAGCGGAGAGAGGCACCTGCTACGTGTGAAACAATTCCTAAATTCACAGTTGCTCTAAAGTTCACGGGTGTATATTTCTTATGAAGAGTGTGAATTTCGTAAAGTTCAGATAGAAATTAAATTCACATTCATCGTTGTGACTATTATGCTCCTCATTCCGGTGAGTTTCACATACCTTTTCTTTGCCTTTAATGTTTATCCTTGTAATTGGCATCGTATCGTTAACGTTCTAATTTGATTCCAACTGACATGATTTAAAATTTAAATCAACTGTTTTGAATCAATAATTTAAAGAAGAAAGTATATCTTCATTCTAAAAGTTGATTGAATATTGATATTGTTTATAATATAAAGTATAAATTAATTTTATATAATCAGCCTGTTAGAGTGTTTAATTTGAAATGACATAGTTGTGTATTCAGATTTGTTGAGTAATTCAATTTTCTTTAAATATCACGTGTACATTGATTTCCAACTACAAATATTTCACTTAAATTACATTTCAAAAACTGGTCTAGAATATTCGAAGGTTTTTGTTTGTGTATGTAAAGAATATATGAAATTCTAAAATTAAATCATTAATACAATAAAACGCATTGAAAGCCATTGTATATGGAATAAAATGTTAATTATAACATAACGTATTTAAATATAAATAACACTCTCATTCTTTGGTGTGTTGCTTTCTCTAGCATCATTCGTCTCAAGAGGGAAAAAAGCCGAACGACTCAGTTGTGTTAGCTTACAGAGTAGATAATAAAAGGAGGCAGTAGATGAAGTTTTATTATTTTTCCGAGCTCTAAACAAGGATTCCTTGGTGGTTTAATTACACAAAATTAACAATTTAGTATGTACTCGTATACTTTACCATAATTACTAATTATATTTTTAGGATTCCGTCTTGTATCTAAATAATTATGGTTAAAGACTCCTAAGTACGTGCAACGCATTGTGCCGAAAGCATATTACAGCAATTTACAATTAGTGACACGCTTCCCCTCCCTTTCTTTTCTCTCCTGTCCCGTGGACGCCACCTAAACAAGCTACCATTATCACTGTTTTCCATGAACTCACAAATGAATAGTAAATTACATTGAGGTAGTAAATTACGTAAATTAAGTTCATGAATTAAAATAAAATACGGGTCAGTAGGCGGTCTGAATTTTTTCCCCACTAGGCTAAAGTGGTATGGTTTTATACGAATAATTGCGTCACTCATCCTGTCACTCTAACGCGAATCTCCTCAAACACAAAATAAAAACTTCTAGTTTAATGAATATCTAGACTATTTATTTTGTTGAAAATGGGTTAAAATTAGATAGTCATAATTATTAACGCTTAACGGTATAACGAAGTACTTCCGCGGAATAATTTTCGAGTAACGGACTCTTCTGGAAAATTATCATAGTGACTGACCATTGCGATAGTTTCAAGGTATTTTGTGTCACCTGTCAAACAATAAATTCTATGGATATTCTCTTCTTCTTTGTGTACATACGAGGGGTAAGCTTTCAAAACGGACAGGACGAAAATAAGCTCCCATATTAATAATTCATTATAATGCATAAGAGAATACATTTCAATTTCTTTAATATTAAATTGATGTATTTTTTTATTAAAACGTTTATTTCATCAGTAAGGGTTTTGACTGCTGTCCTCTAGGGGACCCCAAAGCAGAGGGGCAGGTGAAATGTGATCTTTGCGATTGTTGCCACTACATTCCATCAAGGAATCGAGTTTCTTTTCTCTGGTATTTGTTATAGACCTTTTGATCCACCGAGTTCTCGGAATCCAACAGCGCGTGGGTCGGAAATTAGATACACTGTGTTCTCAGAAACCGATCGTACCTGCGCGCAACCCGCCTGTACTAGCGTCTTCAAATGCTATGACACGAGAGAAGGGAGCTTGGTATTATCTCTTCACGGTTGCCCTCCCGTATCAGCCGTACTTTTATTGTATTTTGTTTTCTTTCTTCATTTATTTGTTTTTACAAAATAATTTTGTACTATGACATATGTTCTTCGTAATGAATCATTAATTTTTTGTTTATTGCACTAATTGATAGTGAATTTAGTTGAATTTGACGGTGCCTTTGCAATTGATCTCCTGAAGTTTTTCCCTAATTCTCAAACTTGTACGAGTATATCCCTAGCGCGCATCGCGGCCAGGGATATTTAATGCTTTTACTTCCACAGATCTCGAGTTCCGAATAAGAGATTGCTTCGACTTTCCGCACAAACGCACAAGAGCGATTGACGCCTCTTCAGTCACTCAAACTAAAACCGAATGTTTTTCCGCGAAAACTACCGAATTGAAATACCAGGTCTCGTTCCTACAACACTATATTTGAAAGGGTGAGGGCAAGAACAAGATAACACACATGAGGCTCATTCTGCTCCAATAGCAATGCTACCGTCAATATTAAACAAAGAAAATATTCAATTTTGTTTAAAACATATTTAATTTTGTTTTAAGAATCTCTTGTCTTCATTCTCTGGAGAAACATAGCCCAAGACGAAAACTTTCCATGCACGAGAGGTTTCTAAGACACTAATCATAATTATTGTTTTCATTTGTAAATTGTGTGCTATCATGTTCCATGTTATTTCCCACAACCCTTCATTTAAAATCGCGCCAAATTTAAGGAATGTCGGCCCCGTGGCCGGGATCGCTAAAGCAGTAGTGCCGTAATGATCTTGAACTTCGAGGTCGCGGGTTCGAGTCCCGCCTTGGGCATAATTGTATGTGTTCGTCCTTTCTTCCCCTATCGCCATATCGTTTAATCCTCATAACGTTACATCCAATAGTAGTCGCTAATGACCGAGTAGTTGATGCGACCTTAAAAAAAATTAAGGAAGGCGAAAGAATGTGTGTTGGTTAAGAGCTGACGCGGAACGTGTGCTTTGTTGCAGCACCACAACTCCAACGACCAGCACGTGCTGCTGCGCAACGTGAACCTCAAGTCGACGGGCGTGTACCGCTGCGAGGTGTCCGCCGAGGCGCCGTCCTTCGCCTCCGCCCAGCGCGAGGGCCGCATGGAGGTCGTCTGTGAGTACCCCTCTCTCTCTCTCGCTCCCTCTCGCATGGGGAATCGCCCGACTGCATCTCCAAGGTCAGGTTGTCCTCACACCCGCTTCCCACTTACCTTTCACTTTTGGCTGTTTTAGGGCCCATTCATACGTAGACACTCGGCAGCGCTACCTAGTGGCGCGATTGATAGCAAAGCATTGGATTAAATGGAGGCCTTGCAGAAGTGTCCGAGTTACCTTTCGCTCCCCCTTGCATGGGGAATCCCCCGATTGCATCTCCAAGGTCAGATTGTCCTCACACCCGCTTCCCACTTCCCTTTCACTTTTGGCTGTTTTAGAACCCCTTCACACGTGGACTCTCAGCGCCGCAACCAAGTGGCGCGATTGATAACAAAGCATTAGTTTAAATGGAGGTCTTCCTACGAGTGTCCCAGTCGGGCTGCAGTGGCCCTCGGTGGCGTACCCTCGCTGCGAGCTGTTGGGTTGGGACTCCGATAACGTGCCGGTTCACGGGCCACCGCTAGCAAAGTATTGGTTTAAATGATGGTCTTCACATTGGGACGCTCGAAATGAGAGATAAGACTCTGCTGCAGCCCCTTGTTAGTCGTGGGCAACGGTTTGGCGAAACCTCTCCCCGCCGAACCCTCCCCCTCCACCCGCATTCGGCGGTGGCCACGTGGGAAGTGCCCTGCTGCTTATCGGTAGTGTGCCACAGTGTCTACGTGTGAATGGGCCCTTGGAAGACGTAGCCTGATTGCATCTCGTGGTAAGGTTTCCCTCACATCTGCTTCTCAGATAACCTCCTTTCAATTTTGAGTTCCACAGAAGATACAGCCTAATTGCATCCCGTACTCAGGTTCCTCTCGCACCCGCTTTCCGGTTAATCTCCTATCACTCTTGGCTACTTACAACCCTAATCACTCTTGTCTACTTACAAGGCATATCCTAATTGTATCCCGGTGGATGTTTTATGATAGGGAAGAAGGAAGGAAATTAACTAATTGCCCCTCAGACGGCACCATTTAGCAGCGCTTCCAAATGACACGTCTACTTGCAAAGCATTGGATTGAATGGAGATATTCACACGAGCGGGTGGCGTAAATATGCTGATGTGAAGCTTCGTGGCGAACAGTTCTAAATGGCAGCCTTCACATTGGACCATTCGGACGATACTTCAATCCTGTTTTTACCTGTTGACTGCCTTACGGCAGTCGGAGCCCACCGCGGTGTGACACAGGAATCCATCCTTTCTCACGCTCAGTGTCATTGCTTGGTGTCTGAGTAGGAAGGAGCTCACCGCTTTTTAGTAGCACCGCAAACTGGCCCTGTGAAAAGGCGGCTAACGTCCATTCATGTGTAATGCAAATATATGTGTTCTGACCCTTTTGTCCCTCCTAAGAGTGTTCCATGGTGTACGAGCAAATTGATTTCAATAACTATTTCAAAATAGTTTAATTCCAAAATAGCAACCTTTGAAGAAACGAGCAATGCCAAAAGGGGCATGATTTATTATTTTTCTCTTGTTCGCCGGTTCAATTCTAAGTGCGAGCGCGAATTTTTATTCACGGAGAGAAATGGAGCAACGTTTCTCGTGTGTCAGAAGATGGTGTCGGAGAAAAAGTAACAGCAAAAAGTAAAATAAACATTTAAAAATGTATGGTCAAGGGTATTACCATACGATATTTCTGGACTAAATTTATAAAGTGTGTATTATTATTACAATGATAAATTGTTAAATTTTCTGTTCTTGTAATTTATATTACAAATATTTTCAAAATCAGTTGCAACAGTAAAGATTGACCGTGAAATGCGTGGGAGTTATAGAGCAATTTATTCTGAAATAATAGTAAACGTACGAAACCTCCCCTCTCCAGAAAATATAGCCGTTATTTCAAGTTCTAGTTCAACCTAATTCAACATATTTCCGTTTTAATAGCCGCAGGGATTTCCTCCCTCCGAGGGCTCGGGCAGCGGTCACTTGCCCCCAAAAGTCTTTCACTAGAAACCGGTGGGGTGCGGAAGGGCTGCCATGGCCGTGGTGGGGCGCGTTGCTGGGGCCCATGTGCAAGCCTGCTCTATGCCTGCTCAAGCCTGCTCTACGATGAAAATGGATCGGGATGTAGTCGGGCTATACTTTTTTGGGGGAAGGTAGGTTAATGGCTTAGGACGTGTTGACCGCGGAATACAATCGGGATTAATCCCCTCACACGCCCTTATGTTTTAAGGATTCAGTATTGACGGCCATGAGTCCCTGCCCCATGTCCTTGAATGCGATGGTCGTTTTTGCGTCGAGAGATGGGAATGGCATGGCATAATTTTACGTATCATCGTATCCGATCACCTTGACATGCTGTTTATTTACGTATTCGCACTAGATAAAATGGTACATTATAATATCCTATGTAATAGGGAGTACTAATAAAGTCAATATGACGTCAATTAAACATGGAGGCATTCAGTTAGAAAACACATCAAACTATTAAAAAGGCGATCGAATAATACAAAACGTTGTACGTTGTACATGACCAAAAGAACAGTCTCTGTTCGTTAGCAATTATATACTTTCCCCGGCATGCTCGTAAATAATCAACTAACATGCAAATAATGGTCTCTTTTAGGCATTTGAAAGATAAATAACTCTTGTTTTATTCAGGAGGTTAGAGCGGCTTCTTAATGGATAATGGTGCGTTTATAAAGTACCTCTTTATCGCCTGGGAGTGATTTATTTTTTAACTTTTGTCGTGGACGCTCCGGGCGGCAAATTACTCTTGTAAGGACTCCTTGCAGTGATGTCGAAAATTATTTAACCTCGTGTAACCAGACATGCCAATTTTTTACTGTGTACTATTTTACAATAACAAATAAGGTACAATAAAATAATATTACAGCAGACGATAAACATACATAATACTCACGAGAAATATACTGTACGACCGACGAAAGAGCTCGGAAGCGAATGACTTTCTCTTGTAGAAAATGTGTTATTATCGTCTTAAAGAAATAAAATACTAATTTAACGCCAGAAACTAAAAAATATATAACATTTATATATGATGGTGGAGAAAGAGAGCAACATTTAGTTTTCAGAAGGTAAGAAACAGACAATCTGATCATCATCTCAATCAAGGAAAATTAAACAAAAAATATGATCGAAAAGGACGTCATTGGCCCAGATGCTACTTATAATAATTCTTACAGACATGTTCAAACTTTTAAAATTATACAATACGGAAGGCGACCAATAAGTTAAAAACATTATCAATTTTTTAAAATTCAATATTCTCCCTAATAATTGTCTATAAGCAGTGATGTATAAAAATGGTTTTAGCTGGAATATAAACTAGCGTAACGATTTTAATTGTTTAATGGCCTCTGATATTTGTTGTAAAATAATTTTTGTTGATGTTTTGCTAATGACTTGCAACGAGCGTCTGATTAATAGTATTCCTCTGCCGTGTTTTGTATTATTGTGCTTGCTTCTGGCGTAAAAAATGGTGTCTATCTTGAGTCAATTTGGACCAAAAACCTGATTGGCAAATGAATGTAATCTAATTACGCTAATATATTGGGCGAAATGTTACTCTGATGCTAATCAGCTCCAAATAAGGCAATCCATTCACGAATAAATTGAAGAATCAGATAATGTGTTGGGGATTGCAATAATCTAATGTTGGAGTATTACGGATCATTTCAATAACGTTGCAATGAAACATACAAGGAGTTCGGCCATACCTCGCTTTTTCTTTCTTCTAGCTTGAAATTTTGTCTTAAACCCAGAACCCTTTGGGTAATGGGATGGGAAGAGCATGATACAACTTACTTGTGTATATTCTTAAACGGAGTACAACTTCACGGACACCACTTCAAAAGCATCATTTACTTTACAACAAAAACTGTAGATTGTGACAAAAGAGATTTGTTAGTGAAACGATGGTTCCATGAGAAAAACAGTCTGTTAAAAAATTATGTTTTAAGCTATAAAAGACTAACCAAAACGAAAAACACAGAAATCCCCTACTTAAAATAATATCTTTGACTATGCACTTTTACGTTAGAATGAGTAAGTAATCCAATGTTCTATGTGATCACTTTTAAAATTTCCTCTCTCACAGTCTGTACGAAGCGTCACACAGTTTCCAAGTACTCATTGACTTTGCTGCTGTTTTACTTTACGTGGAATGTTTTTCGTGCAATGTTTTACCTTTCTATTTTTGTCACGAGTAGTAAGACTTGACTCGAGGCTGACTTTGTAGTTACAACATAAACATTTGATTGTCCTCGAGCACAAAGCAGGATTTTATTTGTCGACGTAGATGTCTTGTAAAGAAAACATGTAAGCTTTTTATGTGAAAAAACCTCTCCTTCCAACACAGTTACGGGCAGACAAACTCTAGGACTCTTCGCGAGTTGACTTGCATGATCGCTCCCGGCGATGTGTTTGCGAAGAAATATTTTCACTTCTCGACTGGATTAATATGTGGATTGGATCAGCAAAAAGTAGTAGTATCATCATTGAAAGAGAAAGTGAACCATATGTAATGAATGAGAGATATAAAGAGGAGATGGGGACGGAACAAGAGGAGAGGCGCAGGGATGACCCTTTCTATTTCTATTTTGGGTTAGGTTCCTGTCCAGGACAGCTAAATTCGGTGATGTTTCAATACTTTGATACTGATTCCGCCGGTGATGGTATCGGAATCGATAATATCCAGTCATACTTGATATCGATAATTATCAGAAATATAGGTATGAAGATGGAAGCTAGTTTGTTTATAACAATCTGTTCTTACTAAGATAGACAATTAAGCACGTACTATTCTCCTTTTAGTCACAACTCTATTTTTTTCAGATGTACTTTTTAAGGAGAAAATATTGTATTTTCGTAAATAAAAGGCGATCTTTACCTTTAAGTTAATTCTAATATTGCCCCTTTGAACGAAAAGTCCAGAAACTCTTTAATTAATGCATATTTTTTTCCTTGCATAAAAGTGTTATGGCTGTATATCTTTTGTGTTTTAAAGTCTACATATATATTAAATAATATGATCTAATCGGGCTAACCTTCTAGAATTTGTGTTGCCTCGATGCCTTGTTACAAAGAGCCTTCGAATATCCCCTAAGGATGTTCACCCCTAGTCGTGAGCGTGAATGCGTGCGTGCGTGGTGTGTGTGCGTGCGTGTGTGTGTGAGCACTGTCTTCAGAGGGGCTTCCTTTGTGCTGATCCCAGTCCCTTTGTCTATCTCCGAGGAGCCTAGAAGTGCATTAGTGCGTCGAGTATGGCCTCCTTAGAGCTAATACAGGAGGCTAGTATCGCAAGATAAAAATGCCTTAATAGTAAATAATCTATTAACCTATTATTTTTTACTTCAATTGAAAAAAGGCTTTGCAATCGCCGTTCGCCCATTTTCTAGTCTCTTCGCGACCACTTATGTGATGAAAATGATTAATTGCATCGAAGAGATGTTTCAAGAGATTGATGAAAGCATCGAACGAAAATGCGAACTATTGTTTGGTTAATTAGGAGCTTGAGTTTAATTTTAATAATTATGTTTATATTAACGGAATTGTTTGGTTGACAAAGATTGACTGAGCCATGAACGCGGAATATATAATCATGAACAATTCACGGACAGTTTCTAATATAATAGTACTACTTTTTAATTATACTTTCAACATCGGAGAGTGGACAACACTGCCAAATTTAGACGGGGAATTACAAAGTTCCTCCTGCGAATTTTAGGAAGACCTCCAAATTAAAAACTACGAAATAATATTAAGAAAATTAACTTAACAATTTACGCATCTTAATTTCAGAAATAGAGATTAGCATTTTTTTATTAAATATTACAATACTTTGGATAGTTAGTTTGTCCAGTATACTTTTCCTCTTTACTTCTCCTCAAATGCAAGAACAAACATTTTTACAAAAATTACACATGTGAGATGTTCTGAGATGAAAGCCAAAGCGAATTTGCGAGTAACTTTTTCTTTTTGGAGTTAACAGGTCGTTCCTACTTCGTCTGCGTCTTTTTGGGAGACGGCTACTCACTAAGCGGCGCGCGTTTGGGGCGGGGACATCTTAACGAGCTAGCGCGCCCTCCCGCCCGCCATATTAGAACATGTCGTAAAAGCTCTTTAACGCAAATCTTTGGAATTCCAAGAAACGAGCCAGCCTCAGGCACCGCCGCCCCTTCCGGCGGCCTCACCGCCCCCGTCCCACCGCCACCGCCTCCGCTGCCATCGTCATCGCCGCCTCCTCAGCCTTTCCTGCACTCCCGCCCCCTCTCCATTCCCGCCGCCATCACCACCGCTACCCGCGCCACTACCACCACCACCACAGCCTCCGCCACCGCCACCTCCGCCGCCATCGCCTTCGTCATCGCCATCGCCGTCACCGTCACCATCACCGTTACCATCACCGTCACCGTCACCATCACCATCACCGCCACTGCCACTGCCGCCGCCGCCACCGCCGCCGCCACCGCCACCGCCACCGTCTCCACTGCCGCACCGCCTCCTCTGCCTCCGACACCACCACTGCATCCGCCGCCACCACCGCCGCCGCCGCCGCCGCCGCCGCCGCCACTGCTGCCACCGCCTCCACAGCCGCCACCGCCTCCACAGCAGCCACCGCCTCTACTACCGCCACCGCCTCTACTGCCACTCCCCCCACCGCCGCCGCCGCCGCTGCCGCCGCCGCCGCCGCCGCCGCTGCCACCGCCTCCACAGCCGCCACCGCCTCCACTACCTCCGCCACCACCACCACCACCACCACCACCACCACCACCACCACCACCACCACCGCTGCCTCCGCTGCCGCTGCCGCCGCCGCCACCACCGCTGCCACCGCCTCCACAGTCGCCACCGCCTCCACTGCCGCCACCGCCTCCACTGCAGCCCACCGCCGCCTGAAGCGACGCGGCGCAAAAAGTCTGTTCGGAGGAGGCGGCCCGAGCAAAACTCTTACGTTGCGTCGACAAGCGGCACTGGTGGTTGGAGTGAGAGAAGAGGAAGAGGCAGGGCAGAGGCAGAGATGACGCGGGTGCAACAGGCCTGGAAGCGGAGGGGGAGGCGAAGTCGAAGGCAAAGGCGGGGAGGTTGAGAACGGGTCCGGAGATGGTGGCGTAGGCAGAGGCGGCGCATATGACACAAGTCCGGTGTCGGGAGGCAGAGGCGACGAGGGAAAGCGAGTCAGGCGGTGGAGACAAAGGCGGCTGTAGAAATGGCAAGGGGGCTGTGAGGGGGCGGACACGGGCAGCGTGGGCGGCGTGAGCTGGACAAAGTGGAAGGGTGGCGGATTTTGGACAACGGTAGATACGTTCAGCAGCTGTCTGGAGAAGAATATTAGCGGCAAGCTGTTGTGATCGGCAGTTTACTGTAATTACGCTAACAGAAGAATGCCGAAGCAGTATCCTTAAGAAACGGGCCACAGACCAAGCGTCTTCTTTCCTTCCTATTCTGGTCTTCCTTCATCCCTTGCTTACATAAACTACACATGTTCCAGTCTGGAGCTCAGAGCTTGTTCCGGCTTAGGCAGTGAGCCGCTGGGTGAGATTGCTGAAGGGGAATCTCGGCTGGGAGAAGGGAAATGCCCCATGCACCACATGCGATTCGGTGCTGGATCTCATCATCCACCGGCCGCAGTCATTGCTACCTCCCGAGTTGAAACATTCACTACACTGAAAGGATTAATTGAATATAACATTTGTCGTGTACGGAACCAATTAATCAACCGTGCCTAAAAGATTCAGAGTCCAAGGTAGAAATGATGGAGATAATAATAGTGAAATTGGAGGTGAGAGTAATGGCTCGGACGGAGACTGATATGACAGCATTTCAGCGAAGTTGAAATAGATAGAATACTGAAGGCAGGAATGGGGGTAGGGAGATAGTGACTCCCGAAATGGAAGTACGTATGAACACGGAAGCGGACACTTAGACTACTTTTCACTGAGAAGGGTACGGGGTGGGAACGATGCAGGATAACGAGGATAGTTGAGGCGGGTGATTCGGTATAGTTGGGGGAGGGGGCGTAGGTGAGTGTTTAGGATATCGAAGGCGGGGACTAGAAAGATGGGATATCAAGCGTGAACAGGAGAAAATGTGTAGGTTGAGGAAGTGGCAATTGCTTGCCTGTTAGGTGCTAGTGTCGTGAGAAGTGGCAAAAAACATGGTGACTTTGGAGTTAGTGTGGGCGGTCGTGGTTGTGCAGGGCTGCAAGGCAAGATACAGGAATCAGTGCCAACGAAGCGTTTACATTGGTGGAAGATGCATCTAGGTATTATGCCACGAGTTCTCTCTTCATGCAAGGCAGCACTGAAAGCGGCAGCTCCGATGGGGATGGAAAAGGGGAGAACCCCGGGAAAACCTAACGAGAGCTCGCTCTGTCTACCAGAAAGTTTACATGCATTGTTCGGAAATTAAACTCGGACCTCAGCGGTAAAGTAGGCATTACGTCACGAGTTCTCTCCCCTTGCAAAGACAGCAAGTAGGATGGCAGCGTCTGTGGGATAAGGAAAACAGGAGAACCCCGGGGAAACCTGCCGAGAGATCGATTTTTCCACCCTATATTCAACACTGATAGTCCGGAAGTCCGACTCGGGCCTCAGCCCTGAAAGACGTTTGCGCTAGACGTTAAGCTACGAACCCTCTCCCTCCTGCAAAGACAGCACTTGAGATGGCAGCGCCGATGGGGAAGGAAAAGGGGAGAACCCCGGGAAAACCTAACGAGAGCTCGCTCTGTCCACCACAAATTTGAAATGGATTGTTCGGAGATCAAACTCGGACCTCAGCGGTAAAAGGCGAGTAAACTAGATATTACGCCACGAGTTCTCTCCCCTTGCAAAGACAGCAAGTAGGATGGCAGCGTCGATGGGGTAAGGAAAACGGGAGAACCTCGAGGAAACCTGCCGAGAGCTCGCTTTTTCCACCGCATATTCAACACTGATTGTCCGGAGGTCAGACTCGGGCATCCTCAGCCCTGAAAGACGTTTCCGCTAGACGTTAAGCTACGAACCATCTCCCCCTACAAAGACAGCACTGGAGGCGGCAGCGCCGATGAAGCAGCGGGTCGGCCGTGGTGGGGGTGGCAGGGAGGTCGAAACTTGGCTCAAGTTCGTCGAGAAGAGCAGCATGGCCTGCGGGCACTGCTCGCCGGCGGCGGGCAGAGGGGGCGAGGAGGGGCGGGAGGGGGCGAGGAATGGATGAAGCGGTGAAGGGTGGATAGTGGGAGGGGGACGAGGGGACGGGCCAGGCACGTGGAGCGGGCGACGAGCGGGAAATAGAGGGGCTTCTGCCACTGGCCGTCCGCACTTCCTGCTCGCCACTGGGATGATCGTCGACCCAGCCCCTCTCCGTATTTAGTGAAGTTAATGCCTTATTTTACGTGGCGAGACTTGGGCTATCAGGTACGCTCTTCCGTCTGACCACGCAAATTTCACTACGCTCCTTTCACCACCTAGCGTAGAAAGACGGTATTTTCTTAGGTGACGAAACAGGCGATTTTAATTTAGCTCATAGGCTTCATTTAGTTTTCCATATGCAATAATGATAATGCTAGTACTAAAAATACCACGAAGATGTCTGTTGTAATTTTATTCTACTTGGAACACATAAACATTTTATTTGAGACTGAATGATATCCTTCTGTGTATTTAGTATTTATTCTCATTTGAAACCAGAAAACAACTCTTACGTTTGCAATGCAGCATTAGAGAAGTATCACATTTTATGTGCAAATGGTATTACTTCTATATATTTTAATCCATTTTGATTTAGTCTCCATTTTTATGGAGCCACCGAGCAATTAAAATGTATATTTGGAATGGTGCGAACTTTCTCCAATAACTGATAGACATGGATACGCTTATGAAGCGGAAGGCTTACTTGTGCCGGACATGGTTTGCCGACAACTACGGGAGGAAATAAAACCCGGAACATTTCATAATAATTCTGCAATCTATGTTTATGAACTCCAAGAAAGTTGTTGAACTGTTCACTCCATGAAAGCATTATCAGTTAAGATTGATGAATGGGATGGTAGTATATTTAAAAGATTAAAACAGCACAGCGGTCGATAGCGCCGAAATTTTACCACAGTTTTAATCGCAAAGTAATTTCAAAAGGAGGATCAGGTAACCGCAATTTTGGTGCTTAACAAGTTATTTTATTTAGATTTTCCCCGTCATTTGGAACATTTTGGTAAACGATAAATCCTCTATCCGTGTTGTATATATATTTGGTTTCAAATAAATTTCTAAAATCTATATTCGGCTATTTTCCATTCTGTGCACGCAAATTCACGCGAGAATCCAAAAAGGTTTATTTACCAAAATAGGAGTACAATGCAAGCTACGACTCCTAAAAAAATGTATCATATAAATGTGCAGTTCCAGGCAGTCGTGCAATTTTTTCCTTTACTTTCCGCGCTATCTTGCCGCACGATTTCCTTCCTCTTAAAACACAAACCTTCTTCTTCTGATGCCATCTTCTTTTGAACTCGGCGTCTTTTGTAGGCCATCTGCCCAGATCCAGGCCCGCTTCTCCAAATCTCCCATCTCGCCGCGCCGACCTCTTGGCTGCGGGAACCGCCGCCGCCGTCGCTTTGCAGAGAGCTTCGGCGGCCGCCGGCAGCGCAGCCACGTGGGTCGGACACGTGTTAACGGCGGAGCGGGGCGCGGGTGGACGCTGGGGAGGTGGCGCGGTGTACGGAGGATCAGGGCAAAACCCTTGCTTCGCCCGGGGCGTAGCAAGAAGCAAAGCTCGCCCTGCCTAACCAGCCACGCCCCTCCTCGACTCTCCCACCACGCTTTTCTCCTCCTCACCTCGCATATCCCCGCCGCTGCGTTCCCCACCTGTGCTTTCCCCGCTCCCCCCTCCCTACTGCCCGTTCTCACCTCGCTACGCACCGCCTCCTCGCCCTGCCCCCGCCCTGCTCCCGCTCTGAACCCTTCGTGCCCCCCGTCAGGCCCCCACCAGTCACGTCACCTATCCTTCCCGTCTCTTCTGTCCCATCTTCGTCCCGCCACCGACCCGTCCTCGCCACTTCGTTCTCGCCCCGTTCAACGCCGATTCCTCACTACCCCGTTCCCGCCTCACTCGTTTGTACCTTCCCCTGCTCCTACCATCGCCCCGCTCCATCCGCCCTCTTATGCCCGTCCTGCCTGTCCCCGCTTTGTCGCCGTCCCATCTCTTCCCGTCCCGCTCTGTCCCGTTCCGTACCCGCCCTGCCCCTTCACGGCCCCTTTCCTCACTTGATTCTTCCCCCCCATCCCCACCTTTTTTTCCTTACCAGATTCGTCCCTCCATCTCCCGCCTCCCTCTTCCTTTCGCCCATGCCTAGCCATCGCTCTCGCTCCTTCTCCCCCAAACCTCTCGCTTACCTCGCTCAGCCTCCAGCTCTCGCGCTGCCCAGGCCCCGACCCGCCCCCCCCTCAGGCGTGGACGTGCTAGGCCTCCTCGGCCCAACTGCCCAAGGCCCCGAGTTAGCAGTTCATCGAATACCCATCCACACGGTTAATCCCTACGCGGCAGCAGTTCCGGCCTTCGATGAAATTTCCCCTACGTCAAAGAGAAATGGCTTTGCTTCCAGTGTTAGCTTTGCTTCCAGTGTTTCCTTTGCAGCCAGTGTTAGCTCTTACGCTCCCCGTAATGGAAAGTGAACGGCAAGAAAATGCATGCAAAATTTTGTCTCATTGTATTCATGTTCAATTTATGTTAAAGTTTCTGGTCATGTACTGATGCACATTTGCAAGAGTGTTTGCAATTAACCTAAGCAACTGCAGTTATAAAAGTATATTCTAACAATATATTAACTAAGGAAATTATTACTCATTGGTTTAAATAGTAATTCCCTTTTTTCCCTGATTTGGAAACGATTTAGTTTGATGATATAACTGCATTTGAAATTGAATGACTTAATGGAATAAACAACATTAATATGCGAATATTGATTTTGACTCTTAATTCCAAGGATAAATATTTAGCTATTTTCTGTGTATTTAAGAGTCGCAATGAGAAAAATAACTTTACAAATTAAGTATTAAATTCAGGAAAAGGAACAATAACAAAATAGCTTTACTTATAAAACATAATAAGTATATTTTACATATGCAAAATCATATAGTATGTAATTGTTACACGAAACGATCACATTGCCGACATTAATTTTCTTTTGAACATTCTGAACTCATGCAAAAGGCCATTTGAAGTTCTTGCTTATCATCAGTTCGAAACACTGAATCCATCATGAATATTTCTTCCCCCACAACGATTTTTGAATTATCGATTGCGCTTCTGTTAATTCAGTCCCTCCGGCATTCAAAGTTGTGTTAAGTCTTCGGGTAATGGGACTTCTTGTTCGCAATTAGCGGCCCAGTTTGTTCGACGGCAGCTAGTTTGAGCGGAGGAGTAAGACCTCTCGAGCGAAACTGCTCGGCAGTCGGCCTCACAGTGGGAAAATCTGCCCGCGCTTCTCGCAAAGACACTCAGACGTTTCCTTTGAAACGCGTCCGCGCCGTAGTCAAAGATCATTTAGTCTTTGCGACTGTGCGTGAATTGTGGGTCTGACGCTGACGGCCGTTGTACCTGTTTACACCTTTCCTCAATTTCTGCCCACAAAGGCGACTTTGTGCCTATCGCACGTTGCTATCAATGCACGAGAAGTATTTGGGGGATTGCCTATAAAGAGCTCTTGCGTCGTAGTGCTTTTTTTTGTGTAGTCTTCACTTGACCTTCGTACGTTTCACATAGTAGGTCAGGGCATTCAGTGTTCTGTTTGCTTAATTATTCTCCTCCTACTCTA
The DNA here is from genome assembly GCA_031308135.1 of Acheta domesticus. NCBI lineage: Eukaryota > Metazoa > Arthropoda > Insecta > Orthoptera > Gryllidae > Acheta > Acheta domesticus. The sequence goes on from JAHLJT010009355.1 coordinate 124,521,799, forward strand.
TTGCTACCCTTTCACATGTTACTAGATTGGTTTGTGCAGTATTCACTCAATCTGACCTTCATTCGTTACAGAGAGTAGGCCATCGCCTAGTTTGTTGCCCTCTGATTGGTTATGTTTCCTTTCGAGTTTTCGCTGCAGTCTGATATGGCTTTATGTAGTCTTGTATAATTGTAGAATTGTTATACAATTACACCAAAAATTATCGTTTACCTTGTTATCTTCTCAATATTTTTTCTAATGCACTTCCTTCTTCTTTTTCCGATCGTTCAGATCTAATTCTGATAGTGCATTATGTTACCTATATTTCTCCTACACAATTTTTATATAGTAATACTTCCCATTCTTTATTCCCCCTTCTTCTTATTCTTCCTACTCCTCTTATCCTTCGAACTGATTGATTTGCGTAGAGTCTTGTCGTTCGACTTAGCATATCATCACTTACACTGTCGTCTTATTTTTCCCACGTCCGTTATGCAAGAGGGCGTTCTTTTTTTCGAACATTCTTTCGCAGGCCCGACCAGGCCTGCGGAGCGACCTTGAGCCGAAATAGGCCGACGTAATTATGCCGCCTGGAGAGCGGGCGTCCGAGAGCATCGTGACGCAAGGTGGCACGAAGGCCCCGGCCCGCGAGACGCGCGGGGTCGATCGCCTTCTCCCGCCGCGGCCTCCGCCTGGCGCTCGAAGGCAATTGCTTCTTGCATGCCTCTGTATTTATTTATTTGTCAAAAAACAGTAAAAACCGTATATGACGTGTGGGGAAAGAAATTTATCTGCGCACATTTTCTTGAGGGCCAGAATAAAAAAAACACGTTAATCTGCTGTATTTCATGGCCATTTTCTGTAGACGATTCCATTGCGGGTTCAAGGGTTTTGGTCCAAAATAATAAGCATGGTCCAAAGTAATAAGCATAATAAGCATGTCCTACGTGTTCATTCAGGAACATGTAGTCAGGATGAATGGTCATGCTATCTTGTTTGGCTGGTTCTCATGATGTGAACCTTGACAATATCTACTTAACTTCCCAAGCCCAGCAAGCCCTGAAGATGGAGCAATAATAAACTCCGAAACGTCGGCCAACTGAAATAGCTTATTATTTCGGACCAAAACCCGTGAACCTGTAATGGAATCAACCACGTTAACGTTAACCCTCCGGCGGACGCGACGCTTCAGTGCCGCATTCTTACATTTTTGTTGATTTCGTGAAAATAATTTGGTGTATCATTATTGAGCTCCTAGTTATTCTTCATTCATTATATTTTCAACCGGATGGCACTCAACTCACGATTTTAGACACTTCCGATCGACCGTTATTTATTAGTAATGAGAACTGTGCGACGGTTGAGGCACTCCTTAAAGCTCGCGCTTTGTCATTTAAGTATAATGTTTGCGTATTTTATTAATTAGAATTCTTATTACTGTTTTTTTATTGATCTTTACGACACAGATTTTGGAGTACTAACTCTTAATTGAAATTTAAATGCGTTGTTTCCCAAGAAACGTTAGAAGGCACGTTTGCACCGTGTTCATTCCCGGACATATAACTCGTACCAAGACACGGAAGGAGCGAGTGATGGATCAGATTCTTATTGGGTTTTTCTTTTGGTATTTAATGCAATGTAATAAATATAATGTATTAAAATATAAATAAAGAATATTTCTTTCACATTCCCTGTCAGAGCACACTACATAATATTAATTACAATATTTCTGGGGGGACAGCGGAGCGAATACGACTCCTTAAAATTTTAAAAGCACGTCTGCAAAATAATTGAGCAGTACAAAATTCATTGGCTTCATGCTGGCACAGGTCGTAAAACAACATTCAAAATCACACGTAAAATATTCACTAAATTCGTAACCCAAACGTTTCCAATTTCAAACCATAAAGCCCAGTTTTCAATGACACTCGCTCATTGGCTGCGAGCTTCCCTCTCTGCGTCACCCGACGCAGTCGAGGTCAGTCTGGTCTCTGTCTGGTCAGTCTGGTCAGAGCCTCGTGGTAACGATGCTCGCGTAAGGCAATGCGCGCTGAATGCAATGCTCGCGGAACGCTGTTTTCCGACATGTGCTACAGGTTTAGTTTAAGGCCTAGTTTGTGCAACGCTCGCCGAGTGTCGTTTTCGAAGTACGCTACATGTTCAGTTCAAGGTGCAGCGTTTAGCAACCGTAAGCTGCAACAATCTACATTATGATCCTCTCCCTTGTGTCGCCTAGCGCGAGGGGAATACAACGCTGCCTGAAATGCTGCCTGTACCACGTGTGATGTGATGGTGCGTTTCTGGCGAGCGCCAGACTGCGACAGTTCTTCATTCTGAGCATTTCTCCCTTGTATCGCCTAACGCGAGGGGAATACAACACCACTGCCTGAAATGCTGCCTGTGCCACGTGTTGTGTGATGGTCCAGCAACGCTGTTTTGAATTGCCGTCTAACCATGTGTAATGAGTCTGAAGAAAGTGCCTGCATGTCTAACTGTTGATCAAACACTGTACCTCTATTATGCTTTAATTTAATATATGTTTTTTATGTCAATTGTGAACTTACTTTCCTTAAGCTATAATAGCAGCAATCTTACACAACAGATGCAACCTGTCCAAAGCTGGTCCTTCAAATCCCTCTCAATAAGTTGAATTATCGAAGGTGTCGGGGGAAAGAGAACAGGATGTTCCCGAAATGCAAAAGAAGTCTGCTGCTCTCTCTCTCACAAACTCATTCTCCCACATTCCCTAAAAAAATAATTACTATTGACGCGAAAATCGAAGATGATAAATGCGGTGCGGAGTGCCGCACGCGCCTGATGTCGGGAAATGAAGGAACGCGCCCAACGGAGGGTTAAACTAGCGTACCTGTGCGAGAACTTTCGCAAGCTGTACCCCACCCTCTTCCTTATTTTTCCATTTCCATATTAATCCTGTAATATACATTTTACTTCAAGACCCTCTTGTCCTTTTTCTATATGTCACCTTGTAATTGATAACAATATAATACATCCTTCTCAATGCAAACTATTGTTATTTAACTTCATTATCGAGCCCGAAGTACGTAAGAGGTACACCCGTGTAATATAATCGCATATCATATCAAGTAATTAGTAATTTCACATACAGTTGTAGATTCTACAGGCCCTGAACAGGTGAGGTAGAATAAAAAAGCGTCGAACCAGCAAAAATGTAATAGAATGGCCAAGAAGATCTCATCCTGTAGATTACGGTGTGGGGAACGCTTCATTGAGGCCGAAGGCCTAAAAAATTTAGTTATTAAGATCCTAGAACGCTTAGTTCATGGTTTTCCTGCTATGAAAGACTACTGATTAGAGCAAGCGAGGGATATAATTCTCCTCCAGATAGTGGCTGAACTCCTAGCTATGTAGCCATTGTTGAAAATCCTGCCACCGTCGTAAGTCAAACCCTAGAACCTGCCGTTTAGGGACACTGCAGTAAAATCACGTAAGTATCACGAGATGAAGCGCGAAAGTTGCGCTTCAAAACATTTTCTACAATACCTCTGGAATAGGGAGTCACGAGTGTGTATAAAACTAAAGGCGACCAGAAAGGAGAAACATTACTTAATTGTTTTAGTCAAGAGCCAAAGGCAATTTTGTAATATTTGTTGCTATCATCATTTTGTGGACATATAGCTGTTTGTGTTTCGCATTGTTCTTGCTTGAGCAGCTTGCGACAGGTGATAGGTTGCGTTCCGAATCTGTATTTCAAAGCGTCATGCTAGTGCACAGCCTTTCATTTTCTATTGTTGTCACAGCTTATTAAAGGGGCGAACAGTGAGCTGAGTTCATACCCCCATAAGACATATCCTTGAAATTCTCGTATGATTTAGGAGGTACCGATTGTTCGCAAATGTGAGTCCAGGACTATGGGGGCAGGATATGGTCAGTGCTGCTCTAGGGGAAAAAATAAGAAACTAAAATGCAGAACATATTGAAAGAAATAAACAGCTGTTTTCTTGTAGTTGTTTTTCTTAGAGAGTCATCTATATTATTAGCGAGATTAGTTCCAATTGAGAAGTTAATCTATATTTCTACACTTCAACATACATACGCCTATCTCGCCACCTTTCCATATGCCCGACGAAAATTCAACATGATTCGAAGATTCAGCAATTTTCATAAGACAACCTAAGCCTGCAACTTTGCAATACATTTCGTTAATATTATATTTAAATATTAAATTGGTAAATTGGGACGTTATAGGATTAAGCCATTTTGTTGAAATTTGGGAAGTAGAGATTCGACTTTAGAGAAAGAAATTCGCCAAGAAATTTGTGTGAAATTGGGTGGTTTTGAAGAATTATATTATTATACAAGTATAAGCAGTATAATTATTTCTGAATGCACTTCATAGCAATTCGCCTACGTTAAGTGCAATTATTCTTCAATCACGTTTTATTCGTAATCACTGGTTTTTATTACCAATCTATCCATATAGCTTAGAAAATTATTTGTAAGAAATATAATGTTGTTTTGTGTTCCGCCAATGAATAGAATTTGGAGTTTCAATATCAAAAGAAATTACAGAAATGATTCCTATAGAGCCATTCTAGTAGAAATGAAATTCAATTTCAGCAATAAAAAAGACTTATTGAAATGAAGATTGATTGAATCGAAGTAGATCGTCATATCACTACGTGACATACGTTTCTTGAAGTGAAATCAAGAGCTCAAACGCATAAAACTGCCTTAATGCAAATCCGCTTATAGTCAGCAAAAGTGGAGCAGTTTCTTCTAAGAAAGCCGTCCTTTTAAATTGATGCTTTAAATTGAGTTTTCCACCAACGAATTCGAGGCTACAGCCGCTCCTCCTTCCCTCAGCGCGACATAATTAATTACTTTAAAAGGGACCGTAAATCTGTTCATTAATCGACTGTTAAATTCCACGTCGTATAATTTCCTCGGCGGCCCGAGATTTGACGGCTTATCTCGGGCCGACAGCCTGCGCCGCCCGCGCGGAGGTCGAAGCAATCGCCTGCCTTCCGGCTCAACGCGGCTCTCCTTAATTCCTTATTTGTCCTTTCCGCTGTTGGCACCCCGTGCTGCACGCGCGGGAATGCTGCATGGCAGGTGGGAGGGGAATAAAGGAGGGAGGAGTGGGGTGGGATGGGCGGGGAGAGCAGAGGTGGATGGTGAGGCGAGGGCGGGCTGGGATGGGCAGGCGATGGCAGGGTGGTGTGGGCAGGCGAGGGCATGGTGGGTTGGGTAGATGAGAGCAAGTGGGATGGGTCGGCGAAAACGGGATGGGATGGGATGGGAAGGCAAAGGCGGGGTGGGATGGGTTGGTGAGGTTGGAGTGGCATGCGCAGGCGAGGGCGGAGTGGAATGGTGAGGCGAGGGTGGTCACAGATGGACAGGCGAGGGCAGGGTGGTGTGGGCAGGCGAGAACGTGGTGGAAAGAGCAGGCGAGGGCGGAATAGAATGGGCAGGCGAGACCGAAGGGATGGAAGATTGAGGGCAGCGCGGGACGGGTGGGCAAGAGCGAGGTGGGATGGGAAACGAAGGGTGGAATGGATGTGCACGCGATGGTTTGGAGGGACGAACAGGGTGAAACATTTGGGTGGTATGGGCAGGCGAGGGCGGGATGGGATGGGCCAGAGAGAGGGGGATGGGCTGGCGATGACGGTGTGGGATGGGCCGACATGAGTGGGGCACGGGTGAATTGCGGAGAGGTACATGCAAGCGGGCGGCGGAGAGCTTGGGCAAGGGGCAACTGCATGGGGAGGGTGCAGAGCAGGGCGGGCGATTGGGGATAAGTAAGGGCAGGCGGATGGAGGCAAGGGTGAACGCCGATGGGTGAGATGGATAACGGGTGGGGCGGGGAGCGGGCGAGTGACTGACGGGTGGGAATGTGGGTGAAGCCGGACGGGGATACCGAGGAATGGTGGATATGAGTGGGATAATGTAGATCTAGGGCAGGGAAAGGAACAAGAGGGCTGGTAGGGGGCGTGCAGTGGGGCGGTATGGGGCAGGAAATGTGCGGGGATGGACGGTAAAAAGGGTGGGTATGGTGGCGGGCAAGAGGCGGGCAGGATGTGGGAAGGGTGTGGGCAGAGTGTGGGCAGGAGAGGTGAGCAGGGAAACGGCTAGGGGGGAAGCTAAGGGGCAGCCAGGGGGCGGCCAGGGGGCGGCCAGGGAGCGGCCAGGGGGCGGCCAGGGGGCGGCCAGGGGCGTGGACAGGGATATTGTGGCATGGATGGCGACCAGGATGGCTGTCAAGGGACGGACAGGGGCAGGTAGAGTTGGGCATGAGCGAGGAGGGCGGGCGTGGGTGGGCGTGGGCGGGCGTGGGTGGGCGGGCGTGGGCGCGCGTGGGCGGGCATAGGCGGGAATAGGCGGGCATAGGCGAGCAGGGGTCAGGGGCAGGCAGGGCGGGGCGGGCGTGGGCGGGTGGGCGGGCGGGTGGCCGGGGCTGGCGTCGCGGCTGCAGCTGTGTGGCACGGCAGGTCGCGTGCGGGGCGTCCGCTGCCGGCCCGCCCTCCCCCACTCGCCCCACCCCGCGCGCGTTCGCAACTGAAACCGCCGCCTGTCGGATAGCGGAGGATCGACCTGAGAACACGTGAGGGGAGCTGGTCGGGCGCGCGAGCGGCCTTTGCATCAGCGCTGTTGGAGGCTCAAGGTACAAGGCACAAGTGACACGTTTCCTTTTCTGCAAAACACTTGATAATAAAAAAGGGTGGTTTTAACGATAGAACCAAAACATAATCAAAATCAGTGAATCAAATAAACATTTTAATCAAGACAAGTAAAACCTAAAATTTTAAATGTAAAAGTATTTTAAACTTATAATTGTGTGGAATGTGTCGTCTCCTTCGTCTTTAGTATATCAAAGCCTAATTACTTGCAAGTGATACATTGCATTTATTTACAAATGAAATACGTGGACATGTGTTTAACGCAGAATCATTGATAATATACCCTGCCGAAATAGTTTGCCAGGAATTTCATTACGCACAATTCTATAATTCCACGTACATTTGAATGATTTCGGGTGATTTGTACGCATGTAATTTGCCTCTTGTTAAATTCATTTCATTATTGTACTATTCTGTATTACAAAAAGGAAGTATTTTGAGTGTGTCATAATGCTACGCAATACTCATATACTGCACGAAGAATTGCAGCAGCTAATGAACACAATTAGTTGTGCAAATTTCTGGCCGAGTGTTAGTGACTGAGGGAACTTCAAATGGCAGCACCAAAGTGGAGTGGAACAGGATCATATTCTTGTATCTCCTTTACTTTGTTTCGTGTGTTAAGCTCAATTTCCCAAAATGACTCTTTCGCCCTAATTTTTCTAGTATTAATCCTGTAAGTCCGCAGATACAGTACATATTATTATGCTTGCAGAGATCATGTGGCATCCACCAACCGTAATGGGATATCTCATTAATTAACCCTCAAATGAAAATGCAATTTTTACCAACAAAATAATGATCACGTACACAATATATTTTTGCAGTCCAGAGATAATATTCTAACACTTATTTTTAATCAATGTACCAATTACAATATTCGACAAATGTCAATTCACAGATCAATAATGATTATATAAAAAAATAACACTTCATGATAATTTTATTGTATTTCTGTTTTGCATGATAATTTTATTTTGTTCATTCAACTAGAAGAAATACCGCGTGAATGTGTGAAATATCTTTAATGTTCACTTCTGTGCACACGCATTCCACACATAATGGAATGTGAATGAAAAAGGATGATTCTCCATTCGCTTTATGACTGGGGAAATGGGAGCTGATTGAATATTGAAGTTGAATTGTTTAATGCCTCCATTTGGTTTCATGGATTATATGTAAATATAATGGATTCTGTGAATATTTCTCTGCTTTAGATGAGTAGTTGATGGCCTATGTAGAAAAATAAAGTTGTGAAATGAAAATGAGTTCCAAATAAAATAATACACTAGACTCGTCATGTGTTCTCATATTACAAATAACGTGTGATTCTTTCAGACGTCTATCTATTAATAGTTATGTCAAACATGCATGTTAGCAAATATGTGCTGTATTTTCTGCGCAATAGTGTTATTCCATTGTAATACTTTTCTGTTTAATGTGGGGCAGCATGAGTTACATACGTAGTATATATTATCAAATGGATGTAGTTAAGTAAAAATTTACTATATTCGGTTTTTTTAAAAATTAATTATTTATTGAAATTCGCATTTGTTGGAAGAATCAATGTCTTTCAATTGTGTGACTATTTCGGTGCAACAGCCTCTGATGAAGGCTGGGCCTACCAGCAACGTCCCGGTCTTGCGACGAAGGGTTACAGGGTACGTGTTGTTAGCACGTAGTCATCCCTACGCCGTATTCTGGTCTCCTCAACCTGAGAAGTGAGCTTTCTCGTCGTTACACAACAACATGTACTGGGTCATTGCAAGGAAAACGTGCAATATAACCTTCGAAGGGAATTGAACCGGGTGAGTCGCGTCATGGAAAGAGAGTACGCTGATCATGAGCTATCCACGAGGACCTTTCAATTATGTAGTTGTATATTTATAAATGATTGATTACAAATGAATTGATTTATAAATAAACATAACACATTATAATTTGTAATTATGTCAGTATATGTAAACATGTATATTACAAATTTCTACAGCGCGCAGAAATTGAAAGAAACAGTTTTGATTTTGACTAAATATACAATTATTTGATTGTCGTTTTGCCTGTTCTCATACTGAGTTTATGTTCTGAAATCTCGTACCAATTGCTTGACTGCTTATAGCACAGCTGACGACATTCAACAGCAAGGTTCCAAGGGAGAGACTGCCCGCCGTTAAATATTTGATATTCTTATGTTGCGTTATGGAGCAAGAACTTTGTAATCTTCCTTACACGTAGAGAACTTCTTTATTTGTGAAGATTTTATGAATAATTTGTGATAAAATAATGATTTTATTTCAGTGATACACGCTAGCATTTTATTTCTCGTTCTTGAAGGGTATGCGGGCTACTTTTCTTAGAAATCTATTTTTTGTGTGTTTTTGCAGTTGCACTTTTGCTCATGCAAACCACTAATTTTTACATATTTTTCAAATATAACAAACGTATGGCACAATTAGATATAAATTAGATTGCTAGGGAAAAATAATGCTGAATTTAAAATTGAAAAATCTATCAACTCTCATAAATTCAAAATAAAACTTTAAAGTGGACCAATCAAATAATTTTCTTTTAGAATATGTTTTTCTGTATATATTTTTATCAAGAGTATTCTCTATTTCTATTGTATATGATTTTATTGTTTTCTACATATTTACAAATTAATATGCGTGGGATAATACTTCCTGCCCCATGACGGGTTTGCTCGCCACCTACGAGACCATAACTAGTTAAATCCTTACCCCCAAAAAAACCTTACCCCAAAGAAAGAGTGCGAAATTTGTTCACTCTTCCAATCCCAGTAATAGCGGGAACGTCCCTTGTATCGACGTTATTTCATTACTGTTTAGTACCCGATCACGAATCGCATCACTCTAAACTTCTCCTTTAGAAAGCGCGCCTGCGCTTCCTGGGAATGCTATTCTAAGGAGCTTCGTTCTCCCTGGAAACGACCTCGGGTGAGGTATAGTTAACCGAGCCGTTCTCCTAATAGAATTCCTGCCCGCGTCGTAGACTGCTCGTCTGAGGGAGAGCTTTCCCGCCCAGGGGAAGCGGGCTGGAGCGGGGCGAGCGGAGGGGGAACCCCACTGCATCCGTGTGTGTGTGTGTAAGAAAGAGAGAGAGAGAGAGAGAGAGAGACGATGAGAGGGGTTGAGGCGGGGCGAGCGGAGAGGAATCCTGTTGCATCCATGTGTGTGTGCGTGTAAGAGAGAGAGAGACGACGACGAGGAGAGGGGTTGAAGCGGGGCGAGCGGTGAGGAACCCCGCTGCATCCGTGTGTGTGTGTGTGTGTGTGTAAGAGAGAGAGAGAGAGAGAGAGACGAGGAGAGGGGTTGAGGCGGGGCGAGCGGAGAGGAATCCTGTTGCATCCGTGTGTGTGTGTGTAAGAGAGAGAGAGAGACGGGGAGAGAGAGCGAGAGGGAGAAAGGGTGGGTGAGTCGCCGCGGCGGCCGCATTCCTTGGCGAGCGCGCGGGTCGGCGGCGGTGTCACCGAGGTTGCGGCGGGACGGGAGGGGACGGGACGAGGGAGAGAAGGTGAGGGAAAGCGGGAACGGGCGGGAAAGGGAGAGCGGGAGAGGTAAATCCGCGCGGGCCCCGAGCAGTCATTAGCTCACTTTATTACCGCCATCAGGGCTGAGATGCCTCTTCGCGGGCCTTTGTTGCTCTGTCCGGCCCCCGGCGCTAAGGCTCCCGAGTGCCCTGTGGCGCGCCCCGGACCGACGCGCCACGCCCTGCCGCCCACTCGCCCCCAAATCCCACCCCCCACATCACCTCGCGTCTCTTTGCCCCACTTTGCTCCTCTTCGCCTCGCTCTACGACGCTGATCTTTCGAATAGCACCCCACATACTGCTTCTCTATTTTTTGGAATTTCTCAGCGTTTCTTTTCGCCTTCTCACGTCCAGATACGGGTCTTCCGTTTTTCTTTGTTTTCGTTGTATATTTTTCAGACTCATTCTATCACATTCTACTCCTTTCTTTCTTTGCCGCCTTATGTACACACTCGGGATCAATGCGCCACGCCCCGCGTGCCTCGCCGCCCACTCGCCACTTATCCCACCCCCCGCCACAACCCACGTCTCTTCGCTACACCTTGTTCCTCTTCTCCACGCTCTACAACGCTGTTCTTCCGAATAGCATGCCACACTCTGATTCGCCATTCTTTGGAATTTCTCAACTTTCGCCTTGTCACGCCCAGATACGGACCCTCACGCTTTCGCTCCGTTGTTCTTTGTTTCAACATCGCTGCTTATTTATCAGACACATTCTACCGCATCCTATTCCTTCCTTTCTTTGCTACCCTATTTACGCACCCGGGACCGACGTGCCACACCCTGTCCGATCTCGCCGCGAACTCGCCCAAAATCCGTCGCATTGCCGCAGCCCACGTTTCTTCGTCCCGCCCCTGCTCTTCTCCGCCACGCTCTACAATGCCATTTTTTTCGAATTGCCCGCCTCTGCTCTTGGCCATATTCTGCGTTACAGTTCTTTGGAATTGCCAAGATTTCTCTTTCTCTCGCCACGCTTATTAAAGGACACTCCCACTTTCGCACTGTTTGGATTTGTCTTTCCTCGCCCTGCCTTTATAAAACTTCTTCTTCCGCATCTCCTCCTTTCTCCGTCCTCCTCCTTACTCCTCTCATTCTCCGTCCTGTCCTGTGTCCTCCTCTCTTTCTTCGCTGTATGTGCAATCGGATCCGACGCACCCCGTCCCGTCCCGCCCCACCCCTCCCCGCCACTCCCCGCCACGCCCCGCCGCTCCCCGCGTCGCCTCGCACAGAATCTGACCCATCGCTTCACCCCACATCACTTCGACCTACCTTGCCCCTCTCCGAAACGCTCTACAATGCCAGTCTTTCGGATAGCCCGTCTCTTCTTTTCGCCAAATTTTACGCGGCCGTTTTTAGAATTGCCCAACATCGCCTCGCCACGCCCATTTACGGCTCCTCCCGCTTTCGCACCGTTTTGTTTCACATCACCCTGTCTTTATCAGTGTCATTCTACAGCATTCTCTCTTTCTCCATCCGCCCCATGTGCGCAGTCGGGTCTGAAGTGCCATAACCTGCCCGACTCGCTGGGAACTCGCCCAAAATCCGACCCAACGCCTCTTACGACACACACCTCTTCGGCCAATCCGACCCACACCTCTTCAAATCCGATCTACATTCCCCCTTCTCTCCACCCCGCTCTAGAATGCCGTTCTTTCGAATTCCACGCCGCTCCTCTTCGCCACACTCTGCATTGACGTTTTTCCGAATTGCCGTCCGTTTTCTTCGCCTCGCTACAGTCTGACTGGGCCCCTCCCAATTTCGCACCGTTTTGCTTTTGTTTTACCGCATCTTATATTTATTATTCTCATTCTATAACATTCTACTTTTCTGTATCTTTCCCCGTGCGCCCTCTTTCTTTTCATGCTCACTTCACAATTGATTTATCACCCCAACCCCCTCACATGCTCTGCAATATCCAGCAACGTCTCTTTTGTGACTCTCTTCTTCCCCCTCCTTCCCATATATCCGCCCCAGATAGATTCGTATCGTCTCGCGTTTTTTCCTCATATTCTCTGATTAATGCCTTTTCGGATCTCGCCCCAATATGCAAAATCCCGACCTGCCCCGCTGTTTGCCCTTACTTATAGTCCATCACGCCATTCCCCGTGTGTTACTCCCTTCAACCTCCCTCGCTCCCACTCTTTCTCTGCTTCTTCCTTTCCGTGACCTTTCTTAATGTTCTATCGGCTTTTTCCGCACGACTTTTTACCGCACTTCCCCCAAGTCAACACTTCTTTGCGTCGTAGCTCGCTTTTGCATTTCTCCCCTCATCTCATTTCCTACCCTACCGTTTCATCTGCATCATTCTCGAATTTCGGTCTCTTCGTAATATTCTGACAGTCGTTTTGCGTGCCGTCTGGGGATTTTTGCTTATACTCCTCATTCGGGTTAGGTCATTTTTCTAACCCTCCATTTCACATCATCATATCCTACCTTGCCTTTGCAAAATCCCGCCATCACTCTAAAAACTTTTTCTCTATTTTGAAAACTATATTCCTCGACGTCTCACGTCATTCTAATATTAACGCTTACTGGTATCATTACTCTCCCAGTGGGAAGAACTACAGTTCCCTCTTTAATACGACAAAGAATACCAATTCCATCTCACGGAGCCATTCCTGGTTTATTCCTTGTCAAATTTAAGCTGGCATTAGATACTTTTTATGACAGTTTTTTCAGAGGCTTATCATTTATTCGTTCCTGTTCTATTCCCTCGACTCTCCACTTGTCCCTGCTCAGAAATACTTTCTTTACCTTCTCTCTGCACCTGGTTCTCCCCTCTGTGTTCGTTGCGGTTCACATTATACCCTGCTGTCGGTTCAGAAATTTTCTATTATTTTTAAAACCTGTGTGCGTTGGGTATTCCGCCGCAAACAATGCCAGATCTTCGCGGTGGCGCAGCTCCTTATTTCTAGCTGGCTCTGCTCGTTCCATTGCGCGAAGTACAGTCCGGTCGCCGCTCCCTCTGAACCACCCGCACACTCCAACACAACATCGCAGTGGGCCCACGCACCAGCGAAAGGAGAAGGACGTTTTAAGAAATTTGGATGTATTTCCACTTTCTCGCCCTTACTTGGTAAGAAGAGAAAGTATTGTAATCGCGCACCCGAAAAGTGAATAGTGAATTTTCGTCAGAAAAACTCTTCTTGCCGGACTCTGGGAAAAAAGGGAGATAAATCGTGTTTCTATGTGTAGTAAATGAACTTCCTCTAACACGTTGTGAAGTGAGTTGCATGTTTTGTGCGTCCTTGATACCAACAAACCGATTGACGGCAAAATATCCCCCCTATGGTCAAAGCTAGCGTCTAATCCACACGATTTGCTTCAAACATTAATATTTTCCGATCAATTTAAATTAACTCAAGGCCATCTGAGTTTGAAACGAATATATTGGTTTTGGGGGTTTCTTTAAATGAAGCCATAACATTTTAATTTTTTTTGTTTACGTACTGGAGATTGTCCGACAATTCCCTTTTGTAATATTTTGTCTTTACTTACATTCCTAAGGTTTTCTACCTTTTTGGATTTTTTTTGACAGTTGTTCTGATGAACGATTTTAGTTTTAAAGATTCACTCCCAAAAATTGAAAATAATGCCTGTTAAAAACTCAACTCCTACAATGTTCAACAAAAACGATGTTCTTACATTGAAATATTTCAGAAATACAAACTTCAAAGATTCATGTTGCAGATATATTAATGATTTCAAATATATATTTTGAATGTTACTGTGCCATGCTTGTTTCTCTTGAATTCACTTTAATGACAAATGAAATTAGTGGCAATATTGTATTAGTGGTAGTGTAACCAATTAACAGCTAACACCAAAAGGAGAATCTGTATGATACCTTCAAGAAATTCCTCTGCATTACTCGTCAAAATTCGCATAGATCCAATCCCTGCGATTCTTCATGCAACTAGGCCGGTTGTTCAGCAAATTCCGCAACCTTTTTTTTTCTTTCTTCTCGCGAGCGCATTTTGGTCCACTGCGCCGTAATTCCATCGCTCTTCCGCCGCCGCGAAGCCGCCTGCCCGTCCCCACTGCTTCGCGGCCGCCAACGCAGCGCGTGCCGCCCTCTGCCCCGCCGCCGCGCCGGCAGGCGAAATTTAGAGCTCCCGACCTGACCCGCTCCCGGCGGGCGCGCCCCGTCTCCAGCCCGGCCACCTCGCCCCGCGCGCCCCGCCGCCTCTGGACGCGCCACTCCCTTCTCCATCTCACCTCTGCCTCTGCGACTTCCCTGACTCCTCACCCACTCTACCCGACCCCGCCCCGCCCCGCTTCCTTCGCCATCTCACCTCCGCCTCTGCGACTTTCCTAACTCCTCACCTACTCTACCCTCCCCCGCCCCCCGCCCTCCTTCGCCATCTCACCTCCGCCTCTGCGACTTTCCTGATTTCTTACCCACTCTACCCGCCCCGACCCCGCCCCGCCCCGCCTCCTTCGCCATCTCACCTCTGCCTCTGCAACTTTCCCGACTCCTCACCCACTCTACCCGCCCCCGTCCCCCCGCCTCCTTCGCCATCTCACCTCCGTCTCTGCGACTTTCCTGATTTCTTACCCACTCTACCCGCCCCGACCCCGCCCCGCCCCGCCTCCTTCGCCATCTCACCTCTGCCTCTGCAACTTTCCTGACTCCTCACCTACTCTACCCGCCCCCGCCCCCCGCCTCCTTCGCCATCTCACCTCCGCCTCTGCGACTTTCCTGATTTCTTACCCACTCTACCCGCCCCGACTCCGCCCCGCCCCGCTTCCTTCGCCATCTCACCTCTCCCTCTGCAACTTTCCTGACTCCTCACCTACTCTACCCGCCCCCGCCCCCCGCCTCCTTCGCCATCTCACCTCCGCCTCTGCGACTTTCCTGATTTCTTACCCACTCTACCCGCCCCGACTCCGCCCCGCCCCGCCTCCTTCGCCATCTCACCTCTCCCTCTGCAACTTTCCTGACTCCTCACCTACTCTACCCGCCCCCGCCCCCCCCGCCTCCTTCGCCATCTCACCTCTGCCTCTGCGACTTCCCTGTTTTTGCTGCCAACTCGCCCCGCCCCGCCCCGCCCCGGCCCGTTCAGTCTCGCTCAGCCCCGCCTCGCCACGCCTCCTTGTCTATCTCACCTCTACCTCTGCAACTTTTCTGTCTTGGCATACACACCTCACCCGCTCCACCTCGCCCTGACCCGCTCCGACCCGCCCCGCCTCCTTCTACATCTCACCTCTGCCTTTGTCCCTTCCCATCTCCGCATTCACCTCCACACTTGTCTCGCCATTGATTTAGCCTCCGTCCCCACTACACATTTAACCCCAACCCACCTACGCCTCCGTGCTCCGTTCACATCTGCTTCCGCCCTCATCTCACCACACCCTCCATGGCGGCTCCATTTTCCACGCCCCGTCTCCAGCTCTGCCATCTCCCCGCGCGCTCCTTGCCGTCTCCGCCCCCTCTCCCATGCCTCTTTCTCCACCCCACCTCTACATATGCCCCTTCGCATCTCCGCATTCACACCCACATCCACATCTATCTCGCCATCGCTTTCGCCTCCGTTCTCGCCACACCTATAACCACACCAACATGCCTCGTTCTACAACTGCCTCACCACCGCCTGCATAGGAAGTCTGGCTTCCACCACACCACCAGTCTCTGTTCCGTCCCAATCTATTCCCGGTCTCTCTTCGTTACTCCTACTCTTGTACTACGCTTCCAGACCCTTACCCCTTGCTCTCCGGACTCTCAGGCATCAGCCCACACCTACCTCTGCTTCGCGCACCGCCTGCACCTGAAATTCCTGTGTGGCGCTCGCTCCGGGGGACAGCGTTTCTAGCGGTGTGCTCGTCGGAACACGTGTTCCCGGTTGCAGAGAAACTCTCTTAGTTATTCAAGGGGGTCAAATATCTATAATATTTGATATCGTATGTATAATACACTATATATCGATAATATTTGTTATGTTATGTATAATATTATTATAACATCAACTTTTTTGACAGAAAAAAGTGTGTTTTATAGTAGCGCAAACTTATTATTTATTCAGATACTTATTTTTATAGTAGCGTTAACATGCTGTACATTTGTTTACAGTAAAGAATTATTTGTTTTCAAAGAACATTTCTTATTATTGACACGAAAACAACAGAATTACTTACAGGTAAAAAAATAATTGGAGCGCGATAAGGTGAGGAAGAGAGCAGTACAGAAAAAGAACACGAATTTTTGAAAGGAAATATAAGAGTAAAGGTGCAAATCATGAATGCTATTTCACGCGGTATTAAGTAGCGAAAATCAAGAGAAAGAGCTGAAGAAAAGAGGAATAGCATAGAATTCCCACGTAGGGCGTCTGAAGATTATTTTAATTAGGAACGCGACACCCGCGTTTTCAAAACATCGATGTTCACATACAAACATCGATTTATTAAAGCCGATGCTTTTCAACATTGTGGTTTTCCACTCGATGTTTTTAGGTTTTCTATTTTTTTGTTTGTGAATGAAAATCTCCGTGCTCCAACCAAATGTTTGTACTACCCTCATCGAGCAGACTATCTCTCTTCCGACAAGATTCCGATGCCTTCATAGTATTCCCTATGTCTTTTCTCGAATTTCACACACAGAGAGCAAAAATACAGCTCTCTCTCTCTTCCCGCATCCTTCTTCGACCAACTGAGGACGGACCCTCAGAGATAACCCTGGACACTCACGCTTTCAGATTCATTTTTTTCATTGTTTTGTTTTACTTGTTAACTTATTTTCAGTTGAATCTTATAATGCAAATAAACATACCATTAATAAAACATTAACATTCCATAATGAAAGTAAACATATAATTATCAAATTTAATTCTTTTGCAAACGAATTTAATATTACAGGTTACTAAATCAGCTTTGAAACATCGATGTTTAGAAAATGTAACTGCTTTCGGTCGACGTATCACTAACATCCACGTTTTAATTTTAAACATCGATGTATAGTAAACTCGATGTTTTGTATATATGTTGCATCACTAATCACATTCTGCAGCTCTTCCTAACCTTAGTCCTTTTTCTGTCGCTACGGGGTCAGAAGCGTCCTTCTCGCCGTTGGGCACTTTTCTGCCTCTTCGTACCATCCTGTACGCGTGCTGTTCTCTCGCGTCATTCCCTTTAGTGCACCGCCCGCGTTCGTTTCGCTAGGGCGATTGCTGTCGCCTTTTCACTCTCTCGCCCATTCACTCGTCTCTGGTTGAGACTGTGTATTTGATTCCGATTGATGCGGTCCTTATTGATTGAAAATTGATTCCGAAGACGTCAACTTCTTAAGTAATTACTCCGAAAGTGTAGTGCATGTTATAATCTTCGAAAAAGCTGCGTTTCTCCCGCACTGTGTATCTCGTAATGTAATCGTAGTAAATCTCGTAGTGGATCTCGTAGTAAAATCTCGTAGTGTTTAACTTCATGTATTTGAGATTAAGTTTTAATTACATCCCTAACTTGAAATTAATAAATGTAAACATGCAAATGCTTGTGACAGCATTCCTCCTCAATCATCTTCCTCCCTCGCTTTCATTCATGTCTTCTATGTGAGAAAACCTTCACCCAAATTGCGTATGTATTTCTCATTGAATGACCGTCTATTATACACTAATGTTGTAAGATTTTGAAAGTGGTTAGACGGAAGAGCAGTATAAATGGCCTGATACTCGCCACAAATAAAGACATTTATTTATTTTATTTATTTACTTTGAGGTGTCGCTGTCTTTTTCCAAGTCAAAAGATGTTGATTACTAGCTCCAAAGTGGTCACACGACATGTGGAGTGGTGTAGTGCGTGTAATCCTCTATGGATTGTCCGGTGGTTATCGCTCTGCTTATGTACACTCCTTTCACCATAATGATACACTCTGTATACTTCACAGATAACATATCAATATTTCTTTCTAAATATTCCTAGTATCTTTGCTGGGAAGCAGGTTCTTTCTGGCTGTGATTAGCAATCTTCTCTCCTCCACATTTCCCTATTATCTTCAACGCACATCTCTTCCTTACTTCCCTCGGTCATATATTAACTTAATCCTCCTCATTATTGTTTCTTTTGTTGTATTATAGATTTTTGCAAATCACGATTCTTTAAATGTAATTTTATAAAATACTTATGAAATTATGCTACCGTTTTCATTATTACTTTTTCAATCATCTGTCATCATTCTTTTTCCTTTTCGCTTCTCGCTTTTATCTTGGTGGAAATAATGTTGAAAACATATATTATACACGAGACTTTTACTTCGGTTTCAGTTTCGTCACTATCTATCGTTCCTAAGTTAGTTTTTTTTCTTTTTAAAAGCTATAGAGGGGTTTTACATTAATGTCATATTCCAAGTTATTCAGTTTAGTAGAATTTTTGCCATCTATTCCACTAGTTAGTAAGTACAATTTGATTTCGGTGCGTAACTCGTTAAAGCAATGAGAGTAATATTCGTAAAACAGTGGCTAACACTATGACGATAATAATGTACAATGCTCAATGCAAGCGGCAAAACAACCAGACCAATATCCCCTATCCACTATATTTCGTTACTCGGATTGAAACATCGCTTTGTCGACTACAGAGTACTTCACAGCTCAAAATGCTATGTCACACGCTTTCAGCGTACTGTGCTTGCTCTACAGTTGCAACGAGTATTACAACAGAGCCTAACGAAGCCTGAGTAGGAAATTGAAACCCTGTTTGCCTACTCCCCCTCACCACAGCTCCGGATTATACGCGTGGATTGGTACCACTGAGAGGAACGAGATCCTGGCGTTGCGAACGCGGGATTAGCAGCTTCACATAAAGAGCTCTATTTACGGTACATCGTGATAAATATGCTTTGGTTTGTTTCGTTCGCGTTTTTATTCGCGGTTATATCAAGTCCGACACAGTAGAAACCTGTAAAATCCCCTATTTTCTCTTTCACGCTTGAATAAAGCATCGTTTCGTTGTTTGTTTGGTGATGAGCTTGTGGGACTTCAGAGATTTTTTGGGGAGATTGGGGGTGCAGTGTGAATTTGTGTCGAAGTAGTGATATCGGAAATATATTGATCAGATTGTAACTTTAAATTGGAAATGTGGTGAATCATAAATTGGTTGATATCACAATCTCAAACTTCGAAGGTTTTTCATTCCCGAGAACTTCCGATCTATCAATGTAATGATATAGAATAGATAATACAATAGGTTTAAACAGCTCATCGAGAGATCTGCTAACGCATATACGTGTGTGTTGGAGACGTTTATTTCGTGATTGCTATTAACGCCATTGATTCAGATAATATGTCTCACATTTCATATTTTTTAAAATGAACCAAGATGTTATACAGTAAAACTTGCTCACTGCATAACGCGTATGATTCAGAAATCTGTCTAACGCGAACATAAATCACAGCCATACCAAGCGTAAATTCTACAGAATTACATTGCATATTGTGGAATCTTGTCTGAAACGAAAAAAATACGATTTCCTTGAGATTCCGCATTGATCGTGTTTTACTGTATTATGTATATCATATAATATATGATATGTCAAACAGTTTGTAATAAAACATGAAAGCTGAAAGCGTACAGGTGAGTAGTGAGAATAAAGATAAATTGAAAGTATGACAAAATAGTCGAACTTAAATAACGCGAACATGCGAAATATTTGTTTTAAAATATCGATTTTCTTTTCATTTTGAAAGGTTAAATTATTCGATTCGAATTCTCAAATTCCCGTACTTCAATACATGCACTTTAGAATATATTGTTCGACGAATTAAGTCCAAGGTCGACGTGAAATGATCATTTTGACAATAAACCCGAATTCTTAAGAGTGACGAAGTTTTCAAAACAATGTAGTCATCCGAGAGTGAAGACGCTTATGGCGTCTATCCTAATCACCTAGCTTTCATGGAAGACTGCACAGCTAATTGAATCAGCCATTTCAGAAACACATCTCCAAAGAAGTAAACTTCCGGTAAACTGAAAAAACTGAAAAAAGACATTAATATAAGTCATATTCATAATTTTTGTATTTTAATACATGCATTTTGGGTTCTTTCACTTGTTTTAAGAAAAACAAATGTATTTACACAGTTAGACGTGTCAAAATCAACTGAAAAGTTCATTGGAGATGTGTTGTTTCTTAAATGACTGACGTAATGTGGAGTTAATATGCAAAAAATAATAAAAGAAGGCAAAGCCGATTTATTGCAAGAAATATTTGATATGTCTTTAATATAAACGTAATGTTACATTACTAACAATATTTTGGTATTATTTTCATAATTTTTTCACAACATTTTTTCATTTTCATCCTTGTCGACAGTTGGCCAGTCATAAATTTTTGAGTAAAACTCATCAACTGTATCTTCAGAAATATAGTATTTTAGTTTTCGGAGAACACTGTGTTTTTATGTTTATTGGTACACAATGTGCCGGCAACTGATTTTTTCAAGTCAAAACTGTGTTTGGTTAATCCATCAATGAAATGTTTTGCTTTAACTTCACGCACATTTTGTTAAAATATGTGAGCTCCATGAGACTTGAAATGTTGAATTTTGGTTTGTTTTTCCTTGAAATGGTTCTGCTTGAGTCTCAGGCAGCACAACATTATTTTTACAGTACTGTGGCCACCATGATTTAAAATACTTTACCTTTTCACTTTTCACAAGTTCTATTTGAAATTTGTCCGTAAGTACTGTAGAATGAAGCATTAGTTCTGCATATTGTTCACCCTTGTATTCAAATTGTTTCAATTCCTTTTTACGCTTTAAATGGTGCGATTTCACATAACTAGCACTAGAACTCATTTTGCACGGAATACGTTGGAGAAAACAACTGATGCAACTGATTACTGATCCTCTGCGCCAGTGCTGCCACTCACTACAAAGTCATTTAGGAAACAACACATCTCCGAGAGATGTGATGTTCTTCAAAAGACTGCTAATTTTAACATCTCATAGTTATGTACCTTTCCATTGGAGATGTGATGTTTTACGTGTAATGGATGAGATTAGCCCTAACCAGTAAATATGGATGTATAACTCAATTTTGAAAAAAAAAATGGAGATGAGGTGTTTCTTAAATGACTGGTTCAATTATGTAATAGATTTCAACATGTTGGCGTGTCTTCGCAAAAAAATGCAGTAAAATATTTGTCCATGTCTACTGTCATATAACTATCGTAGTTTCCGTCTTTGCTAGTGATTTGTGTTCAAGTTCTTAAGGAATTTCATGATTTTTTTCTTCGTTGACAAAATTTGTCACAAACATGATATGTCAAGATCTTTCTAAAACCTTTGTTGTTATCTTGATTTTTATGTCTAAAAGCCCTCATTGTAAGGTAATTTATAATTAATAATGTACTTACAAAACATAATGTTACTTTCTTGACAGGGAGATTCTGCGGTTGGGGAGGATATGTGTATCTTTGAACTGGAAAAGACCCTAATTCCCTGCTTTGAATTCTGTTCTAAACTGACCATTATACCGTAATACCGGAAATGGTAAACCGAGTCATATTTGTTGGTGAATGAAGATTTATAACTCATTTATTTTCTTTTGTTTTTATCCTTTTTAACACATTAACTGGAATGTACCCTTTACACAGCTTACCCATCAGTATACATGCGCACATAGTCTATTCTTCCGTGTTACTGGACTGAATGTTGAAATCAGAACTACGATTGTGGAGAATTTAACGTTTTAGTTGATGGGTATTATTAATTATTTTCTAAATGTCTACGATATATTCTTCCATGCATCCAGAACATACGCGCGAATTTATCCTTTGCTATTGGTCACATTGAGTAACTATTTTATTAGTGGCTTACCAATATCTGTTAAACCCCTCCCGTTGCGTTCCCACCCACCCCACCACGTCACTCCCAAAACCCCCTCACTGAACTATTTACGTTTCTTTTTTTCAAATTTCTGTCCTCCTGCAACTCCTTCCTCTAAGGCAACCACCACTCAGTTCGATCTGCCCATCCCAGACATCTCTCCAACACCACTTTCGCTTCCTCTCCTGCCATCATCGAAAATAAAACCACCGATACCGTAACCAATAACGCCATCCCTGCCACCCCCGATATCACCAGAAATCAAACCACCCCACCATAGTGCCCAACACCACTTTCACTTCCTCTCCTGCCGTCAGCAAAAGCAAAGCAAAGCACCCATACGATAATTACCAATACCGCCATCACCCCCGCCCTCGCCTTCACCGAAAACCAAACTGCCCCACCATACTCCCCAACGCCACTCTCACTTCCGCATCATAGAATGCAAAACCACCCTTACCATAATTCACAATACCGCTATCCCCCCGCCCCACGCCATCACCGGAAACGAAACCACCCCACCATAATCCCCAACACCACTTTCACTTCTTCTCCTGCCATCACCCAAGACAAAACCACCCTCACCGTAATTCACAATAACGGCATCACCGGAAACCAAACCACCCCGCCATAATCCCCAGCACCACCTTCACTCTCTCTCCTGCCATCACCGAAAGCAAAACCACCCTCACCGTAATTCCCAATACCGCCATCACCGGAAACCGAAGCGGCGCGCGTGGGCGGGCGGGAGGGCGCGCGGGCTGCCGCAGGGCGGCGGCGAAGTCGCGCCGTAAGCCCTGCAAGTTGTCCATAACAAGTCCCTCATTATGCCCGCGCCGGCGCTTGTTCTGGCGTCGTGTAAGTCTGCGCCCTCGGCGGCTTCGGATTACGCAAACTGCCCTCATCAAGCGGGGCGGCGCGGAGCGGCGGGCCGGGCGGGACGGGGTGGCGCGGGGCAGGGCTGCACGGGGCGGGGCGGGGCGGCGCGCGGCGGGGTGGCGCGGGGTGGGGCGGGGCGGGGCGGCACGGGGCGGGGCGGGGCGGGGTGGAGCGGGGCGGGGCGGGGCGGGACGGCGGGCCGGGCGGAACGGGGCGGAGCGGGGCGGGGCGGCGCAGGACGGGGCGGCGCGGGGCGGGACGGGGTGGCGCGGGGCGGGGTGGCGCGGGGCGGGGCGGGGCGGGGCGGGCCGACGCGGCGCGGGGCGGGGCGGCGCGGGGCGGGGCGGCGGGTGGCGGCAGCGGGGATGGCGTGGGGTGCGCTCTTTAAAAAGACGGCGCATTACCGTAACGCAAGCCGTAACGGACTCTAATTTGGGTCGCTTTCCAGCCGGCTGCTGGCGGCCTGGCCGGGGGCAGAGTTCAGGGTGGGTTCGAGGGGTGGGGGAAGGGCGGCCCGGGACGGCCAATGAGAGAGACGTTTGCTGCATCGCGTCTTGTTGTTGGCGGTGGGGGGTTAGCAGCAGCTGGTGGCGACCGGATGCGAAAGCTGAGCGCTGATGGGGCAGCAGAAGAATTGTGCTTAAATGCCGTATTTGAAATGTGAGGAAGATTTCTGTGTTATTTAAGGTCGCATTAACATCTAGGTCATTAGCGGTCACTATGGGTGTTAACGTTATGGTTAACTGTGAATTAGATGAAATAGTGATGATGGAGGGTGAAAGGACGAACACAAGCACACCCATACCCGAGGCGGGAGTCGAACCCTTGATCCTTCGGTCCGAGATTGCTACGGCATTACTGACTTAGCGATAGCGGCCAAAGGAGCGGCGAAGATTTTTGTTCCGTTTCAAAATAGAAAAACCTACTTTCCTAGCAGTAATTACTCGTTAGAATTTGTCTTCGAAGAGACGTTAGTGGCATCAATGAATCATTATTTCTTTCATGAATTGAATCTTTTTCTCTTCAGACATTATTTTATTCATTTCCACTACGTAAACGAAAGCGAGAAAGTTTAAATAAAATATCAAGACAAATGAAAAAGGTTTTTGAATGATTCGATGAATTAATATTAAACAGACGCCAATGTTAGCTCATCGACTATACTGTGATTTTCTCAACTGTGCCCCTGACAGAAATCAGCTGTTTTCCAATCCAATCTGGAGCTTGTATGTCCCCACAGTGACGTCACTAGTCACCATGGCTTGAACGCCATGGTGACGTTCAAGCTTCCATTTGGATGAAATCGTCAACAGCTGATTCCTGTCAGGGACACAGTTAAGAAAATCGCAGTGTACATCTTCTCTCATCTACGACGTTCACCTGGTGGTCAGTCTGCAGAATTTTAGCGGTTGACTGCGGTAATCGATAGTTTTCAGTAATTTTTCTCACATGCCAGGTGAGTGCCGGAGCAATATCCTATAAACCGGCCGCAGACTGCACTCAATCTTTTCTCACCCCTCCTTGTATCTTCGTTCCTCTCTCCTCCTCATACACTCACTCTTACATGCACCTACCTCCACAACGAGGATGTAGAGAAAGTCTTAGAGCGTGTTCCAGCTGAGGAGGTGCGATGCTAGAAGAGATATATCGAAGAGAAAAATCTTGCAAAACGACGTGTAAATTTCCGGCGGATACCAAATTCTAGAAGGAAAGCACCGCAACCTCTGAGAATTAGCAAGCACTACACTTTCGGAACTCATGGAGTAAGTTGTTGACTCGCCCGGAATCAATAAGTTCTCACTCAATCAAGTAAACAAGTTGACTCATTGTGATATACATCAATTGTGTAATTGATTATGTTGGTTCTACATTTCGAGGCCTTGTATTTAAGCAATATTAAATCAGCGGCCTTTGCAGAAAACCCAAGAAAGTTTTCAAGAGGATATAGTAGCAA
Organism: Acheta domesticus; assembly: GCA_031308135.1. Classification (NCBI taxonomy): domain Eukaryota; kingdom Metazoa; phylum Arthropoda; class Insecta; order Orthoptera; family Gryllidae; genus Acheta; species Acheta domesticus. The sequence goes on from JAHLJT010009355.1 coordinate 124,546,629, forward strand.
CATAGATAACAAAACCCACGTGACGATTTCAGGTAAAGCGAAAAGAATAGAATGCAAACTCTTTACTAACTCTATTCTTTTTTGCTTTGGGCATCAAAACAAATAAAGTCTTAGGAAATTTTCCTTTCACAAGTGGAACATTTTTGATTTAAGCAATCTTACCACAGAAGTGCTTCCAATTTCAACATTTATTTTAGTTTGCGGTCTTCCAGGAACATTTAAGCTCTGATGAGTTCTTGATTCTTTATTTTTGTTGAAATTTACACGACTTTACTAGTGCATGTATTAGGTACTACCAGTGTACTTTTGTATATTTTTTCATTTATTGTGAAATAAATAATTCATTGTGAAAATAAATTCATTTAACGTGATTTAATGAAGCTGCGCTTAATCTTCAATATATGTTCCAAAAACTTTATTACAATTAAAAAATTTAACGACAAACTGAATAATTTACCGCCATGTTTTATATCAAATTTTGCGTGACATTTCGTATGTTTAAATACTAAAGTGTCTTGAGCATAGTTTATAAAAAGTGTTTTATGAATGTGTTGCAATTGATTGCTGAGTGAGTTTAAGAGAAATAAAAGTAAAAATGGACCCAGAAAAAACAATGATCGTGAGAGACCAGATTGAAAATGAATATTAGCTGTAAAATACTATTTCAACATTAAAATACAACAACAACAATAATAATAATAATAATAATAATAATAATAATATTGTAATAACTATATATGAACCGAAGGTGAAATGGATGGAAAATAACGGTGAGTTGTCTAAATGGGAATATGAGAATTAATTGGACCAGCGTTCCGCAATATCTGTCTGGTTGCAATTTATAGTTCCAAATGGAAACATGAGTTAGGAAGGACATAAATCAGGTGAAGTAACACAAGAAATTGTATTGGAAACAGCAATATACACAAAAAAGAAGATTGAATAAAGAATCTAATTTACCGAATGGGAAGGAATTTGAAATGACGCAGACGTGAAACGAAAGGTCAATGGTGCTTACGTAGTAAGGGTAATAAGAGAAAAATGTAATTAGTACCGAGCGAAATACGCAGCGCTGCCAGGGCATTAATCAGGAAAAGAGGCTATGTGATACGGCTCGTAAAATGGAAAATTCAAAATGGACAGAAACAATACTCTAGATAAAAGAGTCTTGGAGTCTTGTTGAGTGAAAGGCAGACCTGTCCCAGCTGGCATGCAGATTGAATGATTGAAAGATTGATTATTTCGGATTTCCGGGCGCGTCAACTACGGTGGTCATTTTCCCATATGTGTAGTGCATGTTTTTCATGGTCGGTGGCGGTGTCCTGTCCTCGCTGAATGGCGAGATCCGGTGCCGACCTACACGCTGACTTTGGATGTTTTTAACTCCAGGTATCTCCCACCAGCCGGGCACCGCTCCAGCAGGGAGAAGCTCTAAGATCTCGACTGGTCTCCCGGCATGTGTGGTAGTGTAGTGCATGTCAATGTATGTCTGTGTGTAAGGGGTGAGGAGAGAACAAAGAAGAGAAAGAAAAGTTCGCTCGCGGTCCGTGTCCCGTTTGTTAGGGCACTGCTCCGGCATTCGCCTGGCGTTGATAGGAGAAACCATGTAAAACTACAGATCAGAGCAGCCGGCCGCTGGAATTCTCCTCCAGACAGGGGCTGAACTCGATCTAGCTATTGAGCTATTGTCGAAAACCCCTCCTCCGTCGGGACGAGAACCCTAAGACCTCCCAGGGGCCCTGCAGTAACATCAATTGATTCCCTCAGCTACCGAGTGAATATTCAGAATGTTTATGTATACGTCTGGTGAACAAAGAGAGAAAACGAAGTAGACTAAAAATTATCATACATCTTCTTTAATATTATTAAATACGACAGTAGACTTAGAAACATTTATATTCTCATGAACAATTTCATTCATTTTCTGCTACTCCTCAAAGCTCAGTTATAACATATTTTATAATAAAATACAAAGTTAAGGGATATGTGTTACATATTAATATTTTATGTTTTATTAAGAGGTTTCAATGTACTAAAATACAATTTCCCGAACCCATTATAAACCATTATATTGTGAAAACGAATAAAATGTTATTAATTCTTGTAATAAATCGTATCATATCTATCTATTTATATTTTTGCCAAGATTCCTTTTTTCGTTTCTCTTAATTCGAGGAGAGTTAGTGTGTCCGATACCTGCAGACAAAAATGATATCACCTACAACTTTCACACGTAGAGTGCGGGGGAAGCACATACACTCGTCGCTAGGGAGATGTGGGCGAAGGTGTGACGATAGTGCAGGGATTGTCTCATTGCAGATGCAGTGACATCAGAATTGCAAACGAACTTTTGGGGTAACACTTCGACAGGTGTGACGTGGCTACGGGGAACAACAGTGTGGCAGTGACGACATTGATACTAGAGCAGGGAGCGGAGGATACGAGGAACTATTTTGATGCTCCGGAGAGGCTACTCAGAAATGCAGCTGAATTTTTGTGAAAGTGGTCGATCCAATAGTTGAGTTCATGCATACTCGTATGGAGAGGAGAGTAAAAAACATGTGGAGAATGCGTATAGTTTTGAAAATTCAAGGAAGGAAATATGGAATTTCTGCAATAAAAGTGGAAATCTAGGAGTAATACAAAATGTTAAAACACAGGTGTCAAATTAATATTATTATTATTTTTCCATTACATCACGACTAAAGATCTTATGAGTCGGCTGAATATAAAGTCTACTCCAGGTTGCAACCAGCTACCTAAGGAGCAGATCCGGTGACTATCAGTGCCTCTACAATACCTTAAGCAAAAGTAAGTAAACAAACCTAGTGCTAAAACAGTACGTACTTTCTCGCCTGTACTTTCACGCAGAAGTACGTGAAAAGTACTCCAATTTTCGAAAAATTGTTATTTCAAAATCTGTATTTAAGGAAAAAGTTTTATGAAGCGAAAAATCTCTATCTAATATTTTAGTTGTGGAAACACTCCGAATTTTTTTTTAATTTTTGCAATTTTCGAAAAATCAGGATTTTCAACAAATATGAAAGCTGCACCATTCTCTTCAACGTCCTTTGCACTATCCAACAACAAAATTTAATAAAAAACGATCGAGCTTTTTCTTGGAAAGTGTGGAAAATGTCCCAGAGGCTTAATGTAAAGTACCCTCTAAAATTAAAATATCGGTTTCAAATTCAAAGGTTCGCGACATCAGTCAGATCAATTGGGGAATATATTGGAGAAAATCGGCTGAACGGTTTAGCCGCTATCGTTGTTTACAGACGGACAGAGGCAGACAGACACACGGACAGAAGTTTTGCCGTCATTCGATTTTTTGGTATCAAGAACCCACAAAACATGGATTCTGGCTTCACCATGTGATAGAAGATTTTTTTCTAAATTTAGAAACTGGATTTATCCACTTGTTCATTACCAGGGCCATGTAATAAAAGTTGTTCTCAGTTTTGTCGTGCAGCAATACATACGCCGAGAATGTAAGAAGATGAAGATAAAGAGGAAGTGCAGAAACGGTCAGTTTCTAACCAGAGTAAAGGTCAAACTGCAATGAGCCGTAATGTTCTCCCGACGACGCAGCGGCGGCGTGCGTGGAGGCGAGAGCGGCTCTCGGAGGCGGTTGGGCGAGCGGAGAGTCATTATGTTTTCAGTCGCCGCCCTCTAATGCCGCTCCGCGGAGAGAGGTGAGCGCGGACCCGCGGGCTGCACGTTTCACTTAAGCTGCTTTGCCTCGCTCTGGTTTATCTCCCGGCGCAATTTACGCTTGTACGGTTCACTATCCTTGCAATTTACAGAAACCCGCGGCGCGACTCTGAGCTGGGGAGATTTCTTGATAGTTTACGCATTTGAGAGACGAGCAAAGGAAAAGTGTAAAATGAACCTTTAATAATGAAAGAAAAGTATGTATTCTACATCTGCTGTTGTTGAAGAGAGTTTCGTAGTTAATTTGAAATATGTTGTAAAAATGGACTCGCTGAGTTGGCTCATTGTGTCAGATGATATAACAGCAGTGCTTCTGACCGGGATGTCCAAAAGTTCGAGTCCCGATAGTGTCAGTATTTGTGACACTAGTTGAATAGTCAGGTTGAGTTCATACGTTGTCTGGAGAAGAATTCTAGTGGCGCTGGCGGCGTGCCCTGGTTGGTATTTTCCAGAGGATTCTCTCATCAGCACCGAGCGAATACTATAGCAGTACGCTAATAAACGGGCCACGGATCGGGCGCGATCTTTCCGACCTCTTCTTGACCATATCCTCACCGCTTACTTACACGTTTACACGCACTACACACTTCCTCACATGTAGAGAGCTTAGAGCTTGTCCCGACTGGGCGGTGCCGAGTTGATGGGAGAACCCTCAATGGGGAAAACCCGCTAGCTGTCGTGTAGTTACGCCCTGGACCTTAACATCCGTAGGAGTAAGTACATCACCTCCTTCCGTAAGAAAACACGCACTATTATTGCGGGAATAATGGCCATAGGAACTGATGTGCTCAAAAAAACGAAATAACCAATGTGAAACTGTACCGTAAATGATTTAATATTTATTAGACTTTCATTGTTCACATTAAATATGTGCCATTAAAAATTCGAGTTCTAATTTTCGTTTATTAAAAAACTCAACCATACCTTTGAATTTCACATTTTTAGGTACCTTTGACCCGACGTCAGTCAACGCTATGAATTTTGATGAAATAACTTCCTGACAGAAAAACGACCCATGAAATACTAACAAACTGTTCAGTAGCTTGTGAACTCCCAGGTAACTTCACCGACCACGATAACGATCCGCCCTCTTCCGGAGTTCGGCCTGATAAATCAAAGCCTATCGCAGTGACCTCCAGAGCGCGCGCGCGTCGATCGAGGGGCCGAAATTTCATTTCGAGGGAATCGCTGCGATGTTTTTGTTCGCGAGGGCGGATTAAAGCAACAAATCCCCGAGGAGCCGCGCCGGCGCCGGCGCGCGGTCGGGCGGGCGAGCAAAGGCCTGGCCGCGGCCGCTGCCCTCCGGCCGGGAGGGGCGGGCGAACAGGTAAATAAAGGGAAGATGGACACGGGGGAAGCGGAGAGGGATGAAAGAGGGGGTGTAGCCCGAGAGGGAAAAATACACGGGATGGGGGGAGTGCAAGCTACAAAATTAGAGAGGGAGAGCGAGAGAGAGCGAAAGAGAGAGAGAGGGGAGGTGGTTGGGAAAATGAAAAATATTGATTGATTGATGTCCGCCACCACATCAATTGCATTGGTCATTAGTCACATTAATGTAGTGAATGTTTTATACGGGAGGTATGGGTGGGAAAGGTGGAGCGAGAGAAAGAGATGGGAAAATGGAAAGAGAAAAAGATGGGAAAATTGAAGGAGAAAGAGATGGGAAAATTGAAAGAGAAAGAGATGGGAAGATGAAAAGGGAAAGAGATGGGAAGATGGAAAGATAATGAGATGGGAAGAAAGGGAAGGCATAATAAAATTAGAAAATGGGGAGTGTGGGAGAGAATGAGATGTGGAAGACGAAGAAAGAGAATAAAATGAGGAGACTGAAAGAGAGAAATAATATGGGAAGATGAAGAGAGGGAAAGAATAAAATAGTAAAATCAGAGAAAGAGAGAATGTGATGGAGAGAATTGGGGAAGACGGGAGGAGGAGGGAGGTCGGTATGAGACTCCTTGCAGACTGAAAGAGAAGAAAGAATGGAAAAATAGAATATGCATATGACTTCCAAGGTAAGGGGATTCTGGAGCATCTAAAATTTGAGACGTCAGAATTCGGTGAACAGACATGTACAAGATATCATTATCTCATTTGTAAGTACACGAAACTTACGTTTGTGCCTTGTAAGGAAAAATACATTATTACAAATACTTAAGCTGCGCTGTTCAAGAAAGCGCGGTAACCATTAAGCGTGAAATGAATGGTTTTAAGGGTGATTGTCACGTAAGAAATGAAAATTTTCTTCGTAGAATTTTGACGTGATGTTCAAGAGAGACACGCTCGTATTGTCATATGGAGTTAGTATTAATTAATTGATAATTTCTCTTAGCCTGCCAAAACGCGCTACTAACAATTTTATAACTGATTTCTTAACTAGGGCTCCTTGTTCCTCGGATAATGAAATTTGCTGTTTTGCCGCAACTGACACAGTGAAAAGGTGTTCTAGGTCAGAATACTGAAGGAGCTAATTAAAGTTGAGTTGAAGTCATGGTAATGACTACAGCCTGGAAGTTTGTAAAAATGTCTTTTTATTTTTGTAACGATTTTTTTATCGATAAGTAACTTACTTGTACTTCTGGAGTTGTTGCAGTAGATTTTCATTTTACCTTTCTTTTGCCTGACAGTGTTGCCAGTAAAATAAATTCGTAACTACAAACTAGTCGTCTTACTGAATGGTCACGTGCAATCAAGATTACAAAGAAAATATATTTTCCTTCTTTGTAAATGCTAATATACCTTTTAGAGTTAGAATAAAAATGTCAGTTATTTTAATTAATTTTCAATGTTTCCTGTGTTTTTACACCCATTATTTAGCCAGAATAAATTACTCTTTGCCTGCCTGTTTTAGGTAAAATAAATGCCTAAACTTTCGAGCTGTAGCAATAATAAATATACGGTTTACTAGAATGCAATCATGCGATAAATTGTACAGATGATAAATAATACAAATACAAGATAAATTCATTATTTGTTCAATATATTAAACGAATGTAGTACGTTGCTATGCATCCCCTAAATAATATTTGTGCTTGCTTCAAAGTAATGCCACTACGTGGAAACACCTTAAATGCCGATCCATACACGTCCATAAATGAAGATTTAAAACGTTTAAGGCAGTATGGTACAGTAGGAGAAGAATTAACCAATATAACGGTTATCTACAATTGACACTGTTATTAGATATCGATTGAATGCCATTAGAAGTCTGAAATAACGGAATTTGGTCCCTTCGTGTCGTAGTACCCATACCCTCGGTGAAATGACGGAAAGAGAGGCCGACTACGAAAAACGGCCTCCACTCCCTCAGAGGCAACGGGACCGCGAACATCTGCAGCCTGTTGGACTGTTGCGTGTTTATGGAAGGGCTTCTCTCCACTCGAGCGCATTCTCGAGCGCTGTGTTCCGCCGCGCCCTCGCTGACCCAGGCCCTTCCCTCCCCTTCCCTTGCCCTCCTCGCTTCGTCTGCACAGCCACTAACCGCCAGTCCCATCATCTCTCTCTCATTTCAATATTTATTTTTATTTTCCCTGCGAAATATTTTGTCGGATTCTCTTACACTAATGTAATTTTTTGAAAGACTTCCCACACCGTTAATATGCTCATTTCCAGCAATTTGTAAACACTGTTGTATTTGTGAGTTGTACTAGAAATGACTTCAAATGATGTTTTTCGATAACTCAAACATTTTTTGTGTAAAAGAGCTTCAAATTTTGGTATTATTGAAGGGCTAATTTTTTTAAAAACGGCTCAAATTTAAAAAAAAATAAAATTGCTATTTCAGATGAGGTTTTACTATTCTTTAATACTATTAAAAGTATATTATTAATCTACTATTAGGAAAGGGAAAAATCTAAGAAAATGTCAAAAAATGTACTTTGGGCGGCGAAAGATGGCAGCTGGCAAGAATATGTGACAAGTCTGAATAGCTAGCCAAGACCAAAGGAAGTAGAAAAGAATACTGGAAAGTGTATGCCATTCTGTAACACGACGTTATTCTTTGTTGCAAATCACTTCCTCTAATCCTGAAATTGTCGTTCTCTCTAAATCTTTATTTTTATCGTTGTTTTCAATTTTGTTGCTGTACATTAATGAATTATAAGTCTATAATTTATTCTTGCTTTTATTATTTATGCTTGCTTTTCTTGCTCAAATATGTACCATTTGTTGGCAGAAGTGTGTATTTTTACCTATTACTAATAGCTAGTAGCAGTAAAACTTTCTTTGCATAACAATAATAAAATAATAATAATAATAATAATAATAATAATAATAATAATAATAATTTGTCTTTATTAATGGGAAGGCTCAGGTAATTAGGTCTACTCAATCGTCCATCCACGTCTTCCACCTAACCATCTTTAAGCAATATGTAGTGAACAAACCTTGGATATTTTTTAGGAAATTGAGCTGTATTATCGCCATGAGTACTGTATTGAAGTATCAAAGGGCGAAGATCCCAGAATCTCCCGGTGAAAATAAGTCAATGACGCTGCAGAGGCAACCACGTTGAGACCGCTAAGGTCGTTGGCATCGCCATCCCATCGCAATGACCGCCATGCGTCTTGTCCGCCACCATCACCTCCGACCCCGCCACGAACTGTGAGCCGTTGTCGCGCACGGAGCCACCAAGTCGGGGTCGGTCTTCGCTCTCTCGGCGCCTTTTTCGCCTCTCGTCTCCAGCACCTCTCGATCGCGTCAGGGCGGGGGCGAGGGTGAAGGGCGAGGGCGTATGGAAGGACAGGGAAGGAAGCGTCCACTCGACCTCTGCTTACGACGTCCTTCCGTCTCCCGCCCGACCTTCACTTCCTCTCATGCGCGCCCTTCGCCACGTGCAGTATGCTCTTCTTTTGCATCCGATCTTTGCATGGTAGTCATATATTATTTACGAACCCTGGCGTTGCCCTGACTCACGATCGGACACTTTTCTACACTTCAAATAAATATTTCACAAGTTTTGAAATTACAAACCTAGCCCTTCAAATTATAGTGAGCATTACATGTGTTAAATATTATTAACGCATGGTTTTTATCGGATAAAATAATTAATAATAATAATAATAATAATAACAGTAATTAAAAAGAACTTGACGTAAAATGTAAGAAAAGAGATATTTTGAAGAAATAAGGAAGATACAAACCACTTATGTACAGCCAAAAGAGAAGAGACAAAACACAGGTCAACAAATGCCAATCACTCATGTGACTTTAAAAAGGAAGAAGAAAGCTTGAATCCGGAGTATTTTCTCTGTGTTTTCGAGATAAGGCATTGAGAATGCGTGATGTTAAAGCGGATGTCAAAATATTTCAGGAGGGTAAATGCCGTATTTGTTAGAAATATGTAAAGAAAATGAATCATATCTACTCAGCTTGTACAATTCTATCAAAATCCCAATATGATGTAAAAGCGTAATAAACTGTAGTTTCCCCACACATTTTAAATTAATGATGTTTCAAAAATGAGCATCTGTGTAGGTATTCCATCAGTAAGCGCACACGATCATGTCAGATTATTATTTTCTCACTAATTTAGTTTCCGAAAATGTTTCGCTTACCTGCTTGTACCGTAAACTTAAGGCACGCCATTCTGAGATCTTTGCAGAACGTCAACATACTTCTTCAACAATTTGATTGCTTCAACAGTGTGAGTAAACGAATGTTTTAATGTATAACGTTTTACAATGTTTCTTAAATGATTGAACAGCGTGTATTTTTTTCAGAGTTGCGTCATAATTGTGTATCCTTTCTATTCTAATCGCTCTTACTACGGTCTTTTCTGCATCTCTTATCCCTTTTTATGCCTCTTCATCAAACACATTTTTTCTTCGTTAATGTTTATATTCTTTTATTAGCGTATTTTATATTCTTTCAGATCCTGACATCATTTATTCAGCCTTGAATCCAGACTTAATACAAAGCCATCTGACGCCATTATTCTAATTACCCAATGCTCCTCTAATGTTTATTTTGATCTTTTCTTTTAATCTTCTTCACGCTTAATTTGCGCTTCATTCTCTTTCGTATGTTTTAATTTCTGCAAGACTTTCTATTCTACGTAGTAGTGTCTAACAAAGTATATATAAAACATCTACGCCAGAACCTAATTTCTGTGGCGTCCAGTTTATTTGTAATTTCTTTTGTTATTGCCCATAGTGCTAATACAAAATTAATTACGCTGCCGGAGCTCATTGACTTTTTCCGCTCCCCATTTTCGCTTGAATAATTCACCTTCCTTTCTTTTGTGTAATTTGCGTCCTCGCCGTTGTGAGTAGACCCTCATATTTTATTTATCTATCGAGCGAAACTATCGACTGAAACGGCGATCAAAAGACGGCGCTTCGCAAGCCACTCTGCGTCATCAATCGTACCCCAGGTTTCCGAATCGCATTTGCCATGGGAACCTGACCGACGGTGAAGCAAATGGCGAATGATGAATAGCTGCGGAAATGAAGCCAGTTGCGTTGGAAGAAGATGATGTTATAAATAAGTGCTATACTGGTCTTTTCTGAGAAGATCATGAATTAATGTTCAGTTTTCTTAAAACATATTTACATTCATTTAACAATATATTATTGAACTGCTTTATAATATGTTTTATTGCAAAAGTATATTTGTAGGATATTTAAATAAGTAAGTTTGTACGAATGTAATAAAGCAATATTATAAATGCGTTACATACACAATTTTTTTATACAGATACATAAAAGAACTAAAATTAATTTTGGAAACAAATTTTAAAAAGTTACCAGTTGGCAGCATAAGATTTTGCTATTACGACGTCACGCAGGTACATGGGGAAGTATGACAGGCGGTGAGGATAGAGAGGTGAGGATGGACAGTGACGACTGATAGAATGGCCTGCAGAACGGTGAGAGGGAAGGACGGGTGAGGACAAGGCGAGAGGTTGGATGGAGAGGACCATCCGTGCTTTACAATGTCATGTATGTCATAAAATAGCATTTTATGAACGATTTATTGCAACGCAAATGGTCGTTCATAATAAAAACACACATTTTGCACCTTGAATTATTTTTAACTTCTACGAGCAAAACTCTACTTCCTCTACGAACCATACCCTTTCCTAGTTTCCTCCCCTTACATCATACATTATACATCTCACGGTTACACTCCTTACTTCAGTAGACGAAATAAATACGTTCTTAAAGCACGATAAAATACGTTTTTATCGCAAAATGCATATCTAAGGTAATATATTCATTCCCTTTGCCTCCTTCACCGCCCTTTATGCCCTTAGAATCTTTGTCGTCACCTCCAACCATTTACCAGACGCTGCCACAATCGTTATCTCTTCAGTACACGATTTCCACGCAATGTCCGCAGACAACACCGATGCCTCACTTTGTAGCAAAAACACCTCACATTTTACTAATTACCTATTATTTCACTAATTACCTTACATTTTATTAATTGCCTGAAATTAATGAGAGGTTTTTGATTGCCCTGAGATGACCTAAAAGTGGATGAGTATGCCTTTAAAAGGCGGTGAGCTCGGCATCTTCAAATTTTAACCGCATCTCCAATTTATATCTCGTCCATGTCTTGGATATTTCTTCTTGCCTGTCCATTTGCCGTATCACGTCCTAATTTTTATGTCAGAAGATAATACATCTGCTTTAATGCAATACTATGCACGAGTAAATAAATATTAAAGTAGTTACGAACATTAAACTGTATTTCATGTTTAAATGCAATGCATTGTGTATGAACGTGATTAATCGTCAGGAGAATTCGTTTCGCAAAATACGAAATTGATAATTACATATTCCGTTCTCTAATCTATTAAAGTACGTACTACGTTTGGTTATTCAAAACATCCATAGTCCACGCCAGCCAGACCACAACGTCGGTGTCTTTTATTTCCGCGGCACCGAGGGAAGAATAGAAAGAAAAAACTGTGGCCGATCTGCCCCTTAGTTGCCCACCTCCTTTGACCCTCCGTGATTTCGCCGCATATTGAATTTCGCTGCCTCCTTGGGTCGGGCTTCCCGCGCCGATATCCGCCCTCGCCGTCGCCTTTATCCGCCGTCCGATCCGCTACCGCCACCTCAACGGAGAGACCTCGCGCCGGCCGCCCTGCACCGCACCGCGTCCCTCCCTGGCCCTCGCCGCGCCTCGTCGCTCCTCAGCCTCACGCACAGGTCGACCCCCTTCGCCTGGGCCTCGCTTCCTCCTCCACCACGTCTCTGCCCTCGCCTCTGACCATTCCTCCCTGGCCTCGTACTTTCGCCTTCATATACGTCTCTCTTCTCATTCCTCGGTCGGCCCATTCCTCCTCCTTTGTATTCATACCACTTTCTATTCCTTCTGCTCATTCCTCCTTCGTCTCATTCGTTCTCTTCTCACTTCTCCCTCACCTCATTTTTCCTTCTACTCATTTTTCTCTCTCCCCAATTTCCCTCTACTTATTTTCCCTCTCCTCTTTGCTCTCTCTTCTCATTTCTCGCTCCTCATTTATTTCTCTCATTTCCCTTTTTCTCATTATGTCTCTCTCCTATTTATCTCTTTCCTCGTTTCTCTCTCGCCTCATTTCTCTCTTCTCATTCCTCTCTTCATCCTTCCACCTCTTCATGTTTCCCTCCCCTCGTTCCACCCACGTATTCTTCCCGCTCCTCATTCCGCCATCTCTTCCTATCTTCCAATTCTCATTCCCTTCACAGCATTTCTATCTCACCTGATTCCTCCTTCTTCTCATTTAATCCTCTTCTCATTCCTCCCTCTTCCCATTCCACCTTTTCATTCCTCATCCCTACCAAAATGCCGCCGCACCTCCGTCTCTGCCTCTGCTATCAAGATCACCTGTATCATTATCATCAGCATCTTTTTCATTATTTTCACAATTATATTATTTGCATAATTTTAAAACAATAATCACAATTTTATTACTCTCAAAATGTTCCCCTCTTGCCAAGCAATCACTTCGATCATTTCACTGGATTACATATTTAAAGATTTTCATTCATATCACATTTAGCACTTTAATTACATTTAATATTACCATACTTCGCACTCTCCTCACTCTTACTCTCTCGACCCGCCGCTTTGCCAGAAGTGCCCCCAACATCCGGTCTACATAAATCTCTGTGTCCTCTCCGTCTCGTGGGCCAGCGCATTGTCTTCTCATTGCAGGCCACTGGTCCCTCTGCTCTACCATGACAGTTGCCTCCCCAACCTCTGGTATTCCCGAGAAGCTCTCGCCTGAAAAATTAAGTTGGTTTACGTAGAACCAGCTTCAACAGAGACGGCATTCGCCCGTCTTTAACCGACTCTCCATCCCTCCCCAACCATCCTTGCTGGTCCTGCCACCCCTGCCGCGTCAGCCGCCCCTGCTGCCCCTGCCGCCCCTTCCGCCTCTGTCGCTCCTGTCGCCCCTGCCGCCCCTGCCGCCCCTGCCGCCCCTGCCGACCCTGCCGCCCCTGCCGCCCCTGCCGCCCCTGCCGCCCCTGCCGCCCCTGCCGCCCCTGCCGCCCCTGCCGCCCCTGCCGCCCCTGCCGCCCCTGCCGCCCCTGCCGCCCCTGCCACCCCTGCCGCCCCTACGGCCCCTGCCGCCCCTATCACTCCTGCCTCTTCTACCGCCCCTGCCGCTTTTGCCCCCTTGCGTTCCTGTCACACCTGTCATACCGCGTCCTTCTCTCCCTTTCCCTTCATTCGTCTTTCCCGTCAACCCACCTCCTCTGCCCTTCGCCACCGCCATCTTCTCTAGCTTGCCGCTCCACCGCTTCCACTGCCAGCATCCCTCCAGGCCCCTCCCCTCTTCTTTCGCATATGCATGCCACGTCGCGCGGGCGTCTTCCAGGATCACCCGCGTCTCGCGCTCGGAATTGAGCGGTTCTGCGCCCTGCGGTGATTGAGGAGGTGTCGCCTGCATTCACCCAGAGCCCTCAGAGCGCTCAGCCCGTTCATTTACACCGTCCCCGTCCCATCTTTGTAAAGCGATGCATCATGAAGCTCATTCATTTTTAATTAGAATGTAGTGTTCCTTCGAATAAGGGAGATTTTACCAGTGGAAATATGCTACATCAAAACAAAATTGTGCATTTGAAGAACATTCATTTTAAAAGATAGGTGATAGAAAAGGAAGTGGAAAGACAGTGAGTTAGTTATTCATAATGTGTAAGAATTAACGCAAAGTTTTCTTACAAGGTTATTTTTGACCAGAAATTACTGAATTTAATTGATATATTTTTATTTATTAATATCCTGGTGCCAGAATTACATGAAAATGATTGAAATGAACATTTTCATTCAGTGTGTTTTACAATATTATCTTTCTTGCCGAACTTAATGTCATGTATTGACATACAAATGCCATCTGAACATTAGTATTATTTCAGTCATCTTCTGCTTTCCTGAAAGTATTCTTGAATTTCATTTCAATGCTGTTTTTACGTACAACGTGTACAACGCGTATACTGAGTTTTTTGGAGTGGTTCAAACTCGAATAAAAATATTTCGTAATGGAAAATGATAATTTAAACTTGGATTCTACAGTACGGAGAAAGCAGAGAAAGCTCCACAACTTTTCTATCTCCCTGTAAAAACAACGCATATATCTTCGCAGTAAGAAAACAAGGGAAGAAATGTCGCAATTCTTCATCCGTATATGATTGTCATTTATCACAGCTAATGATTTTATTGCCTAATATTCGTGATTTCTTTCCGATTTTGTATTGGAAACATGAGGTACCGATCTTGCCAATGCTATACAAAGTTCAGTTTTCCATTGTGAGCATTTATTCGTAAGTTATTACCACCAACACGATTTTAGGAGCGTTTCTAGGAACTTTTGTGTTTTTAGAAATGAAGATGCACATTTATTTGTGTAGAGAAAGATTTACATTTTTTTAATATTCAAGTCACATTCACTTGTTATTGTATTATATTTCAAATTGTGAACCTTTTTACTACAGACTCTTGTAGTTCAAGGCTTTGGTAACCCAGTTAGTGAATTTCAATTACATTGAATTTATTTCTCATTTATAGTTAAAATTTTCACATTTTCATTGGTTTACATAATATGAACTTTTAACAAATACAGTTTTTGAATGATTCCTGAGGAATTTTTTTCTCTTTCTCATCATATCTACGTGTTTACAACAAATCCTGAATTAACTTTAATCAACTCTCTATGCCAGACCTAGTAGTTCGACAACAAACTTTCATAAACATGAGCATGTCGAGGATTTAAAAAAGTTTCGTAAAATTTTAACAAGTTCGGAACTAGCTAGGCAACTTGTAGCGAAAACAAATAAAATTTTTACACCGGGCGCGTTTAAGAATATCTCGGCTCCTCAAATATACATCGCCCTTTTACGCGGCGGTCGGGTCCTAATCTACAGGGTGAAGGGTCGGGCGACAGAAGCCGGGAGAGTCTGTAAGTTGGGTCGTCTACTTTTATTATGCTCCGTCAGATTCTCTGTCCCTTTCCCCTCGTCATTTGCCTGGTCGTGTCGCGCCCTCTTTCTTCCGCTCATTCGTTTAGTCTCTGGCTGCGACCCCGCCCCTACCCCTACCGGATCCCCTCCACAACACCGCCTCTGCCGAAACCTTCGTCACCGTACCCGCTATCGTCATTTCCACTTACCGTTCCACCCACGCTTTGGTCTCCACCTCCTGTTCCCTCGCCTGTGCCTTCTCTCCCCCTCCCCTCCCCTTATCTCTTCCTTCGACTCTTCCTTCGTTTCCCTCCTCCCTGCAACCCATTCTATCACTCCCTCTCTTTCGTCCTCCTCTCCCTCTCCCTTCCTCTCATTCTGTCTCTGTCTCCCCCGCATTTACTCAAATTTCTCTGCCTCTCCTCCCCGCTCCAGATTGTCTCTGCCACCACTCCCCTCCCACATTCAACCTTCACCTTTTCCTCGCCTCCGAACCTCTTTCCGCCCCCATCCCCCTCCGCCTACGGCTTGTCTCGCCCACCAGCCAGACGGCCGCCTGAAATATTTAGTGCACTTCCCGCCAGTCGCTCGCTCGCTCGCTCGCTCGACTCGCGCGATCGACGCTGGGGACGCGTTAGTGCCGTCAGTGATGCCAATGCCCTGATTTTCTCGCTAAATTTAGAGCCCCCCCCGTTCTCGCTTTATGATGTGCTACATGTGGTGTGCATTTCGGGCGACGAAGTGCGGATTTTAGAAACTGTTTTCATTTTATTGTCTACTGTTACTATTTTACGACAAGTAATGTACCGTTGTTTTAAGACACCCAGTCAGTATTCAAGTGTAGTTACTGAATGAAGTTTAACGTGTATTAATCTATTGAGTGTTAGAGGTAAATTAAATTCTCCTTTTGAATAGACATTGGAGAAATACGCTAATCATATTTACTGGTAGTTAATGTTTACTTTTTTTACTATAAGGACTGCTTACCTCTTTGGGGAAGTTCAAGTCCTTATGCAACTGATTCGATCACCATTATGCATATTTGAAGAGCGTCTTACTTTGAATTGAAATTAAATGACCCGTTGAAACTTTTCTAAATAGTGGAATGGTACCGGACAAACGAACAAAAAAGTTACATCAGAAGTGATTTAATTTTTATATCTAAAAGTCTTAAGAAAATTGTAGTTTTTCTTGACTAACATGCAATTTCAAAACGTCTCACCTCGGTTTACGGGATTGGCAGAACATGTTCCGATTATAGTCCTGAAGATGAAAAAGTAATTTAGAGTACTAGGGAGATAAATTAAAGGATCTTATGAAATTCATAAGTCTGCTTTTTAAAGGGGCACAATTATATTTTTGTTTTTAAATACAAGTGTGTGTATTACGTTGCGGATGAAAACAAGCACCGATCCTCTTTGCGAGCACACTAAAGAAAAGTACCCCTGCATGAAAGCAACAGAGTTGAAATAATATACGTGTGCTTAGCGTGTTGCATATACATCTTTAATGTCCTACTCGGAAGTCAAAAGAAATTCAGCAGTCTCGAAATGATAATGTTCTGCTAGATTTTAAGCAAATTTTCCAGAAGAACATTACGAACGTTTGAAAATATACGTATGTAATGATTAGCAATATGCTGCGTCACTTTTTTCATAGCAATTTTTCGGAATTTTCGAAACTGTGGATGGTGGACAACTGTGGTTTTGACAACTGTGGATGGTGTTATATTTAGTAATTAAGGATACAAAGAAAAGGAAGGAAAAAATCTAGGCAATTAGGGTAAACATCTCTAGCAATACTCGAATATGGCTACATATGTTGGGACTCGCATCCTTTAGTGAGAACAAAATTTGTTGAGACAAGACGATAAAATTCTGGACTTATATCATGGGAATGGTTGAAAAAAAAGAGAGAAATCGCGACTTTGTGCATTATTCAATGAATTATTCATTATTGGATGGTTATTCATTATTCAGCAAAAGAGTGATCGTCCATGGACGAAAGTGCGCGTAAGATTCTGAAAGTCGATATATGTCACACAGAAGGATCATGGTTCGAAAATTTAATGAAATAACCACAGGAGAGATGAAGGTAAATTTTCATTAGTGAATAGAACAACACAAAACTGGAACAAATTAGCAGAAGCGTTGTCAGAGACTCTCCATCAGAATATATAAAATGGTAAAAGTAGAGTAAATTAATTATAATTATTTATATCTTTACATTGAATTAAAAATTGAATTACATAGATAAGTAAATATTAAAATGTTTGCTTTGTATGTATCTTTTTTGAGTGTATTTTTTATTAATTTGGTAAACTCTACCAACGGAAATGCTTTCAAGTACTCGTAAAAAAACAGTATTAATATTCAATTCTATTGTATTCTAATAATTTGTTGATCTCGTAGTGAAATGTTCGAGCTCGTCAAAATATTTTTGTAAAACTGACAAATAAAATAATGTAATTTCATAGTCGCGACATCACAGGTTTAAGGTTATTTAGATCAAATTAATGAAACTCGTTTGTTCATTATACTGCTGTGATTCTGGACTGCAGGGTGACTACAATGTAATTCAGTAACAAATCTGCAATATAATAATTTTATTTCTGTAAGAACAAAAATGTATTCCTTAGTCTTAAATTTTGGATATGAACAAATATTAATGAATGATACCGGCAAAGCTGGCTAAGGGCATTCAACTGATGTCACTGCAGTGCCTCTGACCGGGAGGTCTTAGATTCGAGTCCCGACGAGGGCAGGATTTTGGACATTAACTTGTCAGCTAGGTCGACTACAATCGCTGTCTGGAGGAAAATTATAGCGGCCAGCTCCTCTGATCGGTAGTTTTCCGCGGTTTCTCCGATCAACACCAAGCGAATGCCGGAGTAGTACCGTAACAAACGGACCGCGCGCAATCTTTCCTTCCTCTTCCTTTTCTTATCCTTACCCCTTACTTTCACACACACTGTCATGTTCTACGCTACCATACATGCCAGGAGACCGGTCGGTTGTTTAGAATTTGTCCCAGCTGGGGCGGCGCCTCGCTGGTGTGAGATACCTGGTTGGGGAATATCCCGTTAGTCGAAGGTAGGTCGGCGCCGGATTTGTACGTCCAGCGGGGGAAGACTACTGCCACCTCCCGAAGAAAAAATCACTTACTGAACTGAGCCGTCGACGCGCCCGAAATCACTAATCATCCATCCATCATGAACGGATGAATTATTATAATGTCAAAGAACTAACGTTCATTCATGTTGTCCAACCAAGACGAGGCAAAAAAAAATTGTTCTCTTGGTATTAAATTGAATAAAAAAGTCGTCAAAAGATAGTTTTTTTGTGCTGAAGATTGAAAGGAGGGATCTTTCCTCATGCTTCCTAAATCCACCGGCAGAGGTGATGTTAAATATTCGGCGACTGGGTTGCGGTTCCCCGCAAGCTGACGAAGCTTACAAGTTTTCCCGCAGGTGGCGCAGCGCAACTTCCACTTCCGGGCCAAGCCCTCTGTCCTCTCGCCTTCCCTCTGCGTCCCTCTGGGTCCCGCACCTTCCATCCCACGCTAGAGTCCCTCTCCTCCCTCCCCGTTTCTGTGTCCTTCGCTCCCTCAGAACACGGCTGTCCCGGTGAATTTTTTTACTTAAAACTTCTGCTACCCGCCTCTAAGTGACAGACGATGCCTTCCCGGCTTTAAACTTCCTCTGACATGAGGCTACACACGCACCCGTTTGGTCTGCTATTCTCAGGATGAATGTCTGTTTAAAAACCGGGACATAAGTGGTGGAAAGAACTGAAAGAGTAAGTTTTGTTAGACCCAGTTTTGTGGAGAAGGAAAGATATCGTATTACAGAAACAGCAGGGAAAACTTTTACGTCTCCCTTCCGTCTTAGAATAGCTTGCCTTAATAGAAATTTTCAGATAAGCTACGAAAGAGCAACCTACATAATTTACACGTTGTTAAGGAAATTAATCTCATTGTCTTATCCTCAGTTTATTTTCAAATTATATCTTGCGGTATGAACTGTAATAGGTACGGTATGAACTGTAATAGGTACGGTATGAACTGTAATAGATGCAAGTAAAAGTATGAAAAATCAGTAGTTTACACGAATAGATTCTAGTGATTTCTGCTTCAAACGTTTCGTTTTAAACAATTTATAAATGTATACAAGTAGGTGAAATTAAACATTTTGAGTGATATTGATAAGTGATATTGATATTTGATGACATACTAAGTGATATTGCGAAACGTATAGCGATTACTTTAAAATTCCAAGTTTGCGTACGTAACTCGAAGAGATGCATATTATTTATTACTAAACTTTAGTCTAACCCTGACTTTAGCAATGCGAATGTGTCTTCCCTTACTGCGCGTGATAAAAAATTCAAAGAAAGCAGTGCTACTTCAAACGAAATTTGATAGTCATTCACAACCCAATTCAGTTGCTTTCACCAGAAACAATGACACCCGGATAAACAATGTTGTAAAATACACCTAAATATTTGCTTTCCGTCAGACAAAATTCAACAAAGGCACTAATTTTTACATAAAAGCACATTTCTATCAAATAAACGTGAATATAAATTATCGCAGTTGATTGGACACAAAAGGAATGTAATTCACAGCCCAAAAAGCTTTTGTAGCAAACGCGATTAATTTCATTCAGCTCGAACAAAAAAAAACGCCGCCTTTCTAGAAAAGTACAACGCACGTTTTGGAAACCCCTGCACCCTGGCCTCAGTACTGGGTCATCACTCCCGGCGCGCCAGCTGAGTTTCTCAATTGAACCGCACACGCGTTTTCGAAACCCGAAACCCTCGGGCCTCAATTCCGCATACAGCTCCGAAGCAAGGTCTGGCGGAGTTTATCGCCGGCAGAAGCCTGATCGACTGGAGGGGTAGTCGTTGAATTATAATGGGTCCGAGTGCAATTTGTTCCGGAATTCCAGCTACACGGGTTCGCAGCTGCGCAGAATCTGGCTAGCGGCGATATTTGCAGCGCGTTCGATCTCGCAGGACCCGGTTCTACGCGTGAATTATGCGGCACGATTGTTCGCACTGGAATTTTTTTCTTCCTCGAGAGCGACGTGCGAGTGGGTGGCCTAGGATTGCATTGGCTCATGTATGAGGTGGAGTCCGTAAGTTTCTGGCCACAATAACTTATATTTTTGACATAAAGTGTAACTTTTCAACTTAATCATCCTTTACTGTAACCCACTTTTCACATCTGTATATTGACATTTCTAAGTTTTGAAAAATACTCCGAAGTTTTGTTTGAAAAAAATTGTCAAAAAGTGCTTCTTTCACGTCGTACTCATCTGGAATGTTTTTCTCTAAAGGTATTTATTGAGATTTGACATGTGGTGGAAGCCGCTGGGTGCCCAATCTGGACTGTAGGGTGAACGATCCAACTCGGTGAAGCCACAGTCCTCCACAACATTCTTTGTAATCTGGGTACTTCGTAGTAAGCACACATATATATTGTCATGAAGAAGCTAAACACCAAAAGATATCATCCCATCCAGCTAAAGTACTTCTTTCCACAAACATGAGTGATATGTCGGCTGCAAATTTATAGCATTAAAACAATGACAGACAAGACTGCTGGTCTTGATCGTTGTCTCAGTCTGACCGAAAACGTATGGAATCTCTTCCGTACCCCTGAGAGCCTTGTTCTGGAATTCGAAATACTCTGAATGCGATTACTAGAATGAATTACTCTGATGCTAAGGCCGTGAAGACTGAAGCGAAGTTGATATGTCAGTTCTTGAAGCACACAAAGTTTTCGTAACTTTGTTTTGTTATTCGGGAAATAGCGTCTTTGTTTTTTCCAACAGTTAATTCTTGAAGAAAACGTTTTAAAGAAACATTTTCGTAATTGCATTTTATGGATTTGTTTTCACGTGAACTGCTCATACATTTTATTTGATATTTCATTGTTTTTCGTATGAAAATATAAGGTAGAATAAAAAGCACCTCAACATGCAAGATCTAGTTCAGAAATGATAGGTTTACATCAGTCACATAGCAGAAATATACGGTGAGGCTTCAATGAAGAAAATAATTCCTCTAAAGATATCCTGTCAAAGATATTTTTAAAAAACGCTAGAGGTATCCCCGCAAAACATTCAGAGTTTAGTTGTTCAACTTGTACTAAAAATTACACCAAACATCTCTATGTTGTCACTTTGTAAAATTCATAATAGTAAACGCAATGATCTGTCGAAGAATATTGTGTACAAGAAATAATAAATAACGTGAATGCAGCACAAAAATATATATTTCCATTATGTATGAAGTAAAAAATGTGCATCGCGAAGTATTAAGTATTACTGTTCACGCTGTATTTAGTATTTTGATCAAGTTTCCAATAGAATATCACGCAACAAAAAGTTATTGCAATATATGATACATGAATAGCAAATGTTGGTTCTGTTTTATTGATGTACAAGTTTGGTCAATCAGATGGTGACAGATGGAATAGAATATCACATTTGTTTCTGATGGCAGTTTAAATGAAATCAACCTAATATGACTGAATAAATAAGTCCGTACTTATCAGAATATTTTACTACCAATGTAAAAAGCAATACAACTATTTAGGACCAAATGTAAAAAATAATAAGTAATATTGATTCTCTGATATACTGCTTTATGTGATAGTAAATACGAAGAATAACACAACACATATACTTTTAGAATAACATAAAAATAAACATTAAATTCAGACGAAATAACTTTCCCACTGATAAGCTATCCGATTGTAATGACTCACTTTTATCAAACTGTTCCGTATTCACGCCTCGGCAACTCTGATCTATCTCTGGGATGAACTAACAGCTTAAAACATTAATTGAATCAACTGAGAATCGAGCTGCTGCCCGTGCTCAGTAGAAAATTTCTATTGTTTGTCGTAATTGCGGGGGGAATATTTGGGGTGGTTTGCAACTTTAATCAGCTGTCTGTAGTAGAGAGTTGGTATTAGATGTTACATAATGC
The DNA here is from genome assembly GCA_031308135.1 of Acheta domesticus. Taxonomy (NCBI): domain Eukaryota; kingdom Metazoa; phylum Arthropoda; class Insecta; order Orthoptera; family Gryllidae; genus Acheta; species Acheta domesticus. Next base: position 124,568,731 of record JAHLJT010009355.1, read on the forward strand.
ATCAGTGAACGCCAGAGCCCGACCCGGGTAGCGTAGCTGTTTGAAATGGTTATGCTTGCTCCCCGTTGCGGTGAATTATGCACCTCGGTCAGCGTTGCTTGCGGTGAGGGTGGCGGTGGTGACGGTATTGCTTTCCGGTCTCCTTTGCTCTTGCGTCTTCCATCGTTGTCCGTAATGGCGTGCTCTGTTCAATTTTCTGCAGTCTCTCGTCTGTAATTCCGTTGGTCAAACGAGTCAAGCGCTTAACTAAAGCAACGACGTTGGCTTCTTACTTGCCACCACATAGAGTGGAGCAAAGGAAAGGATGTGTTCAAAGCCACTCCATTAAAAAGTTTAATTTAACAAGATATCGATTGAATATCTTGACAACTCAACAATGTATCTAATCTTTTGTTGCGGGTGAAAATTTGCGAGAATTTTTAGTAGTATTTTTTTAAGTTTAATGGATACATGTTTGTGAATTTTGGTCTATAAAACTTCATGATACAATGATATGATCCTTTAGTGTACCATTAATTTATATTACTTTATACTCTGCTTAAAGTTGCACTTTACTATCTATTGATTGTGTAAAACATGAACATGTTCGGTCAAGGCCGATTTATTTGAATAATTTACTCATTAATTTCGATCTAAAGCAGTGAAAATTGATAGCACCAACTGTAGCAAAAGAAACTTTTTCATTATTAAATTTGGTTATTTTATTTGAAATCTTAGGTCTTCAAAGTTTCACTTCTAGGAAGAAATGTTGCATAACTTTAGAACAATAAAACTATTCAACTGATATATTCGACTCGACATACTTAACAATATCGGATAACACTACCAAGTTATAATAATCAAACCGGAAAAATAAGAGCCGTTTTACAAATGTAAAAGTATGAGGCCAGTGAGAAAAAAATGTTTGCCACTGGGTCTCGCTGCGTTCGGATAGTAAACCAGTCTTCCGAAAACTACGTTCCGTCCTTCATACTCAAGTAACATTTTTGTTAATGTTCTAACACATTTTTACAATCTTCAAATATGCTATCTAGTTGCTATCTATTTTTATTCGATGAACTAACGAATTCGCCCATACTTGGAATACGAATGAATAAATTTTAGTATAATTTTGACATTTTATCCACGCTGTGATCCAAATTTCTAGAAAACTCAAAAATGCATTTATTGTATCCCACACATCGTGCGGAATTTCACGTCAGCACATTATACTGAACAAATTTGCAAATTTGACATACTGAATGTCATATAACTTCACATGAATTGTTTTTGACACCGCAATGATATTTAATGTTGAAAATTGGAAAATGTACTGTCAATGTTCGTGGCATTTCTGTGTACAGTAGACCTCGCGATAAAAAAATCCGTCTTTTTTAACACATACGTTTTTTATCAATGAAAGGCGATAAGATATTTGATAATATTAAGAAAACGATTTACATACAAACGAAATGACGAACAAGTTAAAAACAGCCTAACTTTGTTAGATCAATTGTGTACTGAGGGATAAAAAATTCTCAATTACAGTAATTTCGGTTCACAAGCTAATTACTAGTAAATAGTCTGATGTAATATCATTCCTCATTATGGATAAGATCATGTGCTTGCATGTTTTTTTTCTTTTTATCAAAAGTTGACTGGTACACAGCTTGAGTTCTTAGCATCTCCCAAACATTCCCAAACATTATAATAACACATATTGAACGGGGTATTTTCATTCCTGAACTTCCAAACAATTTATTTGTTGTAATAAGGGTAATGTCAACGGCAATGAAGTAAAAACCTTCAGATTAGAACTATTCATGCCACTACTATCATCCTAAATGGTCTATGACCCACTTAAAAGTTCGGAACTTATCATAGACACTTGATTACATAAATGGCTAGAATATTGAGTTACTGACTCCGAAACCGCGTACAATACGCTCTCTCTCTCTCTCTCTCTCTCTCCTCTCTCTCTCTCTCTCTCTCCCTCCCCCAATAATTAGATCTGCGGGCACCGTTTCCTTCACCTGACCTCCATTTGCTGCCAGTTACGAACCTGTCATGAACACCCACGTTGTCGCTCTCCCCTCCGTTACACAGATCGCCTGATCTGAACTAACTCTAGATCAGATGTTCCCAACGGGTCGCTATCAACGCTCTGAGTATCTATGAAATTTTAACGGGAGTCAATGATGATCAAGAGATCGATTTGTGGTCGATTGCCGAATCGATCGGTCAAATCGATCGGTCGACCGAGTCGCATCCGTGACTTAACGGTAATATCAAGCCGGCGACTTAGCGGTATTCATTGCAGAAAGTATAAATGAACTTAATAATTAATTGTTTTTATATAAAGCTTCAAAATGTTATATTATACTTGTCTACATTTGTAATATTTTAAAATTTCAGTTGTATCAAAAATAACAGAAATCTAATAAACCACTTTTTAAAAGTAATGATATTTTTTATCTAATTGTTGTCAAGTCATTTAGGTCCATTTATTTGTGTTTTGATGTAAGTTGTACATTACACAAGAAATCAAGAAAGTCAACAACGCAAAGCATTCTTTTTAAAAGGTATCTATGTAAGAAAAGCCTTGGGTATCATTGCTATAGATGCTACGAGTCACATTTACTGGATGTAATCTTGGAATTTATTGAAGTCAAGGAACATTTCTGAGAAAAAAAATGCCAAAAGAAGGAAACGTTTGTTTTCGAAGTAGATTAGGTCAAAGTTAATCTATCTTCATTTCGTAACAAATAATTTTCTCAAGACAACAAAACAGACATTCAAAGTTGCTAGAACAAATTGTTATAGCATCTAATACTTAATTTATTTACCTTGCTACTACAAGTGTAATCTTGTGTTTTCACTACGTCCAACTTACTAGACAGCTCACGTAGTTCTTACATAACGTTCTAGATTGTAGGCACCAGTTGCAATTTCTAAGGAAATATAAATACATTATAAGCAATCATGGTTTAGTGGAAAGAGTAGGTATAGCTGGAACCAGAGTTAAAATCCCGGGAGAACCTTATGAAATTTGTGTGGACAAAGCGTGTTTGCAGGCAGTTTCGTCAGAGTTGTTCCGTGTCATTCACACAAAGATTGCTTCATCATCATTCATTAATCATCGATCCATCATCTACCCCCACCAATAAATGTATCTAATTCATTCATTCACTAAGAGTGGGATAGAATAATTTAATACAGTTAACATGACACTGTTATTGTGGTCGATATTGATTGTGATGATTTTGTTATATCCACAAATGAAGACTAAGGTAACTGCTTGGATTGCTCAAGAGCAGCGTGCCAGCATTCCGTGGTGTGATCCACGGTCCCTTTCGGGCCAAAAACAGAGCCAATTCTGTTTCCAATAAAACCATCTCCAGAGCCGTTTCCAATGGAAACGTTTCAGTTTCTGGAGAAATCTCTAGCAGGCGGAGTTCGCTGGATTTGCTGAAGGAAATACGTCATGCTCGTCACATGTCTCCCTAATTTCCAGGCACTGGCTTAGGTGGCTCAGAGCATCAATTGATGTTCCTGCAGTGCCTCAGACCGATAGATCGTATGTTTTGATTCCCGACGGTGGCAGCAGGATTTTCGGAACCAGCTTCATAAATGCCGACGTCTGGAGAATTCTAGCAGCTGTCTCCTCTGATCGGGAGTTTTTCGTGTTTTCTCCGACTAACACCAGGAAAATGCCGTACCGTAACAAACGGACCGCGCGTCATTTTTTCTTACTCTTCCTTGTCCTATTCTCACCCCTTACTTACACATACTTAAGCTAACATGCACTACATTACCACACTTGTCGCAAGAACAGCCGGGAGATTCGAGTTTGTACCGACTGGGGCGCTAGCCCGCTAGTAGGTGGTATCTGATTGGAAAAACCCTACAAGCAGACATGTAGGTCGTCACCGGATGTCACCATCCCACGAAGGAAGATCACCGCCACATCCCACGATAAAACATGCACTTACACACGCAGTTGAAGCGCCCGGAAACACCAATTAATCCATGCATGGAATCCACCTGGAAATATCGTTAGCTAACCGGTAAAGTCGAACATAAAACAACCCAAATGACAAATTCGCACACAAAATAATGCATCTGCAAACTATGTTTGCTCCGTGACTGCCTTCTCCCCAGAACCCACTGCCGTCCCTCGTCGACGCGCGTAACCTCGCAGAGTTGCGCCTTATTTATATTGAGTAGCGCCCGCGGCTGGATCATTGTTTCATCGCGCTCCCGTCTGCGTCGGCGGGCTCTCTAAAATGCACGCCATGTTTATTTCAGGGCTTCTTTGTCGGCCCGGTTAGGCGGTGATGAATTCCCTGTCTCTGCGGAAGCCGGCGCGGCGCCGTGTCCCTCGTGAAATCAGAGACGGTTCCGTGCGGCCCCAGGCGGCGGTGGAGCCTACAGAGACGGGACGGGGCGGAGAGTCTGGGGCGATGGTACTAGTTGGTGTCGGGTAGTGATAAAGGTGTAAATGTGTTGGTGATTGTTAAGTCTTGGAGGAGGCGGCGATGATGGTGCTTGTGGTGGTTCCGGCTGCGTGGAGGTGGAAAGGCATTGGAGGTGGCAAAGCAGTGCTGGATGCTTTGAAGGAGGGGTTGGCGAAGGCGTTGGCGTTGGCGTTGGTGGAGGCGTTGGCATTGGCGGAGGCGGAGGCGTTGGCGGTGGCGTTGGCGGAGGCGTTGGTGGAGGCGGAGGCGTTAGCGTTGTCGGAGGCGTTAGCGTGGGCGCAGGCAGAGACGTTGGCGTAGGTGAGGCGTTGTCGGAGGCGCTGGAAGGGGCGTTGGAGGGGGAGTTGGTGAAGGTTATGGTGGAGTCGTTATGGAAGCCTTGACGAAGGTAGATTGCTTCGTCGAATTCAGTCGCTGTCTGGAGGACATGTCTCGCGGCGGGCTGCTCTGACGGACAGTTTTCCATGGTTTCGTCGATTAACATCAGACGAATACCAGAGCAGTACCTTAACAAACTGGCCACGAAGCGCGCGCGATCTTTTCTTCCTCTTCCCCATTCTATCCTTACCCCTTACTTACACACACAAACATGCACTACACAGCCACACATGCCGGGAGACCGATCGGGAACTTACGGCTTCTTTCGGCTGGGGCGGTGCGTCCCAAGTGGGAGGTATGAGGAGGAAAAAAATCGCTTGCCGACGGTAGGTCGGCGCCGAAAATCACCATCTAGCGGTGAAAGAACACTGCCACCTCCTACGATAAAACATGCACTACACTTACATGACTAATGATCTTAGCAGCCCGGAATCTCTAATCAATTAATCAGTCAGTGGTATCGGCGGAGGCTTTGTCGGACGATGTTGGCGATGTTATTGGCGAAAATATAAACAGAGGCGTTGGCAGCAGGCGATGGTGGAGCCGATAGCAGAGAGGTTGGTGTCCATGTTGACGAAGGGATTGGCGTAGGCGGTGGCGGAGGCGCTAGAGGAGTCTGTGGAGGCGTTTGCAGAGAGGCGTTGGTGGAGGCATTGGTAGAGATACAGTCGGAAGGGGAACTATAGTCCGAAGTATCGGTGACATGACGATCCTTGTGATTTATCTCAATTAATTCATAATATGACATTGAATCAAGCTGCGCGGATATCTTCTCGCATTAAATACAATGAAGTTTGTTGTGTTGTTAGCCAAAACGAATTAGAGAAGAGGTCAATTCCTGTAGGTAGAAATAAATCAAAATTTATGATCGGATTCCTATGGTGAGCAAACTCATAACGTTATTAGCGTCAGCCTACAACTTCATTATTCAAAAATATTAGCGTCACACTGTACCGAGAGTCATGAGTACCGTACATCATTGCTGCCAATAATAGGCAAGGGCACATATTCTCCGGAACTTATTATTGTACTTTAAAATGTATGATTCTTTCAAAATATCAAGAAAAGTCATTGAATAATTGAAATAATTTTATCCAAATCAGCCTTTTCAATATTTATCCCAATCAAACTTATACAAAATATTAATTCATTCGTTATGCAATGTTGATTTGTAGTTCCTGATAAACCAGACGTGTATATTATTACGTCTATATTACTACGTCTATATTATAGTCTAGGAGTAACAATGTGAAAAGATGTAAAGGGTGGAACAAATTCACTAGTAAACAAATATGATGTTTCATGATGCGCTGTGAGCCGGATCAATTGATGCCAAGCTATTCTCGGTTGTGGCTACTAACAATTCTCGGTTGTTTTGCTAGTGAATCAGCATTAAAGGTACCTTGTGTGAACAGCGTGTGCAAACTGCCAATGTAATCTAGGACCATTGGCAGAAGATCGTAGGTTCAACTTGAATCTAGGTCGTGGGAAATGTAAACGTGGCTTGAATTAGAGAAATATTCTTGAACGTAAATTTATGTCAGTACTTTAGTTACAATTTGTATGGATTGTGACGCACTCCAAATCTTGCTTCAGAAAGAGCAGTGGATATAACGACTTCTCGGAAGACTTGCTCGACGTGTTTTCCCTTCCCTGTCTCAAACAGGATCATCGTAATTATTAAAGACTCATTTATTTCAAACGATTTATTTACTGTTTGTCATTGGTTTCTACAGTCCTTAGTATTAATTCATCATTCATTCATTATTCAGTTATATTCATATCATTCCATAGCCATCCAGTTTTTATTAATGATTAATTTATTATTCATTATCTACTAATTCAACATTATCGTACTTAATTACTTCATAATTCACAGAAACGTAATTAATTAGTGATTTTTAATAGTATTTATTTCATAGTTTATCTAACATGAATTTGTCATTTATATAGCGTTAATTAATGCCATTTATTCAATTAATCGTCATGTAATTATTGTGACTAATTATTGTCATTTAAATAGCACTAGTCTACTTTTGTGCACTAGTACCTAACATAAATTATGTTGCATTTTATCCACAATTAATTAATTAATAATATTTTCCATTAATTAATTCATCAATATTCTATATTAAGTAAGTCGGTTATCACAATTCTTCCCATTGTGCATTGATTTATTCATTCGTTTACTGAGCACTTATTTCTTTCATCATCTGCTAGAACGTTCAGCTACGATAATACATGCCATAAATAGTCACACATTGTCGGAAGTACGGATGCACCAAGAGGAAGCGAAAACGAGGGTGCCGCGAGAGCATGTCGGGCAGAGGGCGGCGAGTGCAGAGAGACAGGGGTGGGGATTGGACAGAGGGGGAGAGAGACGCGAAAGAGGAAGGGCATTTCTTCATATTTCACTCAAAATTAATTAATTGGATATTATTCAAAACTATTTAATTCACGACCTAACACAAATTCATCATTTATACAGCACCAATTAGTAATTTAACATTACTTAATTCATATATCAAATCAATTGTATATCAAATCATCAGCATGTATCTAATTTGTATATCAGTTAATTATTTTGTAACTTATCCACAATTAATTCCATTGTCAATAATTAACATCCAATATTAATTAAATCGGTATTCATCTCTCGATTATGCATTGATTCATTCGTCATTCTTTCAATTATGCAGTGATTCGTTCTTTCGTTTACTGACAATCGATTTCCCCCATTAACAGCTAGAACTTTCAGGTACGGTAATGCACGTATAGTATCACATTGTAGAATAGTACAGTAGCACATTGTCGGAAGTACGGATGCACCGAGCGGAAAGCGGAAACATCCGTGCGAGCCGCGAGAGCATGTCGGGCTGAGGGTGGCGTGCGCAGAGACAGCCCACGGGTCAGGGGAGGGAAGGGGAGGGGGAAGGGGTGGCTTGGGCAGCGGGGGAAGGGGTGGGGAGAGGAGGAGGGGGGGCTTGGGCAGTGGGGGAAGGGATGGGGCTTGGAAGAGGGGCGGGGTTGCTTGGGGAGCGGGTGGAGGGGCGGGGTGGGGAAGTGGGAAGGGGTGGTTTTGGCAGCGGGGGAAGGGGTGTGGGCGGGTCGGGGAGGAGGGAAGGGGTTGCTTGGGCAGCGGGGGAAGGAGGGGGGCGCGGAGGAGGGGGTGGGTGGCTTTGGCAGCGGGTGGAGAGGCGGGGTGGGAGGAGGGGAGGGTGGCTTGGGCAGCGGGGAAGGGGCGGGAGCGGTGAGGAGGGGAGTGGCGGCTTGGGAGCGGGGGAAGGGGGGAGGAGGAGAGGGGTGGCTTGGGCGGGGGCGGCGCGACACACGTATGGATTTTGCGCGCCCTGGGGAGGTCAGGTGGAAAATGGAGGCCGCGCCGCGCGCTTCGGGCGAGGCAGCGCGCGGGGGCGGAGAGCGGCTGTAATTGCGTTTTGAGTTTTGAAATCTGGAGAATGCGCGGCGTGTGTCAACCTAATTTGTGCGATGACGAGGAAATTGAGATTGCAGGGGCGCGGGCGCCCGAGTGGCTTTGAAAGGACGCCGTCCCCTTGGGCCTGCGCGTTTAAAAATGCATTTCTCGTCCACTTGTGCTCCCGCCCCGCCCCGCCTGCCCCCCTCCCCGCTGCTCCTCGTCCTCCTGGGTTGCGTGTATTGAATTGAAGTCGTTTTCGTTCTGGGGAGCGTACTTCTGAGAGAATCGGAAAAACTGGGAGGTAGGACTGTTTCTTCTGCGATTTTTTAGCGCTCGAAGTGATTATATCGAATTTGTATTTACAAAATGTGATTGATACCGTAAACAAAAATATCAATAAAATATTTCTTGGAGAATGAAAACAAACTTTAAGGTGTTTTCAGTTGATAAACATTGATTCATTAATTCTGTATATTTGATATTATATATTAATTCTGTATATATGATTGTGTAATTATTTTATTGTATTATTTTTCCTGTAGTACTCTTTAGTTAATAACCAATTGAGGGCTTTATAAAACCAACAAATCACAAGTAATTTGTTAATACTTTATACTGATTCGGCGTGTTATATTTTTATTTGCTTATTATCATCTTTATTACTTCGTGCTATATTCCTATATTTCATTTATATTGAGAAGAACCATGTCATCTCAATGACAAATGCATTAAATTTTAAGTTATTGAGAAGAGAATTGTTAATTAAATATAACTTTTCTATAAATAATATACGAAAAGAAGAACGAAGAGTTATAGCGAATGAGAAAACGAGACAGGTAGACAAAAGAATGATGGTGCTTGAAAGTTAAGAAAAAGAAACAATTTAGAGCTTGAACTTGTCGAAAAGACAGACACTACAAGTTCAATCACATCCACAAGATCCATGAACCCTAAAAGTTCCATCACCATTACAAACTCCATTACCACCACGTGTTCTTTTACCATTACAAGATCTATTAGAAGCGTCGTCATCACTACAGTTCCCCCAATATTACAGCTCCACCACTTTCACCACTATCATCGCCATTACTAAAACAATACTATTCTATTATAACCGAAGAGTAACATTTATTTCAGTTTCGTAGCCTACAACACCATTGAATCTTCGCTCTTGGTGCCTCGAATCTCTCTGACGTTTCCAACCCCTTGCACCAGCCCTGCCTTACTCCACTCTCTTTGGCCCATGCCACCGGCGCCGCACGGGCCCTTTAAAGCGCTCTCACTCGCTGGAGTCACCAACCACCATTACAGTCTCCATTATCACTACAAACTTCATCACCTTCACAAGCTCCATCACCACTATAGACCCCATCACCATTACAACCTCCATCACTATCAGAAATTCCATTACCATTACAATAAAAAATACAAGCTCCATCAACGTTATAAACTTCAGTGCCGCTACAAGCTCCATAATCACTACAAGCTCCATCACCACAAACTCCATCACCACTACAAGCGCCATCACTACTACAAATTCCATTACCTGTAAAGCTCTATTGCCATTACAAACTTCATCGTCACTACAATTTACATCACCATTACAAGCTTCATCACCAATACAAGTTCCGTCACCACTGCAAGCTCCATCACCACTAAAAACTCCTTCACCAATACATGCTCCATTACCGCTACAAGTTCCATTATCATTACAAACTCCGTTACCACAAGCATCATCACCACTACAAGATCCATCACCATTGTAATCTCCCTAACTACTCCTGACTCCATCATCACCACCAGCTTGGTCAACATTACAGCTCCGCCACCACCACCACCACCGCCACCACCACCACCACCACCACCACCACCACCACCACCACCACCACCATCATCATCATCAGCACCATCATCACCAACACCACCACCACCACCATAACTACCACAAACACCATTACCACAATAATAAAATTATATTCCAACCAACGTGTAACTCCATTTCGTTCACCTTCGCAGCAGGCAACACCATCGAATCTTCTCTCAATCGCTCTCGACTCTTCTACTCCCTTGCACCATCCCAGCCTTGCTGTCCCCTCTCCTCGACCATCTCCACCGGCGCTGCACGGGGCCCTTTAAAGCGTTCTCCCCCCCCCCGAACACCCCCTTCCCGCGGCCGTTTTTGTCTCCGCTGATTTATTTCCTCTCCTCAAAATATTCGCGGGGACATAATTTTTGGCGCCTCGCGCCTCCCGGGGTCTCGCTCTCTTTCCCCGGGCCGCGCTCAATATTTCAGAAGCGCCGTCGCTTTGCTAAGAGATTAGAGATCGGGGGCTTGATTCCGCATTCCCTTTATCTCTGCTCTAATGCTGCGCCGTTCTGCTTTTCGGTCTCTTTCATTTGGTGCCGGCCCTTTCAAACCCTTCAAAACTCTAGAAACCCGCACCGGAGCGGTGTCGCTGGTGTGAAGTTATGATGGAACCTGTTAAAATATTTAATCTAGTTTGCCATCGATATTTCCTTTATTATTCACGCTGGACTGTAATGTGTGTCTTCTGAAATGCATTATGAATAGTCCAGTTGAATTTTATCTTTCTGCTGTCTGTTTGTCGTCGTTGAACTTTAAAGCCGATGACAATGGCTCTGCTAACGTAGTGTTTGACAAATTGCATATTAAAAATGATGTATAGCGATAATACAATGTTAACGCACATCATCACGAATGGTGAGTAATAGTAAATCAGCGGTCACTTTATGTTCCGTTTAAACGTATTTAATGTCTCTTCTCATATCAGAGGGATAATAAGGTTGCACATATATTGGGAAGTAAACAGGTATGTAAAACATAGCAGAAGTGCCATGCCCCCGTCAGAATGCATAATTCTTTAGTCTATTCAGAAAATTAATACCTTCATGAAACGTATGACGATTACAAATATTGTTGATTATTGTGGTTATTAGAAAATTGCATACACACACACACACACATACACATACACATACACACATATCATTGTATCATGTCCTGAATGTCCTATCCTCACTCCTTACTTACAAAGACATATTTATATGCCCTACACTACCACACATGTCGGAAGATCAGTCGGGAGCTTAGAGCTTGTCCCGACTGGGGCGATGTCCCGCTGGTGTCAGATTCCTGGTCGGGGAAAATCACATTATTCGACTGTAGGTCGGCGCCGTATCTCACCATCCAGCGGCGGAAGATCACCGCCACTTCTCGAAATAAAATACGTAAGGAACTAACGACTTCAACCGTTGACACGCCTGGAATCACTAATCAACCAACCAACAATATTGAGGAGGTTTAAGTGAAAGTGGAGCGATTGATAGTTTAATATAATAGAGCGGTATTTGTGAGTTCAAGTGACGCTTTCACATCAAAGACGCAAGCTCCTCCCGGGAACGCGACAGTGGAGCAAACCTCCACACAGCGACCGTTCTCTCGCAGAAACCGGCAGCGCCGGCGGCCCAACTCGGCCGCGAGCCCCTCGATAATTCTAGAATAACTCCAGGGACCCTCAGCGCCCGCCGCCCGCGACTCGGCTCGCCCCTTTGTGGGCGATCCCGCCCTCCCGCTCGCCCCCGCCCCGTCGCCCCACTCGCCCGCTGTATTTCACCTGATAATTCCCGGCAGTCTTTCTAGCAGGGGCCTAAACAAGAGGGGCGTATTGTTCGAAAGTGCCATGGAGGCAGTTTCGCTTCCTGAGTATTGTCCGGGTATATAATTGGGACTCGCGGCGGTCGCGTTAGCAACCGCGTAGTCCTCTCGGGTTGGGATACTCCGCCTCCCCCTCCACCACCCCTACTTCCGACCCGCCCCCGCGTCCCCGCTGCACCCTTTCCCCGCCCTCTCCCCGCCACGCCCCTCCGCGACCTCTTGGAGCGCTGTCACTCGGGGCTATTGTCCCGTGAGAGCACGACGCCCGAACACGCTCCGCCGCGACGACTGGATTTGTCATTTAATTTGTTTCTTTTGTGCGGAAAAAATGGATACATGTATTACGTCGCGCGGCACGTGATGAAATATGAAGCGGGTAGTTTTTATTCCTTGATGGGTAGTGATTAAGTTATTGTAGCGCTCGAAATGGGCGCGGCGCGCGGGGCGAGGTGGCCATGGTGATTGTTGTCGCGCTGCGCACTCTTTGGCGATTGTTTCCGATTGTTGTTTAGGGCAGGTTGTGCTTGTGTGGGCATGGCCGCGGGTCGTGCGATTCGTCTGTGGCTTTTGTCTTGCGATTGCCCCTTTTATGCGGCGCCCTGCTGCCATTGTCGAGTGGCAAATGAATGTACGAAACGGGAAGTTTACGGATATATTTTCATTTCTGATTGTGCATTCCGTTGCTGGGCGAAACAAAGTTGACAGTCTTTACAATTGGTGTTTACAATACTATTTGTGCGTATTCACAATGCTAAGATTAGGTTTTAATTTTGTGACGTTCAATCTTTCATAATAAATAGAAAAATTTATAGCTAGTTATGTGTGATTGGATACGCAATATTAGTAATTGTTATATGACTTCGCTATTTAAATTTTGTAGGTGGTAGTGTGACCTCCTTTCCAATTCACCTTAAATCTCATTTTTACGTTGTCTGAACTACATTCGTAAACCACTTTGTTAAATTGCTCTGATGGGAATCATGGAATGATTGTTGGGGATGAGACATTGGGAATTGTCTGTTCTAAATTTAATTTAACTTTCCAATTCTTGAAAGGAAAATTAAAAAGAAAACTTAACTTTACTAAAAATTGATGGATATCACAGCTACTTGATGCTATCACTATATACACCATAGACGTTACTCAATAATATAACTGAAAAAAATAAATTACAAAATTCATTTCAAATTAAAACAATTCATTAAACATAATTGTAACTAGCAGAAACAAGTAATATAATAAAAAAACGAATTAATTCCCTATCTGACATTCCCTAAACTTTAAATTAACCCTAGATGTGAAGACTATTTACAAAGTCAGTTCCAATCACAACATTAAGTTAATTCCTCCAGTGACCTTTATGTGTGTGTTTCCTCCGCATCACTATTATCAAGCACTCCTTAAACAAAGAATGAGATTATTGTGCCCAATACCTTTTATCAACACATAGAAATCGTTAACTAGTCGTAGATACATTAATTGCCACCTGCATTTCTGTCAGAATAATTATCTCAAATCCAGGTTTTAAAACAATGTTCAATTCGATGTTCTGCCACAATTATGCCCATTACAGTGAGATACATTATTATTAATTTATTTAACTTCATTATCATCCGAATGCCGTTTTCTCATCGATTTCGCAGGACTGACTGACAGGTCCAAACTTCAGGCTGTCACATCAACAAGTTTTTGTTAAATTTTCTGTTCTTCCAATTTGACCCCTCGTCATGGAGTAATTACCAACACCGTTCATACTTTCTCTGATGGCAGAATGTCCCATGCTTGAAGTCTGTAAGAAGACACAACTCTGATGGTGGAATGGTGGGGGTATGTACGAAACATTTCGGCAGCTAATCGATCACACATTTGCTTCAGCGATGTCATGTAATCAATAGAAGAACTTTTTAAGTCATTTTCAGTGGTCACGAAGTTCATATATTGTCTCATATGTATAGTCATCTACACTCTGCCCAACAAAGGAAAGTGTAGTTGTCATTGGGCAAGTACGTGTGTCCGCGGCGCGAAATTTATTGGCTTAAAAAGCAGAGAGAAGTTGTTTTATTCTCGGCATTATGTCGCTGATTCAAGGGTGACCAATTGGATACCGACCCTTTTCATAGATACCTCCACCATCAGAGTTGTCTCCTTCTTACAGACTTTGTCTCACGTCAAACACTTCCTTTCTTCTTGAATCTCATAGTATCATTCATATGTTTGTTTGCCCAAAACCGTGCAAACAACACTCTCTTACCCTAATTCACAACATGCTCTTGTCCTATCATCTCTGACCCAATAACAAATCGAAATATTCATTGTGCCATAATGTTACCCGTCAAACGTGTTCATTATTTTATTATTATTTATTAGGAATCCCTGTAGTTTGCTTTTGCTTTAGACCTTAAACCTTTCTCATTGCCATGAACACGCAAAAGAATGTCTTACGCGTATTTCAAATCCACAGCCTTCGTATTTGATTTGTACTAGAGCTACCTTCCCTAGCATCATCACCAGGCTAGCACAAACGACGTACAGTATTTGTTGAAATGTCTCACAGTAGTTTTTTGTAAAACTTTAACTAAAACTTTTTTATAAATGTAAGACAATTTCTCTACTTGTACCTTCAATATTAATTCGTGTATGTGGTTGCGCAAATTGATAAATAACCGTTGTTGAAAATTATTTTTCTCAAATGTTATGCATTAAACATAATAATATTTGGAAATTCCACATCAATTAAAACATTACCAGAATATCGCAAAAAATCCATGCACACACACAAACCACATCGCTTTTATGAACGTAATATTGACACGTTTTCTCAGAACCAATAGTTGTTAATTATTTATGTTTTTAATCTAATAATCCTTCTCACCTCTAGAAATTTGAAATGAAATTCAACCCGCGCAAAATAACACGAATATGATACTTCTACTCACGCAAACATTTTGCCGAATATATATTCGGTTATTACGTATAAAAACCATTATCTGCAACGTATATTCAAACGTTATTACCCGGCAGAGACGGAAAGTTTCAGAAGACTCTTGTCCCGCGTCACATCCGCGCCTTAACACGCGAAACAAGAAAAGAGACAAAGAAATCCCAGCGGTCGGCGCAGAGAGGCAATGACAGGGCACTTGCCGTCCCGCCCCACCCCGCCCCGTCCCCTCAGACTTCCGCCGGAAGCAGTAGAAAAACGCGCGGGGCCGAGTGGGAGATTGAGTGCCGGGGGCGGCGGTGGCGGCGGCGGCGGCGGCGAGTGGCGCGCAAACTGGTGCAGCGACGCGGCGGACGGCGGCAGTCGCGACGCGAAGAGGACGCGGGCTACGCGTGGGCGGAACGGGCACAGCGGAGGGGGGACGGGTGGGGGAAGAGGAATGAGGGGCCGCTTCGCCCCGTGGTCCCTCGGCAGAGCGCGCGCCACTTGGCCGGAGCGGCTGCCAGAGTGACTGCCGGGGTTGCGCGGCGCGCGGTGGGAGGGGTAGAGGGTGACGCGAGGTACTGGAGAAGGGTTAGGGTCTGAGTTGAGCGCGGTGGAGCGCGTTTGGACAGGAGTGGTGGTGGTGGGGGGGGGGTGGATGCGAGGGGAAGTTTGCGAGAGCGAGGGCGAGGGTGAGAATGTGGTGGGAGTGACGGAGGAATGGGAGGAGTGGTTACGGTGGTGATTTGTTGGTGAGGAGGGGGTGGAGAGGACGCGAAGAAGTCCGCAACAGTTCGGGCGTGAGGGGACAATAGCGAGGGTGAGAGGGAGGCAAGGGTGGGGTGAGTGTGAGGGCGAGGGCGGTGGAGGGGTCAGGGATGTGGTGGTGAGGGTGAGGCCGATACCAAGGCTCAGCGCAGGAGCAGAGGCTAGGATGCCGGTGTAGGTGAGAATGCGGACCGTAGACGAGAGCGCGGGTGAGGCGTGACGGGGCGGGGCGGGTCGAGATGTAAGGGAGCGGAGGGGGGCGGGGCGGCGGTGGACGTGGCGCGGGTGAGGCCGGTGGGTGGCTCGGGAGCAGAGGGAAGCTGTGATTTAAGCGGCGGGCCAGGCAGTCTCGTACAACTGCGCCGGCGTTGTCCCCCGTGCCTTCTCTGCGACACCTTGCGACCCCTCGCAACTGGCTTCGTGCCGGACTGCTGCCCCCGAATCAAGGGTTGTTTTCTTAGCGTGGACTTCTTTTTGCTGCGCCCATACAAGAATCCCCAAGCTTAGTTGTTTCGTACTCTTCAGGGAACCGTGTCTGCTAGTTCATAACAAACCCTCTTATTATTGCGCTTTCGTATTGTTTCATGAACCTGATTCTGTGCGATTAAAGTTGCATTTTATCCCTCTAAAGTTGTTACATTAACTTATGTGGGGTCTTTATCATTGTTTTGTAAGCGATTGTATTCAAATATTGATACTTTTTTGTACATTTCCAACATTATAAGCAATTGTAACATATTGAAGAGATACGTTTTTCACAGTTATGTTATTTTCGACATTTAGTTTTTGAATAATTTTAAAATTTTTATTTCAATAATGCTTTTTATTTACTTTTTGAGAATATACGAACCTTCTTTTTCCAAGTCAAATTGGCCAGTATTAAATTCTGATGTTTTCCTTTTGTAAATTCTGAAAGCGGAAACGGACAATTTGGAGTGAATTTCTGACCACGCTTAAAAGATATGTTAGCATTATTTCCGAAGGATAAACACGTACACAAATTGATAATGATAGTGCACTTTTAAATAATATTAGTCTATAGTGTGATACACTACACTTTAAGGAAAATTTTAGTGCAATAGTTAACGAACATACTCCAAAAGTTGTTTACGAAATTGACTCTAATAATATAGATGATTGCAGACGTACTTCCAAAACCTACGTTTGAATGATTCAACCTGACTGAGACCTCCGAATTTTTAAAGAGAAAATTCACAGAGTCATATGCCACACGTGTACCTTCCAAGAATCCTTGCTAACTGACAGAACCCCTCCGTCAAAATCTCGTTAGAAACAGTTCTCTTAATCGTCAGGCAGAGAATGACGCAATTAAGGAATAAATATGACTGAAGTGTTGTTGTTTCGATCCATGGAGGTGATCATACAGTAAAAAATTGTTCGTGGTCTTTTGTGTGGATCCAAATTTAGATAATAGTCTCCAATAGATGTAGAGAGGTTGCAAATGGACAGTTTTCAGAGTCTCAGTACTAGAGAACAAACACAATAAAAACAAACCGCGTCAGAAATAGAAAAATGTTAAAACATTTTCTCTCGGACAGATAATGAAATCCGCTCACCAGATCGGCTGAGAGCGAAGCGGCTAATTCTTGCTTCTGCAGCATCTTTTATAAAAGGGTTCTCGGGTTTGTGTCTCGATGGTGAAGAACCTTCGACACCGGGTGGGTCGAATCACTGACTGGATGAGAATTCCAGCGGCTGGCTGTTCTGATCGGTAGTGTTCCGTGAGATCTCATTTTAACACCAAGCAAGCCGGTGCAGCACTCAAATAAAGGGGCCACAGACCACGTGCGATCTTTCTTTTCTCCTCCTTGTTCCCTCTACGACTACTACCGCTTATACTTACATGTTCTACACTACTACACAAGTCAGAAGCTTCGCGCTTCTTCTGGCTGGGGCTGTATCCCACTGACGGGAAACCGGAAGAGAGAAATCCCGTGAGCGACTGTAGATCGACTCCGAATCTCGCCTTCTTGTGGAAGGGGAATCCCACCACATCCAGGATTATAACAAGCACTAGTTTTACGGGACTAATGACTTAAGTAGCCTCGCGGCTAGCTCTTGGTCAGCGTGCTCGCTTTCCACTACGCGGCCCCGGATTCGATTCTCGGTCGACGCAACACTACAGTGTGCGTTTTCCTTGCAGTATATATATGTTACGTGACGATGAGAAAATTCACTTCTCAGGTTGAGAAGAGCGGGATACTTCGTGGGAATGCCTACGTGCTAACCTCACGTACCCCCCTTAACCCATGGACGCGAGGCAGGTATGTCACCCGTAGGCCTGAGCCCGTTCAAGGACTGTCGCGCCAAGTACATACGTACAATGACCTAGGGCCGCCAGACAAACAAGCATGCAAAGGGCCTTCGCAAAGGTTTGGGGCACGCAGTGATATTAGCTTAGGGGGAAGCAGGGCTGAGAAAATATTGTGCGAATGCGACGGATTGGTCAAGTACACGGGTTGGTATATCATAGACATTTATTAAATTTTACCAACTTTTAATGGAAATTAACATGTAAAGAGAAACTGCAACTATACAAGCATTGATAATTACAGCAAGGAAATATTAACGCACATTTCTACTTAGTGTTACAGAATGCAACACATGAGAAATACACTAATTACAATAATTCAAATAAACATTTTGAAGAAAATATATATACACCAAAATGCATAATAAATCAATATAGTATTACATAGCATAATTTCAGAAAAACACTATGATTAAATGTAAACATTTAAAGAAATTCTATGTTCACATCTTTCGTGTGAAAATACACGTAATAAACCACTTCAAAAATTATATGGTAATAATGAACATTTATTAAACAAAGTGCATCACCTCCACACTCACTGCTCACGAAATCAAGAGCCCATTCGGGCTGAAACTTGTTATATGTCTTCTTGCGTCCCGCTATGACTGCCTTCTGTGCATCCTTGACTGAGAAATCGGAGCGCGGGCTTCCCTTGGCCGCGGGCACTGCGTGCCCTTGCAGAGCGCAAGCGCGCTCCGAGCACGTACTAGGTGCTCCGTTCGACAGCCCTGACCTAAGTAGTTGACACTCCCACAATCAATACTCCCTCACACATTCGCTCGCTCGCTTGCCTGGGCGTCTGCTTCAACGCTCTGGAACACCACCCTTCCGCCTCGTCCCCCAACTCGCGGGCTGATTCACAAGCGGCGGTGCGAGTGTCCCCTGCTTTAGCGGTGTCTGCCGCTCGGGGCGCAGATTGGCGGGCCGGCATCTAATATCCCTCCGGCTGCGCTTGCAGATTGAGAATTCGCGTCGAGTGCCTCTCAGGAGTGAGCGCGCGGGGGAAGTCGGTGCCTCCCCAGGGCAGCCTCATCGGGGAGGAGGGTGATTCAATTGGAAGCCAATATGGCGCTCCAGCTCCGTGCAATGGGTGCTTGCGCGATGCGAGGACGGGGCGACGGAGGGAAATGAAGTTGAAGATTCAAAGCGATTTGTTTTGTATTCATGCGCGATTTAAGAGTCAGAGAAGGTTTAATTTCATCACGTTTTTTTCATGATATTTCAGAAATATCCAGAAGTTTTACTCTTGTACCATTAGTGAAGTATTCCGTTTTATATATATGAGGATTGATGGTAAATAGTTTCACCAAGAAAATGCAGTTGATGAATCTTAAATAAGATAATTCGTCTCATATCTTATTCGTAGAAAGTTTTGCTAATGAACGAGTGTTATTGTTTAATATTTATCCACAGTGAAGTTTCGTTTTCTGATTTACCATAAACAAATTATCTGAAGTTTTATTTATGGCAGTGACACGTTCAGTAAAAATACTTTAGAGTGCAGGGTGCATAAAATCAGTTTTGCACATAAGTGATTGCGAGTAACCGTTTTGACAAATATTAATAATCCAGTTAAAATATTGACAATTTGCGTAGCTGGCGTCTCTAAAGCGGAATCGCCATGACTTTTTCGACTTCAATTGTTCCGAGTTGCTATCCCGCCTAAGACATGGAAAATTTACGTGTAAATCACGCCCCTAACGTCGTGGATGTAAGGCTGACATAGGTCCATTGGGCTACCACAGTATCTTAAGAAATAGGAACTGGCTGGGAGGAACTACAAGTTACCTCAGCGCTTAGAGGGAGTAACGAGCACCACTAGTTGAAATGCCAGAAAAGTAACAGGCTACCCCTGAATTGGTCCCCCGATAGTGTTCCAGACGACGCCTACAAGGCACAGAAAAAGGGTATAAATTAGTAGTTCCACTCAAAATTGTAAATGGAAAGTGTTACAAATGCCACGAACACAGGGGATAGATTGAAGTCGCTCAGATAGGAGAGGTAGATAGTGGCCAAAAAGTTTTTTTTTAAATGAAAAATTACAATATTTATTTTCTGCATTCTTTCTGAATGTTTTACATAATGTAGAATTCGTAGTCCATATTTTGCTGCAATAATGGGGTGATTGAATGAAATTATGATAAACCCTTACAGTAATTGAAACATCATTGTGGTAGAAGAACTATATCAGTCCCTTTTTGTATGTAGAACCTAAAACAAACGAATACGTAAAGAAAACCTTTTGATATCAATATTAGCTGGATACTTATACAATATTACATGGACTTACCAACACATAGTTATCAGCACATTACTAGTTCAGAAAAAATACATCGGTTTCCCTGCTAGTGTCAGCTAGGATAGCACTGAATTCACAAATGACATTCTAAAAATACGTTTCTCAATGCATATTTTGACAGATACCATTTAAGGCTATATGGGCCCTCCCTGTCTTACAATAAATAAAACACATTTCATACCGGGAACACGCATATATTCCCAAAATAAAACAAATTGTCGTTCTTCAAAACCAAACCCTGAATATAATTCAGGGTGCAATAGCGATGTCACCGTGGCCCCTGGATTTCCGGGAGGAGTTATGAACAAAGTTGCGGAAAGTCGACGCAACTTCTACACGAGTCATTGACCTCGAGGAGGAAAGCAGATGTCTCGTCGTATCAAGGCTGAGACGTACAACAGTCGGTCACGCTACTTTCCAGGGGCCCGCGACCCGTGACTGGCCCAGCTGACTTCTGAACGGGGGACTTTGCTTGGCTGTTTTACAGGAGGTAGTTTTTGCGTGTCGTACTTGACAAGCTTAACAGCGTGGAAAATGAACGGGGCTGCTAGAGCATCTAAATAAATATTTGGAGGCTGAACACTTATCTTGCACCTCATTGGGTAACAGTGCGTGATGAAGTAGATCTCAATTCGATGTCCGAAGTTTATTTTACAGACACTTCAAATAATGACAGTTTACTTATACATGATTAATAAAAAAAACAAAAATAATTACAAATGAATTACAAATAATCATAAAGAAAGCAAGGGATGCCAGTTTGCTAATTAAATATTGCTCTTACAAATGTTAAAAAATTCTGGTATTTGACATTTATGAAAATGCGTTTTAAGTTTAATAATAATAGCAAAATTAGCATTAACATTTAGTTTACAATATGTTTTCAGAGTTTTCTAAATAACGTCAATGGTCCAGTAATTTGATAATTAAAGAATGAAAATAAGATAAATTTGTGTTTTGATGTTAATGAAATGCCGCTCACGTAAGTTAATATTACAATGAAGTCCCTATCAGATTAAACACAATTTCTTTTTATGTTCATTTATAACTGTCTTCTTCAGAATGAATATTATTTTCTCTTTTCCTACTCTTCATAACACTTTCATCTATTTTCATGAAATACTGCGAGTCTTGAAATATTTAACACCGTTGAAATTAATAACAGATGTTGTAGAAATATGTTTTTGTTTTAATATATTAATTACTAAAAACATTTTCACTTTGAAGAACTTGAATGTTCACGTCACATTACTTTACAAAACTACCATTAATAAAAGGAGATGTAATTGCTAGGAACAGTATGACAAATGATCTTGAATAAAATTTTATTAATGGAACGCATAAACAGATGTGTACTCGATTTTCTCAGAAATGAAATCGTCTGACATTTTTAAGATATTTCTTGTTACACCCAATAGTTCGTTTTAGAGAACGTTATCACACTTGAAACAGAAATAAGGAACTATTAGTGTTCCACACTCTGTACGCGTATGAAAAACAGGCTTGCTACAGAGTAACTAGTCTACCCTTGAGATAGGCACCTCTTGATTTTCTTTATCTGCGTCAGGTTCTTTTCACAGAAAAGCCTCTTTTATCCCCTTTCTTCTGTGAGTACATCCTCGGGATGTAAAATATGTTTTTCTCTTTCTTCCTGAGTTGCAAGCCGCCCATTCCGGACGACTACATTCCGTGTGCGACTTCCCTCCGGAATCTGGTTGTGCCGGCGCGGGGTGGCAAGAAGCATGACGGCCGAGGGGGGCGGATGGAAAGGGGGGCAAGAGGGGCGGGGCGAGGGAGTGGGGCGAGGGGGCGGGGCGAGGGGGCGGGGCGAGATGAAGTGAGGCGGAGCCGGGGGGGGCTGGGCTGGTCGGGAAACGAGGTGGGGTCAGGGGCGTAGAGCGGGGCGGAGCCGAGCGGGTGGGGCAAAGACTGTCCGATCCGGGGCGGGGCGGGGAAGGGCAAGGATGGGCGTGGCAGGGGAACGAGGTGGACGGGACGAGTCAGATGGAGTGAAGATGGAATGGGGCGGGGGGGGTGGAGTGGGGCGGGGCGGGGTGGGGCGGGGCGGGGCCTGGCGGAATGGGGCGTGGCGGGGGCAGGAACTGGGCTGTGCGATGAGCGAGGGGGTGACAGAGGCGGGAGCGAAGCGGAGCGGGTGGGGCGAGGCGTGTCCGATCTGATCCGGGGCGGGGTGAGGTGGAGCAAGCCGGGGAGGGGCAAGGTGCGAAGCATGGGGGTGAAGTGTGCGCAACGAGTCAGGTGGAGTGAAGGTGGGATGGGCCGAGGAGTGGTGGAGTGGTGTGGAGCAGGTCCAGGCGGGGTGGCGGGGGCGGGGCGGACCGGGGAACGGGGCGGAGAATGGACGGGGCAGGTGGCTATTCTGGATGGGGCGCGGGGCTGAGGCGGTGGCGGGGAGTGGAGCAGAACGGGCGGGACGCGAGGCGTGTCTGATTCGAGGCGGGGCAAGGCGGGGTGAGGCAAGGCTGGGCGAGGCAGAGGAACGAGGTGGGCGGGACGAGTCAGGTGGAGTGAAGGTGGTGGGCCAGGACGCGCGGGCATGCGGCCTTGTGAATGACGGCCAGAGCCGACACAGTCCGACGCGCCTCCTGTGCGAGGCTCACACAGATATAGGTGCCGAATTGCCCCTCCAAGTTCCAGACGTAACGTAATAAGCCGCCGAGTGGAAACATGACGGAAGGAAAGGGGAAGATAGCCAAGCCGAGAAGCCAAAGGGACTAAGACCACGGAGCCTAGGAGAAGATGGCGCCGCGGCGACGGCGGCGGTGGCTATTTCGAGAACACATGGGCCGTAAACTATGGAGGAGACGACAGTGGCAACGATCGCAGAGACAGTCCTGACGAAGAAAAAATGTCAGTGGCAGTGATTGTGTTAACAACATAACCAGGAAGACCATGTCAGAAGCAGCAAGAATGAGAACCGCTTTCATCTAACCTCTGACATGCGTCGATACTCTGTGTCAATACCGATGATGACGTTGAGTGCGATTGCTGATTTTAGAATTGACGACGTCGATAGTTTGGTTTTGACGACAGCGATGACGGTAAAATAGTGTTGGTGAGGTTGACGACGACGATATCGTATGGAGGGAATAATGGCACAGGGAGTAGATGATGACACAATGACGATATCAATGGCAGTGACGTTGAAGGAGACGATGAAACGGGAGATGAAGATGAAAATGACAAAGAAGATGAAGAGGCGGTGACGTTCAGTACAATGACAGGGGCGACGGGTGCATTCCACAAAGCTTACACTACAAGAGGGAGATGGCAATGGCAGGCCTAGATGAATCGTAGCATGAAAGCGGAGTGCGTGGCGGTGAGTGCAGTTGTGAAATAAAGCATCTCATTCACAGACAAACCATTCTTCTCCGCTGCTACCTGTTACCGTCACTGCTGGATAACAACAGTTTTACAACAACAGGTTCGTCACGCCAGCGGTTGTAAAGCCTGCGTCGGGTATCGCAGATTCGTCAAGCGTGGTTTACCTGTAGATGAGCTTCATCAGCTAGTTACCCTTCTATAAGACAGGTGGTTGTCAAGCTGTCGCCAGTGCTACTTTCTCCTTTCTTCTCACAATATAAAACAATACCTTGGTGACATATTAACCTTCAACCAAAACCAGGACATGAGACCGCGCCTTGTCCATGTACAGAACTATTGCGTAGTGATTTGAAGCGAATGACGCGCCATTAACGGGTGGTAGTTCAAGCCTGAAGTATATTACACGGGATATTTTTAAATTAACACACCGCGATCAAATGCAAGTGGTGAATAACAAATTTAAACTATAAACAACATTTTAAACTTTTAACTCTTAGCTTGCTATTTTATTATGTTTATTTACAAACTTTATTCAACGATCAGCTAATCGGAAGTTACTTCAGGCTCGACAGTTTTTGCGTACAGATGGCTCTGAGAGCAGAGCGCAATATTTCTAAAGCAGGCTTACTCGAAATGGTGGCTCTAGAGGTAACCGAGCAAGAGGTGACGGGTGCACTGGGTGCCACGGGGACCACACGCTCATATTCTGCAGGACTTGGTTCCAAGAAAGGGGTGCCAGAGTCCGGAAGTGATCGTCACACACTTTTCTCCTCAAATTTCCCGGCAAGGAATTCTTATGTCTTATTTTCGTATTACCAATTACTGCGCATTGATAAGGAGATTAATGTTTCTTGTGGAAAAAGACACTACTTTTTCTTCTCCTTTCTTATACATACTTTACAGTACGAACTCTTTCAGTTTATCCACACAAAAACATAATACACGCTTCTCGAATTGAAACACTAATTTCAATTTCAGTTCTTTGCGTCTCGCCGATCTCCGGGCCACGATGTCCTGAATCTTGCTCTTTGGACAGGTCTTGTATAAAGGATCGTTTAGGGCTGACGGTAGTCAATTCAACACAATTCAAATATATCTTATTTTAACTGGCGAGGCTCGGGCTATCAGCTCTGTTCTTCCGCTTGGGCATCTAGTTGAGAAATAAATTATCACTCCGGCGATGAAAAAGGAGATTTGAGCCACTTTTTGCCTTGAGGCCACTTTTGGCTTGTGGTCAATTTTTGGCTTGAGGTCACATTTTGGCTTGAGGCTCTTTTACAAGAAGGAAGTCTACATCATAGGACAGCCGGCTTCCCTTCATTTCCGAAAGATATTTTTTTCGCTCGTAAACGTTCCACGGCTTCGTTTGAGTTTTTAACCCGCGAACTTGGATATAAAAGTCCGATTGGCTAACCGTTACACTACCGAAGACGTGAGTCTGCGACCGCAGCTGTAGCTAAGACGAAGGGGGCGGGGTCGCGGGCGGAGCGGTTGGAAGACGATGGACACGGAGCCGTCGGTGACTAAATCTATAACATTGGACTGCCGGATTCACTTCCGAAGGACCTTTTTTCGCTCGTAAACATTCCACGACTTTGATCGGGTTTTTTATCCGCGAACTTGAGTATAACATTCCGACTGGCTAACCGTTACACTACCGAAGACGTGGATCTGCGACCGCGGCGGTAGTTAAGATGAAGGGGCCGGGGTCGCAGGTGGAGAGGTTGGAAGACGACTGAGACGGAGCAGACGGTTACTAAACCTACAACATGGGACCGCCGGCTTTACTTCACTTCCGAAGGATTTTTTTTTGCTCGTAAACATTCCACGATTTCAATCGGGTTTTTAATGTGCGAACATGGATATAATAGTGGCTAACTGTTACACTACCGATATAAAATATAAATCGGCTAACTGTTACACTGGCTGTTACCGAATATATACTCTTATTGAATTGAATGTTACTGAATATATACTGTTACATTGGCTAACTGTTACCGAATATAGATTGGCTAACTGTTACACTACCGAAGACGTGAATCTTGAACCGCGGCGGAGCTAAGACGAAGGGGGTGGGGTGGCGGGCGGAGCGGTTGGAAGACGACGGAGACGGAGCCGACGGTGGCGTTGGCGGCGGCGGCGGCGGGAAGCAAGCGCGGGGGCGCGCGCGTCTTGCAGGGTCGGGTGCAGTCGGGCGGCCGGAAGGCGGCGCAGGCGGCGGCGGAAACGGCGCCCCCAACTGCCGTCTCATTGTCGTTACGGCCGCCGTATTTCACCCGGACAGGCGGGCTCCCGGCGCGTCACGTGCTTCCCCATTGTGAGGGCGCACATAATGAGCTCGGAATGGACCGCGCCTTTGTGCCGGTCGAGGTTCGGGAGGCATAATTGAAAACAAAACATTAAAAAGAATTTAATTGTTTCGAGAGCACGGATAAAAGGATCCGGCCAAGGAGGAGGGGGGGACGGACCGTTGAAATGAAATAACCGGGCAGACAAAAATTAACGCCTTTCAAGATTTGTTCTGCTAATTAGTATTTCCTAATTGTCCTGTCAGGGGCAGGCGCATAAGGTGCTTCTTTTTTCCTTCGACCTCCTAATTGCGGAAGGGGGACCCGCGCCTTCGCCGACTTTCCCGCCGCACTCTCGACCGCCTTCCCCTCCCTGGTTTTACATTCCCCTGGCCGGGGAAAAAGCCCACTTTCCCCCGCTCGGCGGTCCTCGTTTGTTTGACTTTTCATTTATTTATGGAGCGGCTTTTCTCCTTCCGACGGGTGCTTTTTTTTTTTGGTCCTCCAGTACATTTCCGGATTAGTCAACTGTGCATATTTTTCTTCGCTAGTAATCTTTATTGCTTCAGGCAAGCTTCTCACGACTGACCAGCTTACAAATCTGGTTGTAGTAGGTCCTGCGTCGGAGCTTTAAATGTTAAAGCGAGTTTAATTTTGCCTTGTTTCTTCTTCTCGCTGAGCGGGGAAAGTCGCATTTACGGGAACTGGGGCTTGTCTTTTTATGCATTTTGCGTTATCATTGAGAGGTACTCTCTTTGATTAATTTTATCACGAGAAACTTCGACTGTCGTATCTGATTGGCCTCCTTACCAGTCGAAAGTGAAAACTTTGTTGAACCATATTTCTTTTCCATAACGAATATAAAATACGCTCGCAATCTGTTTCTTGTAATAACTGCATTTTCGGTGTTATCGAACAGAAGTGTCGTTAAACGGATATCGACACATTTCATTACGACCTCCATGCTCTGCGCTGTTGTTCAACAATCGATGGAGAGCGTTTCGATAAGAAGTCGTCTCGAGCAGCGGCGCAGACGGCGTCGCGGGCGAGGCGATTGGAATGCGGGGCGGGGAGGGGGAGGGGAGAGGAGTGAAAAGGGGCGGGGAGGCGCGGAGGAAAGTAAAGTACGCGGGCGAGAAGTCGTCCGCAAGCGGAAGTCAATTTCTGCGGAAATAAATTGAAACGCCTGCCTCTTCTGCATCAATCATTCAGCCGCCCGCCCGCCTGGCTGCCTCCTGCGCGATTGGAGCACGACGCCACGGCGGCGGCGTCTGGCGGCGGGAGAGGGAAGCGCGCGGGGTGAGCGGGAGGACGGGGAGGATGGGGTGGCAGAGCTGCCAACTCGAGGCCACTTCGAGCTCGGCCCCTCTCAGCTGATTTCGTCGCTGCCTCAGCTAATTCCGTCGCTCGACTGTGAAGCGAGGGTCATGGAAAGCGTTTAATTCCGTCAAAAAGCAACCGGGGGTTTCATGCTTCTGGAACTGCCGCATATTGCGTGTATGCGTCGTGGTACGCTCGTGTGTGATTAATGGCTTGACGATGCGCTTATTTTTTATTCATTGAAGGGAAGTGTACAAACACCTTATCTTAAGGAAAATTAAAGTAATGGTAGTAAAGAATCATAGCAACAAAATTTGTTTCCTCTACTGGCACTTTTTTTGATTTATGTTCACGTTATAATTAAATATATATCATTAGGTTGCTATTAGTGGTAGGAAAGTTTGACTGTAATAAAAATAGTGCACTGGTAAATCAAATAAACATATTTGTTTCATATACACAGAATTGACGCAGTCATAGCAAGCAATCATACGTGGAACAATATAATTGACTGACCGAACACCACACAGACACAAAGGTGACGTACTTAAATTAAGATTTAGAAATTGAAGGTCAAGTGAACCGTCTCCAACTTGTCAACGTATCAAAATGGCTAAATGTCCATTACATCCATTCTTATCTTTGAACATCTGACATATTAAAATGATTCTTATTTTATTTAGAATTAGAAATCGATTACAATTAGAAGTGCAGAACTTTTCAAAAATACGTATTTTAGGAGTACATTTAAACAGCTTTAGCAGATAATACACTATTCAGTTTGCAACACAAGGAATCCAATTCAGCAAAATACAGGAATGCCATTCACATTGTGTTTCGAATTCCCTCCACATCGCGTAGTAAATCTGTGACATTATGAAGCAAAAAGCACCTTCGAAAGATATTCAAGAATCGTATAGATATGGAAATGCACAGAAATGACACGCTACATGCATAATGCTACAACACGTTACTGTCCTGGTGCGCGAATGCATGAATTGCGTTTGCGTAAATCCAAACGTAATGAAGCAAAGTACAGAACATGCTCATGTGCATATTATGGAACGAATTAATAAGCAAAGAATCTGGGAAGTAGTGCAGTTTCTACCCAAAAATATGAAATTTACATTAAATTTTCAATGAATTCTGCTTTTAGAGACGAACAAATTAATTTTCTTTTTAGTATTAAAAATCTGCTTAATGCTTTCTGGTATTGGTTGTAGCAATAATTATTTTTAATTTTGATAATTAGGTTTTAAAAACTAACATATGGTCAATACAGCCTATCTGCAGTAGTAAAAACTGCACAGATCTGTCTATTACATGGTTAAGCCACCTTTGGACTTCTCCATACAATAATACGCCTGAACACGATTATAGCGTTTCATGTGCGTGACAATACCATGTTTTGTGTTTAATGTCAACAAGTTAATGTCCTGGTTCTCGGTGAAGGCAAAGACAATTTCTTGAAAACCTTCCTTAAATACTACTTTATAACAACAATCGTCGGTGAACATTAAAAGTGACATTGTGCACGCAAAAAGTTAAAACGGTCTGAACGGAGCTGTATAGATCACATAAAGTTTTAGTCTATATCTCGGCTGTTTTGTGAGATATAATTATGGAGTATCTACTGATAGAAGCTACTTTTAAATTATTTCTTCACTTCACTAAAACGTGACGATTTTTTGAATTTTTTTCGCTTGTACACCCCAGCTATATGTTTTCCATTACACTGAGAGTCCAGAGAACTTAAAATATCATCCAAAAGCAAAGTCTGTGTAATAATATAGCCAGATACTGTAGAGCAGTGTGGTTGGTAACACTGTCTGCCTCATTTCCAGTCGCCATTTGCCACCTTCCTTTTCTCCTCTCGAGGCCATTTGTGTGGATAATTACGACTGATAATTTCCTACTTAAGCCGTCGATTTCTTTGAGCTAACTTTCTGATGAGCCTTTCGGTGATTAAGCTGATCTCGAGACTCCTCGGTCGCGTTAAGACTTAGGAAAAGTCTTCAGAAGTTTTGCCGATGAAGCTCAGAAATTTCTTAATCGTTTTTTCTTCTTCTTCAAGGTTGAGAAGTTCGTTATTAGCACGATTCGTATTTGCAATACAACCCGATTAAACATGTTTCTGTGTGTGATAGCCGAGCAGCGTTCGTTTTAACTTGGGTAATGAAAGGATAATAAGCGTTCATAACTGCGTCTGTTATCTGTTACATTCGCTGACAGGGTAATCCCATGTTGTAACGCGTTCCGGTAGTTGCGACCTTAGTGAGTAATGGCCTGCATTTACTCATCGTCCACAAACTGTACAGGCTCATTACCGCCAGGTCGTAGACACGTTCTGAAATAAATAGAAACTTGAACCCGGGGTTCCGACTGTGTGATGTGCTGGCCAACAAAGGGAGTTCAACTTGTTATTTTTCGTGGTGTACGCCGTACAACATAATGAGATTCAATTAGTTAAATGCTTTTAGAGAAATTATGACAAATATTCCTTGCTAGTTGCAACAACTGGAGCTTGAGTTTGCTGAGCTTTTGATAAATTGTATTGTGTTCTACTGATATGTACAGATATCCATTTAATTTTGACAATCTAAACCAGCGATTCCGAACTTTTTTCTAATATCGATCCCTATTCAAAAGAATGGTTTGCTTCATCCTTGTTAGTTTTTTTTTAGTGTATAGCCTACAACATAATCATAACACAAATAATTTTGAATAGATGACTTGATAACAATTAGACAAATAATATAAATATTTTAATTGTTTATTTTTGTATAATTACAGTTGTGAATTTTTACAAATATAAACAATTATTGCTGGTGTTTTGAAGCTTTATGTAATCATCAGGACCTTGATTATACCAAACAGTCGCGAGGGCATATTGGACTATCGAATCCCCTTGATCATCATTGATTGCCTTCAGAAGTTCATCGACCCATTGGGGGCCACTCCAGCGCGCTTAAAATGTGCTTTAAAAAATATTTTGAATGTGGAAATTTTATAGCTTATGTTTTTTTAACAAAATATGTATTGAACAACTTTTATTCCTCCAATCTTGTCCACTAGGTTATTTATTATTGACCTTCTGTTTCAAACACCAATTTTTCACGTAATCAATCTTAAACTTTTCCTTATCAATACGACAATATTTTATAATTATTCTTTAGTAGCCTTAATAACATGTTTGAAAGACTACCATTCCACGATTTTCGACTTTTTATCCCATACAATTCTGATATCTTGCCTGTCCGTGTGAAATGAATAATTTCTGAGCACTTTCTGAAATTACGTTTCTTGTAATTTAGATGGACATTGGGGCGGTTGAAATGTTAATCGGTATTCGTAATTTTTTTTCGCGTCTTCGGCGTGACGTCTGTTCGAAACCATCCACCTAACAAAGTCTTCGCCCTATTTCTAACTCCGCTGGCTTTAATACCGCGCAGACTCAAAATTATGGACATCTTATTCCACGCGCCTCCAAGGGGTGCGTTCAGTTCTCGTTACTCTTGTTTGCGCTCTCCGTCGCTCTCGCGCCTTCCGCGCTTCTTTCTCTTTCCTCTCTAAGAAAAGAAAGTGTATTCCGAGTTTCAATAAATCATGGCGCTCAGGAGTACAACCCTGCCAGCGGCCAAATTCTGGAGGCCTGGCCCCGTTCCCCCCCGGGCGATACATAATACACGGTCCTGCGGACTCCCGCCTCCTTCCGTTTGCTTAACTCCCTTCATTTATTCATATAACGTTCGTCTGAGAATTCATGAAACTTTAGTCTGAACGAAATTCATTCCTCAGCATCCGAGTGCGGCTTTCGTGATTTCTGCGCGGGGTCTTGCCCCGGTGGCGGGCGGTAACTGACGGAGCTCCGAGTAATTATGTGAAGGAGGCCGACGCACACCTGCAGCTAAATATTCAAGCGCTCTTTGTTCCCGGTCCTCAAAGAGCGGCGGGCGCGGGCCGACCGAGTTGTCACAGGACGCGCCGGCATTCGTAATGCGGCGGCGGGCTGGGCTGCGGATTTCTGACACTATTGACCTGGGCGTTTACCTTCTCTCTCTCTCCCTTTCCCCTTCTCACTCACCATCTTTTCTTTATCTTCGTTCCTCACTCCTCCCGTTATCCTCTCGTTCCATCCCACCCTCACCTCCTCCTTTCCTCACTTCCTTATACCTCTCCTTCCTTCCCACATATCCCATTCCTTCCATCCCCCCCTAAACACATTCCTTCCCTCCTTTAGCACTCTCTTCCTCCTTTATCACCCTTCTCCCTCCCTCTATTATCAACCTCCTCACTCACTCCCTTATCAATCTCCTCACTCCCTTCCTTATCAACCTCCTCACTTCCTCCCTTATCCCCCTACTTTCCTCTCTTATTCCCCTTGTTTCCTCTCTTATTTAACACCACCCTTCTGCCCGTCGCTATTTATCTCTCTCTCTCCCTTAACACACTCACTCTCCATCCCTCCCTCTTTCCTTCCTTCCCCCTGCCTTGTCCCTCTCTCTCGTTCATTGCCTTTCAATATATCCTTATACTCCTCCCTCCCATCTTCAACTCTTTTCTCCCAGCTTTATCTCTCCTACCACTCTCCCTCTCCTAGCCTTTCTTTCTTCCACCCATTCTTCTCTTCCAGTCCCACCTTTTGCTTCTTACATTTTCATATCCGTCATGCACTTCCGGTGTTACTGCTACTTCTCACTTCTCTCCAGAATACTTTATATATCGACAGAGACCTCCATTTTCGACATCCTTTTTGTCTTTTGCTACTATTGCCATGTTGAACCTCCGTCTTGCTTTTCAAATTTCACATTGTGTACTTTTCGTGCCTTTACATTACCCCAATCTCTTCTTCTTTTTATTTTTCGTTTATCATCTATCTCCGTGCTCCTCTGGCTCTCTCTTTCATTCTCTCAATGCATACAGAATAACGTCTTTGCTTATTTCAATAATTTGGCCTGTATTTTAGCCTTCCTCTTTATCTGCGTTTTGGTTTGTGGAATAACTAAAATTAAATATCTTTGATTTTGAAAATAACAAATATGTGTGTAAGTTTATTTTGAAAAGTCTATTTTTACTGACACTCTATTTCTTCTGTTTACAGTTTTACCGAAGGAAGACCCGTTCATAACAGGACCCCAAGACAAACTTTATCAAGTCGGAGACGAAATTAACCTGAACTGTACATCTGGAAAGTCTTACCCAGCTTCCGTGTTGCATTGGTACATCAATGATCAAGAGGTAAGGTTGTAAAAGTATTTTCGAAATTATTTACATTAATTAATTACATTACATTAATTAGCATAATGTAATGCTATGTGGTGCTGATTTCGTTGTTATGCAACTTTTTACGAATATAATTTGCCTAAAGTTAATTAATAATATTTAATCAATTTTTAATATTTATAATATTTAATAATATGTAATCAAGTTATTTAATCAATAATATTTTTTAAATCGACGGATGACATTTTGCACTTTTTAAATTAGAGTAATAATTGAAATTTCTATTATATTTTCGCTTCAAGAAGATTTCAAAAGGTAATAAGTGAATTTCATTGAGATCCAATGAATATGTAAAGCAAAGCAAAGTTGTTTTTAGGTAGTCTCACTTAAATGGCCCTTCCATTATTCATTTTACATATCATTAGTAATGAATCATACTTAAGTTACGTAAGGTAAAGAAGCGTAAATAGATACTACAGATTTAAGGCAATTCATGATCCACAATTTTAAAACAACAAGGATATGCTTAATGTTGAGTAATTATAATCCTTGTATCCGAATGTACAATGTAGAATCAAAAATCTTCGCCACCATTTGAATATTTAGAATTTTAGCTACTACCGTATAATTCAAACCTTACTAAATGCTTTTAAAATCTTAGAATTGTCCCTGTGCAACTTTTCTTCCAGACATTTTACGTATTCTTAAATACAGTGATACAAGTAATAAAAGTAATGATTATGTAATGTTTCTTAGCTTCTTTTCCGATTTAAACAGTGGTGCTTAAATCGCGTACTTTCTCGCCTGTATTTTTACGCAAAATTACGCAAAAAGTGCTCAAATTTTCGAAAAATTGTACAAGACCTTATTTCAAAATCTATCTTGAAGGAACAGATTTCATTCAGGGAAAAATATCTTTGTTGTAGGAAGACTCCGCAGAAAGTTTGGACTTTGGCTATTTTCGAAAAATCAGGATTTGAACGAAGATGAGGAATGCACCATTTTCTTAAATGTCTTTCACATTAACCAGCAACAAAATTTAATCAAACCCATGAAGCCATTTTTTTTGAAAATTTTGAAAATGTTTCAGGGACTTCATGTAAAGTACCCCCAAAAACTGAAAGATCGGTTTAAAATACCAGGGCTCTTACCATCAGTCAGGTCGATTGGGGAATATCGATTTTGGAAAAAATCGGTTGAACGCTTTAGCCACTAGTGTTGTGCTGTAATATAGACGTTTTGCCGTAATATTTTTTTCGGTATCAAGGATCCACAAAAAATGGATTCATGCTACACCATCTGATAGATGATTTTTTTTATAAATTTAGCAACTGGATTTATCCACTTTTTCGTTACAAAGGCACTGTAATAAGAGTTTTTCTGCCAAACATTCGCCGTTTTTTTCCGCGCAATAGTACACAACTTTATTCCGTAGCCAGAATGTAATAAAACGCAGGAAGCACAGAATATATACAGGAGAATTCAGCTTTGTGAATTGAAACGTTGACAAGACTAATTTAACTGCAGATTCCTCTTCCCAAAAGCACGAACGTTTTGCCTTTGAGAACTTTGAAAAGCGCAAGTGTATAGTACAGCGATGTGCAGTGACTATTTTCAGGATAAGGAAAGGCCAACAAATATATGACAATGTGCGTTGCATTTACTTGTTATTAATATATAAATTATTGATTGGCGACGGGACATGTAGTGAAGTGTACGGTGACGGAACATACAGTGAATGGCACGGTGGACCGCACTCTCTGAATCTGAATCAGTGATATTGTCGCTGATTCAATCAGTGAGAACCGAAGTCACTGATATCTTCAGTCGAAATGTGTAGTTTCGCTGACAAGCAGCGAATATGCGAACCTTTTCATAATGACGCCAGTATTTCACTGGTCGTCAGCGGTAAAAGTGCCGCGCCACCATCGCTCTCTGATCGTTCAGTCTTCACATTCAACTAGTTGTCACAGATTTCACTGATTCAAAGAGAAGTTTCACTGATTCAAAAAGTGCGCCAGATTTTCACTGATTTGTTCAGTTGAATTCACTCTTTGTCAGTGGCATGGTTATAACTGACACCATCAGTGAATAGTCACTGTCAATCAGTAGTTTTTCACTGATTCAGACTGAGAGAGCAAGACCGCGTTTGAAACGCCACCCCATCAGCGAGGGAGGAACACCGCCAGCTCCCGCGATAAAACATTTGCAATACTAATGGGATTAATGACCTTAGCAATTTCCATGAAACCTCAATCAGTCTATGTAATTTTAGGATTATGTCGGAATTCTGAAAATTTTAGCACTGGTTCCGTCTAGTTCTGTTAAATTTAGGATACTGTCAGGATTAGGAAAAAATTGGAACTGGTCTCACCTCTAACCTTAGGATAATGTTAGGATTTGGGAAAATGTAGGACTGATCCCGTCCCTTTTTTTAGTATAATGTCAGGATTCTGGAAATGTAGGACTGATCCCATTTCTAATTATAGAATAATGTTAGGATTCGAGAAAATGTAGCCGCGGTCCCGGTCCCGTCCCTAATTTTAGAAAAATGTCAGGATTCGGAAGTATTTAGGACTGATCCCGTTTCTAATTACAGGAAAATATTAGGATTCGGGAAAATGTAGAAATGGTCCCACGTCTAATATTAGCGTAATATCAGAATTCGGAAAAATGTGTGAATGGCCCCACCTCTAATCTTATGATAATATTGGGATTTGGAAAAAGTCCCAACTGGTACCACCTCTTAACTTAGGACCATGTAAAGATTGGGGACAATGTTGGACTGGTCGCATCTAGTCCTAGAAAGTAAGTGTGGTGTCCTAGAATGTAATAGTGGTGTCAAGGTCTCCTACTGGTGGCAGTGGCACGCCTCGTGGCACCGCGCCATACCACGAGCTTCTCTGCGCCACTAGCGTTAGGAGAGGAAACTATTAGTAACCCCCGCCGTTTTACAATAATGATGGGGTTGTCTGGTGGTGAGATAATGAACTGCGGGGAGGGGCGATTTCGTTGTGGCACTCCTGCCGCGGACACCCCGCCGCGGATCCCCCGCTCGTGGCATCGTCCCGTGGCAACAACACTGGCGTAAAGGTTCGGGAACGTGACAGGCGGCGCGGGGGCGGTGTGCGCAGGTGCGTCAGCCCGACCTGCTGGTGCCGCTGCCGCCGGTGGTGCACACGCACGGGCTGGTGACGTCGGCGCTGGGGCTGCGCTTCACCGTGCTGGCGCACCACTTCCCGCAGGGCAGCATGCGCGTGCGCTGCGTGGCGCGCGTGTCGCCCGTGCTGTGGGAGGGCGGGCGCGAGAGCGTCGTGCTGCGCTCGCCGCTCGTCGACGACGTGCGCGAGGCCCTGCTGCTCGGTGAGTGGCTCTGCGCCCGGCTCGCGAGCCTGCTGCGCGTTCGACGACCTTTGTATGTTCAGTTCAATTCAATTGCCTACCTGATGCACGTTCAATTTAAATAAGTTGCACGTTCAATTGAATTGAGCAACCTTTGTGCATTCGTATCAATTCAATTGCCTGCCTGCTGCACGTTCAATTCAATTGATCGGTGGTTTGGCATTCAATTCAATTCCTACGCGCTGCATGTTCAATTCAATTCAATTTCTCGCCTGCTGCATTTTCAATTCTCACCTTCTGCACGTTGAGTTTCATTTGCACACCTGCTGCTCGGTGAGTGGCTCTGTGCTCGGCTTGCAAACCTGCTGCGCGTTCAATTGAATTGAGCAACCTTTGTGCATTCGATTTAATTCAATTGCCTGCCTGCTGTACGTTCAATTCCAATCAGTTGCTGCACGTTGAATTCAAATCAGCTGCTGCACGTTCGAATCAATTGAGCGACTGTTGTGCATTCAATTCAATTTTATGCCTGCTGCACGTTCAATTCAACTCAATTGCGCGCGTGATGCACATTCAGTTCATTTCAATTGCACACCTGCTGCACGTTGAGTTTTAATTATACACCGGCTGGTCAGTGAGTGGCTCTGGTCCGGCTTGCGCGCCTGCTGCACGTTCAATTCAATTGAGCGACTGTTGTGCATTCAATTCAGTTGCGTGCCTGCTGCATGTTCAATTCAATTGTTCGCCTGGTACACGTTCAATTCATTTGAATTGCAGACTTGCTGCACGTTGAGTTTAATGCAATTGCTCGCTTGTTGCACATTCAATTGAAGACCTGGGTGCAATAACATGCTGTGCAACTATACGTAAGTTTTGAGAAAAAGGCATGTAAAAATTTAAATATTGAATTCTACACAAAGGGATAATGAACATGCATTTATGAACTACACTGACTTGTTGAGGCGGATCTCTATAATACAATTCCAACATCTAGATAAATACGTAGGGTGTTGAAATACACTATTATCTTAGTTTGATTAGAAATGTGGCGTAGCATGTTATTGCTTAAAGGTCTTTAATTCAATTGCGTGCCTGCTGCACATTCAATTGAATTCAATTCCATTGCGCCCCTGCTGCACCTTGGTGCACTTGCTTCGCTATGTTGTTGATTTTTATGTATGCTCGCTTTGGTGGCTTCTGTGAAAAAACTAACTCACATATCGACTTATCTACGTTACATTCCTACATTTTTGCTGCACGTTTATCGTCGCGGTTTGAACGGTCGTAGCGCGTGCTTAGCTATTGCTTTTGCTTTTTGTTGTTGGATGGTTTTGGTGGATTTTTGAAATGCAGGTTGAGATTATCAATGGTAATGAGCATCAAAAATACTATATTTACGTTCTTGTACTTATATTACTTACCCATCTTAATTTACGTTCTGTCACATCTCATCTATTTTACATACCCGCATTCCTGTTGCACGTTGATCATTTCGCATTCCTTGTTGCACTGTTTAGAAAAGTGATCGCGTACAATTTGTTGGATGTCTTTAGTGGGTTTTGTGAATGAAGGATGAGATTTACAATAGAGTTGATAGTCAAAAAGACTATAATTGTAGTCTTGTATATTTTTATTATTTTACGTTTAGTCATCTCATCTACTTCACCTACCAATACTCTTGCTGTACATTGATCATCGGGTTTGGGAGAGTCATGACACGTGTTTTGCCATCACTGTTGTTGCTTTTATGGAGTGGGAGGGCTTTGATGGTTTTTAAGAGATGAAGGATGGGGTTATCGAAGAACGAGTAAAGCGTCAAGACTACTGTATTTGTATTACGTACCCCCGTCTTAGTTTACATTGATACGTTTTTTCTCATTTACATTACATATCTACATACCTCTCACTTTTCTTTCTCCGTCTCCCACTTCACCATCTCCCTGATGCATTTAACCGTCTTCGAACATGTCTTTCTTCGGTTCCTATTTCTCTATTTCCTTCTTGTTTTCCTACTTTGTGTACTGCTTTTGGTCTTCTACGTCTTGACCTCTTACAACTTGGTTTCCAAATTCTTTGTCTCCTACTTCTTTGTTTCCTACTTCTATGTCTCCTACTTTCTCTCCTACTTCTCTCTCTCCTACTTCTTTCTCTCCTACTTACTTGTATTCTACTTCCGTGTCTCCTACTTCTTTGTCTCTTACTTCTTTGTCCCTTACTTCCTTGTCTCCTATTTATTTGTCTTCTATTTCTTGATCCCCTTTCTTTCCTGCATTTCTTCCACTTATTATTTCGTCTATTACTTCTGCCTCCTTCCTTCTCGTCCTCCTTCCCTCCAGGATTATCGGGAGAGGTCACTGCAGTGCATCAACTCACTACAGTGCCTGTGACCAGGAGGTCCTGCGTTCGAGTACCAACGGTGGCAGGATTTTTGCCAACTTTTATTTTGAGTCAATACCTTTTTCCGCCGTGTAGCAGTCTTCATGAGTTGTTCACAGCTGACGGTAATATTTCTGAAAGGAAGTCGGCGCCCCTCGGTCGAAAACTGCTTCGACTAGAAAATGAAAGCGTGACAAAATCGTTGTTCCATTACACTAATGTGGCTTTACATTCAGGTTACGTTCACGCAAGACCTCCCAACAGTTGAGTCTTGTCGTGATCATAGGGCTCGCGAGATTAGCCAGACTTCTGTACTGCCAAATCTAGGTTAATAACACAGGCACAGAATATAAAAAATGTGGGCAGACCCAAAGATTAAACACGTGTTTCTCTATGTATATCGACGTGCTGATTCCGAATTAAAAGCCGTAATTGCGCTACATCCTCCATTTTTTTAAATCGCGAAAAACTCATGTGAATACTAGATTTTTGGTGTCTTGTAAATTGATACCCTACATCAGACAAAAGTTGTCGAACCCAAGACTTAATACATGTTTCTCTACGTATGTCGACGCGCTGCATATAAATCCAAACCCAGAAATACGCCTACACATTTTTTTATATCGCAAGAACACCATCAAATTTTTAATTGTAAATTTCATGGGGGGTTCGCGATATAAAAAAAATAGAGGGTGATTCTGGTTTCACATTCGGATTAAGCGCGTCAACATACATAGAGAAACATATATTGAGTCTTTGGGTCTGACAACTTTTTAAAAATTTTGTGTGCGTGTAATTTATCAGAGGAGGATAAAATGTTTTTAATTGCTGCTAGAGGTCGACGTAAAACGAAAATAAACGGATTTACGAGTTACACGTCACACACATATGACAGTGACAGACCTCACGAAGTTGGTTATTAATGCTGATTTGCATTTATACAAAGTGGTTATGCCGGCAATGGCTGTAGTTTGTGAAAGTTCTTATTACTATTCTCACTAGTCCGCAGTAGAAATTGTTAAATATTGCCGTACTGAATTATTTATATCAGAGTTGGACATTATTTCAAAATATCATTAGCTAGTGTAACAAGAACATTACCTCAAAAAATTACCATCTCATAGAGGTGCGAAACGAAATTGAAAGTATTTGTTTCACAATGTCACATTTGACCCCATCGAACATTTTATGATGCATGACTTCGACGTTGAATGTGGGCATTGAGAAGGTTACGTTTAATTAAGTTCTTATGTTCGTACATTCGTGGAGGCAAAGGCAATAACAATCCACGAATGAACCAAAAATTGAATGTTATTAAAGAAATAAAATGGCTAAATGCTGTTCCTAAGTTTCCGTATCCCATTATCAGAATATTCTCAGATAGCATTTGACTGTAATATCTCTTGCACAGAGGTGCATTATTTTTTCACCAGACGTGTTCGTCGAGCCTCTTAAGTTATATTAATGTTTTTATATTTGTTCTTGCAAGCTATTGCCACCTAACCGCCAGGCAGTATCCACTGAGAATATTTTAATTTGCGAGAGGGCTTGCAGTTGGGATGGGCCACATAAACAAAGTTGCCCTGAGATATTTTATTAAAGAACGGAATATGCCAAGGTATCTATTCGATTAAACTCTTAAGTAATTATGGGAGGGACTCTTAGAGTTGCAATAGAACTCTTCATTTTTGTCTTTATAACATATTTATATAATCGGCATATTAGCCAAAAAACAAAATAGATTGATGTAAATGATACAACTGAAGATTAAAAAAACCAACTGCCCTCTTTCACACCCCACCTGTAAACAGTATGATCCCACAATATTCCGCCATCCTCTATGACTTCTTTATTTTATCGAAAGTCAAAACCTTAGGATTCTTTAAAGGAATTAATAGCTATCGCATTGAATTCTCTACGACTCCATGCGGGTACTTCGACATATTAACCTTCTATCATAATCAACTGAGCACGCAAGGAGACGACACGCCGATTCATGTAAACGTAGTCTTATTATACTGGCTTTGCACTCGAAATCTGAACTACGAATTTTGCGCTATTGCGTAGTTGATTATTATGATATGCTGCTTTAAAAGGCTGTGATTTTGTTAGTATGGTTTACCTACTAACCTTGCCTGCATTACCAAATTATTTTTTTCTTCACCGTAAATGTTAGCACCTAATTGGCGTCAACATATGCAATTTCGATGGGTTACATTCTCTGCAAATAAAAATTACATTATCTACGTCATGAACGTACAATTACATTTATGAGTTCGTTACGTTCTTGATAAGATCACTTGAACGCAGAAGAAGTATAAACTCATTGTGTTTACAATATCAATGAACGCTTGTAGTCTATAAACTCTAATGATTCCTAAGTAAACGTTACGTATCGTACAAATACGTTATGTATCAAACTGTTATTTTGAATATTATACTAATAACTCTGACTTTAAATCACGCACGTCTCCAAGCCAACCACAGTTTGAACCATCATTTTGAACGTGAGTAGAAATCCCAACAAATCTCTTGAGTGTCTTTCACAAATAAGTATGAATTCTGTAAATGATGGAAATATGTGAATTCTTTGTCCGTGATGTATATTTAATTACACATGATATCTTATGTACAAATGTAAAACTCGAAATACTTATGACTAATATTTGCTGGACGGTGTGGAGTAATCTGTATGAATGACAATGAACAACTTTGAAGCTGTTCCCTCTTAGGATTGTACCCATCCATTTTGAATAATGGGAACATTAAATGTCTAATTCGTGAATTGATACTTTTTCTTAAAACTAAATCACTACATGATATTACAGTGATTCTTCAGTGGGATACTTTACACCACTGCCTATTGAAGTGCATTCCACTGTCTATTGAAGTACACTAAACGATGTTCGTTGAAGCTGTACCATTAACCGCAGATACAAGATGTTCGAAGTTTTGGAAATTTTATTATTCCATCTTCTGGACAGCTATTGAACAAATTTACAAATGTCATTCATTCATCCAACCAGCATCTTGTGGCTTTTACGAATTACTATCTTGAGACCTACTGAGGAACTACACTTCCGAGAATTTTATTAATTCGATAGGTAGTATTTAAGTGTGTCCACGTATTTTTTCATTTATTACGTTGAGGTTTCTTCATATAAAATTATTTTCTAATCACCAATTCTGTAAATTTTTATAAAGAATCTGTGCTTGATATCTGAATTTCAAGTATTAGTCTATCTGCATGTCTACGGAATGCTGTTAATTTTGCATGTCTTCTGCACATTCATCACTTGCATTCTCTTACAATCAGTTGCAGTTTGCAGTCTCAGTGCATGTTCTTCATAATATCACAAGTCAAAACATCACAAATAAGAGGGTACGTCCCATTTCTCAATAAGCCAATGTTTTGTTTCAAACTATAATTATGACTGTTGACGACTAAGCGATTCTAATTTCACTTAATGCTAAGTACATTGTCAAATGATTAAATAACCGTGTATTGTTTATAATACCAACTCATATGATTCTGAATGATCAGTTGAAAATTTAATTGGCATATTGGAAGAAAATAATGCTTTCGTATTAGAAAAATCGTTCATGAATAGCCATTTCTTTAATTTATGGTCATTATTATTGTTTAAATATATAATTCGGCTCAATGATATTATATTTCAAGTATTCGCTACAAGAGAAAATTGTTTAAGGGAGATATTATGCATTCTGCAAAACAAATTAATACAGTGTTACTCCAATATTTATGTTTATTCAATCCCATGTCCACGAGCAAAGTTACATCTAACCAAATTATGAAATATTTGAACGAAAATATGAAAGTAAACTCGTTCCTACTTCACTTTCATTTGAAAGCTTAATGATCGCGTTTACTCTTTACTTCTAAAACAACTAGCCTGGGGACAGCGGGACGCACCCTCTCGACACACAGGGTGAAACCCTCGTGTGTGACTGACGTGCGCGCGCGGTTTGTGCGTTGGTGCGCAGTGCACGGGAGCGGCCACCGCCCCGCCCCCCCGGCGCCGCTGGTGCTGCTGGTGGTGGCCGCGGGGGCGGCCCTGGTCGCCGCCGCCGCCGCCCCCGGTGCCACCCCCGGCCGCCCCCGGCCCCGCCCGCGGCCACTCGCCTCGTGACGCGACCGCCGCCAGCAGACGACGACGACGACGGCCGCCGCCGCTGCCTTCACCGTCGCCGCGAGCCCAGGACCCTCTGTGATGGTGTGTGGTAGTTCTACGAGGAGGTTTTTCTCACGAAGAAGACCATGCGACAACCGTGCGAAGCAACCAACTCCCTTCATCTGACTGACTCTCGCTGGATCTCTTTGTACGATATCCGTCACAGCCCTGAGGATAGAAATCGCTCTCTGCCGCACGTTGGCGTTCCCCAAGGACGCGGGCGCGGTCTTTTTATGCGTCGTTCTTTTTTATTCGAGGAAATTACTTCGTTTTTTAAAAGGAGGTTACCCAGGAGTACGAGTGTGTGTTCGATTAGAAGTACAGAGACGTAGATGCAGATCTCTCGGAAATAATAGTCTTATGGTTCGTTGTTTTTTGAAATCGGGAGTGTTTTCGTTACACGCAGTACCCGACAATCATTTTTTGCTTTGTCAAAAAGCGATTAATTGAAGAGTTAGAGTAAATTTGGATTAAATGTGTATGGAAATATTTTTACCTTTTCCATGAAACGTTGAAAATGTTATTTATATATTAGAAAGTTTAGAATACGTGAGTTTTAGATCTGGAAAATCAGAACAATAACTTGTCGAACTAGTGCGTCAGACATTGAAAAAACAAGGTATAGCTGATATTGCTGTCCAAGGGGCTGTGATAAACATTGTTATATAGAACACTGTTTTTCCTCAACATCAAATGCTTTAGCTAAAATATGATTGTTAAAATCTAAAAAGATCCACATTATTGTAGAAGAAATATTTGTGATTGCAAGAACGAAATGCTAAAAGTGCAGGACAATATTTTTAATAATTTCATGGACTAGTAATGGTTGGAATAAGGACTCAAATGATGTGGAAGAAATTTTGAAGATTATGAAGAAAAACCTGTAAAAATTAAAGTTTAAATATAACTACTGTTTTAATAGATATATCAGATTCTCCTATGTTCTAAGAATAAAGAGGAGGTGAAAATACGTAATATTTTACATTATTCTATTTGTGACTATTTTTGTTTAAGTACTACTAATGTATCATATTGTGTACTTATAAAGTTCGCATAATGTTACATTTTTTTTTATTGAGCAATGAATTCTTGATACTTGTTGAGCGAAAGACTTCGTTCTACAAGTTTTATCACTCTGCTGGTTTTGTTGAAAAATAATTCCCAACTTATGAGATAATTATTTTAAACAAGGTAAGTAAAATCTCAAACCTACTCGCAGAAAACGAAAACAGAAGACCTTAGAAAATTGTTGTCTCCATCATTGTTCTTCAATGCTGGATTAATGTAAGTACATAACTGTTTGTATTCATCAGAAATTGTTAGCGCATAACCTATTAAAAGGATTTTTGTGATGAATCGATTTAAGAAAAACAATTAAATACAAATCCAATTGGA
This sequence comes from Acheta domesticus, assembly GCA_031308135.1. NCBI lineage: Eukaryota > Metazoa > Arthropoda > Insecta > Orthoptera > Gryllidae > Acheta > Acheta domesticus. Next base: position 124,612,464 of record JAHLJT010009355.1, read on the forward strand.
GCTAATATGTTAACAGCCAAAATTCGTAAAAATTCGTTGCACATTTTTTGTGCTCATCATTTTAAATAAGAGTGTTCTGTGATGAAGGATACTTTAGCTTTTAACAGGACACGCATTTAGCAAATTACAGAACAAAAAGCATTTATTATAATTTTTAGTAACGCAATAACGAAATGTAATTAAATGTCAGGAAGTGTTTTAGTTGATTATATGGTTTATACATTTTGTAACAAGAATGCCACATCTTAAATTTAAAGTTTGTATTGGTGATATTTCTCGTTTGCTATTCATCAGAACATGATGTAGATTGATATGAATGTAAAGTGTAAAAAAAACGAATATTTTATATTATATTGATTTTCCGAATACAACAAAATAGTGCTACATTGTCAACAAGAAGTAATGAGTGTAAATTCGTGGAAACATAGATGTCTTTATGGGGAGTTAATGATTCTATATTTCATTTCATGATATTAAAATCTCACCACATAACATGACTAAAACTAGGGATAACATGTGACAGAATGCTGAAACAGGGAACCTGCGCTCTAAAATAGTAGCATGTGTTCTGGGTCAACATATGCTACACCAAACGAACGTCAAATAATTGTTGAAAATCATTGCATTTTCTAAAGTAGTTATAAGTAGTATTAATTTAACTATCAATTCCCGTGAAAATAACTTCCACTAAGTTCAATATATTTCTTATCTTACAGAGCGCTTCATCGATGTTTTTGTAAATTCTCTATGAATTAAGTATTTATTCCTTCCAACAGTGGAAATAGTGTACAATTATTCACGGAACCACTAGAGTTTGTTGGCTCCACTACTTTTCTGCTCGTTGTTAGATTTACCAATTCATATTTTGTGCAACACGTAGTATTTTGGTTACATATTTTTACAAGTAAATATTTTTAGGGCGTCAATGCGACAAAAAACGAATAAAATGACAAGAATAATAATGAATCGAATTCGTACGAATCTAAGGAATTTTCTGGTATCAGATCTACGATTTTACCGTATTTATAATATTGAAAACTTGAAAAGGATGAAAGTGAATGTGCAACATTGTCGTTCAAAATAATTCGTTCAAAACAATTCTAATGATGGTCGTTGAAGTAAATTCAATTTAATAACATCTTTTCCATTTTCACTAAAAATGTTTGTGGTAAGTTAATGATTTCCTCTATACTCCTGATATACCGTTTACGTAAAAGTTGCTGTTGAAATATTAGACCGTTTTGCTTAGCACTTATAAGTAGGCAACCGATATCGTCTGCTTCTGGTAGATTGATTTATTAATGGATGATTATGGGCTTGTCAGCTGTTAGTCCTGAGAATGTAGTGTAAAATTTCTGTGATGCCTCTCTTCTCCGCTTGACGAGATCCGGCGTAGACCTACACGTCAGCTTGCGGAGGATTTTCCTGTTTTGGTACCGCCTCCAGCGAGACAACTTCCAAGTGGAAAGAGCTATAAGCTCCCAACTGGTCCCCGACATAATATGTCGGAATAACCGCAATAGGTCGTATGTCAAAAAAATCTTTTTTTTGGTTTATTACATCATTGTGATCAGTCAAGGGAACTGCATCAGTTGCAATAGGTCGTAAGACGAGGGAGTAATGGAGAACCAAATAGCAAGCTTCTACATTTGTGAAAGCGTCTGTCAAGACCTGGAGAGGCAGGAAAGTTTTTCGTTCTTTCTGAAAACTGCAGTGGATTTAACATACGACCTATTGCGGTTACCACGACGATATGTTGTGGTGTAGTGAGTTAGAGCAAATATATGTGTGTGTCTGTGTGTGTGTTGATCGGAGATATAACGGAAAACTACCGATCAGAGCAGAAGGCCGTTAGAATTCTCCTTCGAGAAGCGGATGAATTCGGCCTAGCTATATGGCTAGTGTCGCAAATTTCCCCACCGTTAGGGCACGAACTCCAGGACCTCCCGTTCGCTGTTGCTTGAATCCGTCCTACGTGTGAAAAAGAAAGGTAAGGGAAGTGCTTGGGGTAGTCGAATCTAGTCTACTGAAAGGCGAGTGGTACCCGGACAACTGCAGAAGGACACCGAATTCTGACAGGTCCTAAAAATTCTAGAATATGAGCAAACTAGGTCTACCGGGCTATTGGTCCGATTACTGTCTTCGTATTAACAGTGCTTAACCCGGCTGCGGTCCTCAAATTTACTCCTTCTCAAGATCCTTGGGTCCAAATGGACCCATTCAATTTCTCTTGCAGATTATTTACTTTTCCATTGATCATATGTAGTATTCTTAATAGGAAATTAAAGTTCAACACCGAAATGTTAATTATATACATTTATTTTATTATTAATGTTCTCTAACATGCGTGATAGCAAAATAATGAAATGCACATATAGAAAAATGGTTTTACACACATGTAGTACAAATGTGATTGACATGATTTTTACCTGTAAAAGTTTTTATTTAGAGCAACGAAAAGTAATTTCGTTATCGGTTTTGCAACACACTCCCTTGTCCCCTTTTTCGAATAGAATCTATAAAACTTAATTTTTAAGACGGTATTTCTAGTTTTTGACTTCTCTTGATGACGAAGTTTGTGGCAGGTTTATGCGTTCTTTATGGCTTTACAAAAGATTCCCCAAGTTTTCTATAAAAAGTGTTATTTTCATAACTTTATTAGCAATCCGAATTTGCTTTTGTGAAAAAAATTGAATTGATGTAAAATGTTTATTTTGTCAGAGAGAACCACAATAGGCCACAAAAATGTATTTTTTTCTATGAAAAAGAACTAATCGTATCAACAGCTCCATTTATAGGTTGTCATTATTTCTGGTTTCTTTTCTCCAGATTCGCAGCCTCTTGCATCATTGTAAAGTGTGCTTTGAAGGACAACACACTTGTTCATTCGTGGCACATACGATACAAATGTCGGGTAACTCGCAAAAGCGAAAGTAGAATATTAGTTTGTTGTGCCCTTGTCTGGAGAAGTTTTGGCGGTATTTGGTGGTTTTGTTTGTGCGCATAGTTCCGAGAAATGTCCCGTTTGAGAAACTCCTGACCCAACAGGTATGATGTAAATACATTGTCAGGAATTACATTGTTATCCTTCAGAAGTGAGGATAATTGTAGCAAAACCTTTATTCCCAGATTTTGTTCTCTAGATTGCCCTTCTTGTTTGCCAGAGGTTGTGCATTCCACACGTAACGTCTTTCATTCAAAATTTCCCTCCGTATTCGCCAAGTCTTTGGTATGTGCTGCCGAAATGGACTATTGCCTCGGAAAATGCCTAATAATTCATTGATTGTTACATACAATTGAAGATTGCACAATATCGGAAGAGGAAGAAACACATCAGAATACTACGTTCAAGTTTCAGAAAGAACCGTCTTTCCGTAGTTTAGAGAGCTGAGATTGCTCCCAGCTGTTCGTATAACTTCGAAAGTTTTCGTATTTTGATAGTATTATTCTACAAAATATTGTCATTGTACACCTTATGAGAAGATAATGTCTCCAGTGACAATATAATCCTTTCATTGTTGATTTCTACTAATATACCGAATTATTATATAGAATTTCTAGCGAGAGTTCAACATGAGAAATGTCACGGGTCCAAATGGACCCGAAGAACTTATGTGTAAAAAAAATTATAATTCCTGTCGTATTCAAAATAAATTAATGACAGTTTATATACGGGTAGAAAACAGTAAAAAAATAATTGTCATAGAGTCTGAGAACGGTCACGCCATTTTCTTGAGCTGTACAAGAAATTAAAATTTTATTTGGGTCGAAATGGACCCGAGGACCACAGCAGGGTTTAGAATGGTCGGGTAGGAAATTTTTATTTGCAAAGTATTAAAATGGAGCTAGTATTCATTGAGTCTACATTCATCTGAATGTAAAGATACGATTAAGCCTTCGATTAATTTCTCTATTCAAATTCTTCTTTCACAAAAATTTCGACAACTTGAAATATATTCCTTATCGCCAACCTAAATGCGCGTATTGTTTAAGTTGTTTTTGTTAGAGTGTTGTGACCTCATAAGAAATGCAACTTTTTTTACGCCGTAATACGTCATCAGAACCAATTCTCATCTAGTTTCAACAACTAGTCAATAAAATTGTTATTGTTTCGTAAATATTGCTGTAATTATCTCCAGGCTTCATCAACGATTTGCTTTTTAACACATGAATATTAATGGCTTCTTCGGGAGTAATGCACAAATGAGATGGGAGGTCTCGATCCCGATGAAATTTCCACTTCGCTCAGTAGAAACACCGAAGCGCATTCAACGCAAATTAACGTTTGCTCAGTTACTCAGCAAAGTCAATATCTAGTTAATTTTCGCTCTGGCAGATTTTATTACAGAACGTTGATAGAGCATTGGAATTTGTAGAGCATAACTCTCCCGTCATTGTTGTAAATTGTCGAAAATTGTCTGGCATAAATTGTTTCATCATATTAATAAGATATTCTGATAGGTTTTACTATAGTATTTATGGATATAAAAAACCGAAGTGTCATATATTGTACAACTGTATGTCGAATTTTTTTACATAAGATTTTCGATATTATTTCTTACTTTAATTTGTCAAGAAAATTAGCCAACCACAATTTTTAACATTCGACTTCACTACACTTGGCTTTCTAATAATGGTTCAAAACATGCTCTGCCTCAAATGAAGAACATTTTCTCTCTGTGATTTAAAAGCAGAAGCCAGAACCAAATACAACCACAAATTGAATATAGCTCCTTTTTGTGGTTGAACTTGATTTTCTACCGGAGTTGTAAATGAAAATATTGAGCTATTCTTTCTCCGTATATCTTTTTTAGCGACATCTAAAAAATAATGAGAATACCACTATTATTTAAAATATACCATACTATTTATTACATTTATCTAAATTACATGCGTATGAACTAAATCTCAGCATCAATATGATTTGCTTTAAAACACAGCCAAATTAATTATTTTGTCACCAACAAAGTACGTTTACAAATATACGTGGTAAAGACGGAATTTTCATTCAAACATCTAAATTTTGAGAAATTGCAAAAGTTCAATTTTTCCGATCATATCTTCCACCTTTAGTATTAAATCTAGAGATTTCTTTTGTAATCTATTGTTCAAAACGTTAAATTATTACATGATTATTTCCAAAAATATTGTTAGCTTAATTAAATAATGACAAATTTTCAAATATATCTAAGCCATATTTTGTCGAAAACTGCTCCAAATGCTTTCTATGAACATATTGTAAGAATATAAACTGAATATGATACTGAATTTCTTGGATGATTACTTAAATGATTTTTATTGAATTTGTCGAATTTTGAAAATTGTATATTATGAAAAGATGATGTACGAGTATTATTTCTCCTTCGGTAGAGTTCCGTATAATACTTTTCTGCGACTAATGATAACTAATAATTTGTTAAACTTTTGCAATGAACGTTCGCTAGCAAGCTGCATTCAGCATACGCCACCTAGTGCAGAGACTCCTATGTATCCCAGGTGGCATCGGTTAAATGTATGCACTATCCGACTTGAAATGAGCAGAGCAAACGTTAAGTTTAAATTCAATGTATGAAAGAAATGTCATTAAATTTTAACTGATACCATCCCCTTGGACGCTGCCAGAATTCTTATTTCTTTCGACATTTTGGACACAAGGAGGACATTGTCTCGCCAGTTTTATATACTATTTGACGAAACGTTCAAAAAAATCGATGATCACTAATTGATTCCCTGACAGTTGTAAACATATCTGTAAGTGGTCAAACACCTGAACTGCAATGAAGATGTATCATAATGACTATCATGATTCAACAAGCTAGCCATCTAAAAGAATTATACAATAGGAATAGAAAAAAATTAACGTCTGTAAGTTTTCCGAATATCTCACATCTTAATATTTAAATTTAAGATTAATTTTATAACTTAAAGCATTTGTGAACAAAGAGATTTAATTGATCTCCTATGACGTTTCCTGAAAACAAAAATTAATGCGAAATGGATTCACTTAAAAATCACAAAGTTCACAAGAGTGGAGATTGCTCATTGCCCGAGGAAAGCTATTTTGCAATGTTTCTTCATATTGTAACGTGAAGTTTGATCAGGTAAGATGCAAAGACACCTTCCCAAAAAAATGATGTAAAGCATTTAGTCTATGATTCTAATTTTAACTCTTAAGAAATAATTTCCTGCTGATTTTATTTCTTGTTTTTTAAATAAAACCTTGACCTTTAATTTAAATTATACAATCAATATTTTGACCCGTATTTTAAAAGATTGTACTAAAAATATTTTGTTTGAAATATTCAAGCTGTTGTCAGTTTCCAATTCTAGAATTACGATTCTCAAAGAAATGTTTTGAAAATCTTGTAAATAACTTAAAACCATTGGTTCTTTGTAAAAAATATACGTTTCATATTTCACGAATTTGGAGAATTTACAAAATAAGGTAGGTACCAAAATTAATGCACTTAGAACTCCCCCAACTACATGATTTATTTAAGGACCATAAGGATTTTATAATGTCGTCTAAACAAAGAACAGATTTAAACAAATCTAATGCTTAAATTTAGAGGAAGGAATAATATGTAATTATAATCAATCTTCTGGTTAACTTATTTAATTTGTTTATATACAGAGAATTTAGAATTTTTTTTCAATTACTACAAAAATAAAGTTTGAGTTAAGGAATATCATTTTGAAATATATTAAATGAATTTTTAAAACCATGCTCATCAATTTACATGTTTCTGTTTTCGTCGCTTCTATCCGAAATTTATTTTTTCCCAAAAGATACTGAGAAGTAAGTTTACTAATTCGTCTCACCTTCAGTTCAAGTTTTTGAAAGCTATGCAATACAAGAATTCGTGCAATATCATTCGTTTCTCAGAAAATTACACTATTATTTGTTCAACCCTCTGTTCATAACATGCTGATGTTTTCTTAAATGACTCAGCATATATTACTCAGTACATTTGAGAGGAAAATGTTCGATATAATCATTGATTTAGAGCACATCCTAGCCATTCATTGACTTTCCAACATGTCACCGTCAGCAAAAACAATTGAATTGAAACGAAATGTCACGTACTCTCGACATGTTGGTGTTCTTGGATCGCTTCATGTCACCTTATCAATTGTGTAATCCTGGTGCACTGTTATCATTGACAGCTGAAAGCTCTGGGCATAATTTCCTCTTGTCAACGCAATAATGCAGAGTGAGGAATAGTGTTCATGTTGACTTTCCATGGGTTTGAGTTGCAAAACTCTTCATTGTTATTGGAGTGACTATGAATAATCAATTCGATTGTGTGGCGTGAATGTCTCGATTTATACCATTCACGTGGAGTCGTAGAGCGTTGTTCATTCATTGCCTTACAAAGAGCACACAATTTCGGCCGGCGCTGATTGATTGGGAAGGTTGAAATTTTGAAATTCGACTTTAGAATACCGCAAAGCTATCGTTGTAGCATTGGCAATAAAAATCTACTTTTATGAACACAAATAATACCCGACTTGTAAACATATTACTAATGTGCAAATAAAATTAAGTACTATTTCCATTAGCAGACGTTAAAGTTGTAAAATTTCGAATATTATTACTTTCATATGTTTATTATTATAATATTATTATTTGTTATTCTTTTTCGGCTGGCGAAATCAAGTCTAACAATTTATCTAACTTTTTTTTATGAAACGTGTTCCCTATATTCTAACAAACATATTTTTTGCAATGTTACCTTTCTTATAATATGATTATTTTATCCTTATTAGTCATAGAGCTCTTGTTCTGATTTTATACACATTACATTTATGAACAATACCTACATTATTAGGCTAAGTTACAAGATCAGTTTGGAAGAGTGTACTTTTGACTCTTGGTAGTGGTAATTCCTGGGAGAAAGAGGAAACATTCATTTTTAGGATTCTGTGTGTGAAAATTTTAATTTATCTTCTTTTGCTTGGCCATGTGTAGTTATCATAACTTTAAAATTTAAAAGCAAATTTTCAAAAGGTTTATGCACGTAAATCTTTCAAAATGTATTTGTTCTCAATGCTCTATTGAAATGGAATGATGAAAGGTATTATTGATGCTCAATTCTAGAGTTTGTATGTTACATGAAGAGCATAAACGTTCATTGCTGACATCTAGTATTTCTTTACACGATTGAAAATAATGCACATAAAAATCACGAAAAAATGCCAGATAAGGATAATGATATTTTAAAAAATGAATTAGAGAATGGAAGAAAATAGAAATATTACTCTAAACACAAGAAACCTATCATGAAATTCGTCGTGAAAATTCACAGTGAACACAATAGATTGGAACCCAGTAGCAGGAAACGAACGTCCTAATCATGTCATCACATCATAGAAGTGGAACACTGATTAACCCATTGAACCATCGTCATAACCAGGTTTAAACGTATCATCTCTCCTCCACAAGCCCTGCATTATCACAGACGTAAGCCACCTCCCTGCATATCCTGCCAGCAACCACTGGCCGCTCCTCCCACAGCCTCTGGCAAACTGCGTAGAGCCCGGATCTTTCGTCGCCGCTCGGGTGAGAGACGGCCGCGATGGAGCGCACGGGAATCCGGGCAGCGCGTGCGCGGGCATGAAGGCGGCGCGCGGCGGGGAAGGGGGGAAGGGGTTTCGCGTCCACGTCGTGATTAGGTGATAATTAGCCCGGGCTAAGCCCCGGCGGCGGGGCGGCGGCAGCGGGACGCGATCCGACGGGCTCCGGAATTACCTGCGTCCTCCCCTCACCCCGGTGACACGCCCCTCTCTCTCGGTGCTTCATCCCGTCAACTGCCGCCGCAACGGCGTCGCGACGCCCTGCGCTGCGGCCGCATATGCCCCTCCCACGCCGGACACACGGCTCTCCGGGAGACGCTCAGCCCCGCGCGCGCGCGCACGCGTTCCCACACGCCGTGCTGTCGGCGTGCCGGGCACGCCCGAGCAATCCACACCACCCGGGCGTCCCCCAAGGTTCACTTTGCTGTCCCCCCCCCAGCGCCCCCTCTGTGCTGCTTCCGGAATCTATGCGGCCTCGCCGGAACCACTCACCATCTCCGCTTCCGCTTCTATTCGATCTCTGTTCTCCCGCTGCCACTACGACTTCCACAGTCTTCCTTGTCTCCACCACCACCGCAACCGTCTTTCACTCACTGCCACCACCATCCTCACATCTCTCAGCAGCGCCGCTGCCCTCGACGTCCCCAACGCACCCCTATTTCGTAACCTCCCCCCCTGCCTCGTTCAGGACGCTGCTTCCACCACTTCGTAGCCCGCGTTTCCGCTTCTACTCTGCATCTTCTACTCGTGCTCTATGTCCTCACTACCTTTACCACTTCTACAATCTTCCCCGCTGCTACCACCACCGCAACCCTCACCTATTCAACACCACCACAACCACCAGTACCTCTCCCACTGACACCGCAACCCTAGCGTCTCGTCACCACTACTCCCCGCTTTCATCCTCACTCCCGCTTCAACCTCAACCCTCCTCCTTCCATAGACCACTTCCACCCCTTCCGCAGCCTCATCATCGCTTTTACCGCCTCTCCGTTCTCACGGCTCCAGTTTTCACCAACCATTCACACGTTGATATTCATCTAGTATGAGCGATAAATCGTCCAGTATGCTGAATTGATTGATTCCGGGCTATAATCAACAGCTACGGTCATTAAACCCGTTAGTATAGGGAATGTTTTAACCGGGTAACCGGTGGTATTCCTCCACCATTGGATGATGATATCCGGCGCCGAATTACGCGGCGACTTGCGAAGGATTTCCCCTTTCAGATATCTCCCCCGAGTAGAGGTCCGCTCCGCTCAAGCTCTAAGCTCCAGAATGGTGTCTCGACATTTGTAGTGCATGTGAGTGTAAGTGTGCGAGAGTAAGAGGAGAGTATAGGAAAGATGGACTCGTTTGTTAGGGTACTGCTCCGGCTTTTGTTTGGTATTGATCCAGGGGAAGTAGTCGGCCTATAGAATTCTCCTCTATTGTGGCGTCATACGGGTGTAATCAGAACACAGACGAGAGTGGGTTGTAAGAACAGTAGTTTTATTCGTAATCTAGACCGTAGACACAAATAACTAATTACACTACTTACAATTAACTAATTAAATAGAACCCACTGCTAGGAGAGATATTTTTCGAACGGCTAGCACACAGCAACTTACGACCAATATTCCCCTGTGCGGAGCACCGCTCTACCCTGAGGCCGACTACATGTCTCGCTAGTTGCGACAATGAATTGCCGGCCCCTTGCGCTCGTGCACTGCTAGCACAAACTTACGCACAACCTGCCGCCGACGTTGCTGGGAATCAAGAAGATCGAGGCATTGATCTCGTGGCTTTATATAAGCCCTTCGGCGCTACCCGCCGCCCCCATTGCCTCCGCCCTACCGTCGCGTCCACACTGAACGGAAAGTCCCGGTGCGTCATCGCCGCTTAGATACAGCCTTTGTTAAACATCCGGCTATGCCCGCCGTCGGCCATGTGCTTGTCTCCGTGTTTTAGTGCGCCACGACGCTACACTTTGCAGCGGCTGCATTCGTTCTAGCTGTGAAGTTAATGTCGAAAACCCGTCACCGTCGGGACTCAGCCAGTCGCTGCAGAGGCAGCGGCACTACTGAAGCAGCGGCAAGCTGCAAGTAAACTCAGGCTGTGGCTGTAGGCCAGTGTTGTCAAGGTCGATGCCACGAGCGGGAGCACAAGTTCCACGTTCATCTCGCCACCAGAGACAACACCATCACTATTGTAAAACGGCGGGGTTACTACTAATAGTTTCTTGTCCCGACGCTAATTGCGCAGAGAAACTCGTGGCACGCTACGGTGCCACGAAGCGTGCCACTGCCACCAGTAGAAGACCTTGACACAACTGCTGTAGGTTCTTGACCGAATGCCTCTTATTATTTTGTTGCCATCGCCACTTAATGTTTACCATCGCCTGCCCGTTTACGGGACTTGTGCATCTTGTTTCACATGTCGCCCTCAGTCTTTGTCGATGTTTCTAATATTCCGCCAAATGTTGCCGTCCTTTGGACTCCGTCACTTAGTATTTGTTGTTTTGCTAAACGATCCCAGCGCTCTAATTATCCTAAGTATCGTTTCCATCCCAAAACGCAAGGCTCTCTCACAGGAGTAATATTTATAATTTATGCCATGGAAAGACCTTTCACCCAGAACAAGGCCCAAAAACGATCTCCGGAACTTTCACAACCATGCGTAAGTCCCGGAATCTCTCGAACACACAACTATCCTATTATAAATATGATCGCTAAGCTTTGCCAGTGAATAGTTGATTTAATTATTCATTGTTTACATTCTCTGTTCATCTAACCTGATAATTCAACGAAAAATCGATCAGTCTGTACTCTTTTCTGAAGGAAAGATAAACCAAGAAGTTTTGAAGACCGAAAAATAAATCGTAAAGATCAAATGTAGTATCCAACTTCTTTCGTTACAACCCTGCGCTCCAAGGACTTTTTGGACTACTGCAATGTGAGGACTCAAGGGAAATCAGGATTGGATTTCATTTCTTAAGTCATTAGTATATCTCTGTGCTCTACCAAAGCGGAAGCTGGGTTGCTCCTAGACGTATGCGTACTCTCGTATACCTACTTTAAACAGAGTAAATATTGTGTTGTTGCAAGAAAAAGAGCCATTTTCATCATATAAACAGATTTCTTGGTTTCCTATTACGAAAAAGTGGATTGTTCTTACTCCCTAATATATTAATTTCTGCTGTAGCTAATATACTCAGAATTCATATTTCGTAGCTTCTTGATATCCGAAAAGTGTTTTTCCTCTAAAGGTTTCTCTAGCTGTGAATTACACTCACGCCGTAACCATACACAGGATTTCAACCAAAATGGGTGTTCCTCAAATATTCGTGATGACTTCGCCCCTCAAATTTGAAACAGATCTTTTGACTTTTGGTGGTACTTTACACTAAACTCTATTTTCAAAATTTTTTGAAATAGCTCCAAACTTTGTGTTGATTTTTTCCTAATAGAAGAATGCACATTTATTACAAAATGACGCATGACCAATTCTTATTAAAACATCTGTAGTTTCGGAAGTTGCAGAAGTTATGCGCCAGGAGAATTGTTTTACCAGCAATAATAGTGTAAAGGATAAGAAAATTGATCACAGAGCTCTTAGTTTCAAAATCCATCCCGAACAAATATTTTAAGGCTTGGAAACACTTGGCGAGTACAACTCGTATTATAATATTTTATATCGATTACAAATATTACAAAAGTATGTGTCGTAGCATCACTGGTTTGAACAGACCGAAAGTGACGTTAATGCGCCAATTCTGAATCTAATTCTGGACCACAAAATTCCCTGGCACCCAGAAACGCAGCCCACAGTATTCCAACGCATGGCATCCGTCTACCTCTCTGCATGCTGGCACGGCGCCCCAGGGCGAGGCTATGCAATCCCGCTCTTCAGCAGTCCTATGTTCAGCTCCCCTGCGCCGCTTTGTGCTTTGCGTGGCTCTGGAATGTTCCCTCGGCTCCATTCCAGTCACGCACGGAAATCCTAGGCATCAACTATAGCTGCGATAGCCTCTATATTCGCCCGTCATTGATAAGGGACGTATAATCGAATAGTTGAAATGTTTTGTCTATCCTTTCGTTACGAACTATCCCAATTTTCTTACACTGGATTTTCTTGTTTTTCAAGGTATTACCCTTAACCTTTTGTTATTTGTGTTCCATTCAAAGACAAAGTGTTTTTTTTATTTCTCTTTCTCCAAGACCCATATTTTTAAGGGTGAAAAAAATCGTATGAGGAAAATTTCGTTTTTCGTGTCACTGATTTCCGGCATGTAAAATGATCACATTTAATAATCTTCTGTGTTAACTTTGGGCATGTTTATCCTTCTTGTTACATTTTCGTTCCCTTCTAGATTGCATAAAAGGAACACATATGCTTACTTTTACATGGCACTAAAAAATAAAATAGTGTATTCTATCTTGAAATACATTAGTTTGTGGTTTGAAATGCTTCGGCTGTAAGAACAATCTAGACAAATTTCATTGCTTCTTAAAAATTTAGTTTTGACTCCTTTCATGAATTTTTATTGATTTCATCGTGTTTTATAAATGCAAAAAAAATGTATCGAAGATAATTAAGGAAATAACACCAGATTTCATGAATCCTAAATATTTTCACGTCTGAACAAAACATTCTTAGCATTGAATTTCCTTCTCTAGTTCAATTTTTTTAATCTATATTCATTCTTCGTTTTACAGATCCAGGTGTGGCGTACTGGACATGAAAAGCACAGACGACAGATTCTGAATAGTATGTACAGTATATTTACAATAATAAATTACAAGAAAATGTTACAAAATTGAAAACCTTAGGCAACCTTTCTATTCTCTAAGCCGCGAAACCCCGCGACCGTCCCTAGGCTGAGCCCAGTGCCTCTGCTCGAGAGCATGAGAAGCTGCGCGAAGTGCGAGCTGTCGGACATTAGTCCCCGTAACTAGATGTTACATGGCCGGATGCCAAACGTGCAAGGTTGCACGGAGATACCTCACGTCTTTCGACTCACTAGCGTATCCCCCGAGCGCATGTCGGCGCCGCAATAAATACTCCACGGCTCGTCCCCCACTCTACCAGCGGCGGGCGTCATTCGGCTCGCAAGCCAGCCCTCAGCAGAGAGCAGCCTTCATCAATGGACTCGCACTCAGGCACGCTCAGTTGTCCTGGCTATTTTGAGGCTGGGATTTCCTGCCCGGCGCGCGCCGGCGAGGCGCCGCCGCATTCCACCCCCATCCCCCATCCGGCTTAAGGCCGGGCTTTCCAGCGAAACGGCACGTGCGCCACCTCGCGACGCTACAGACCCTCCCATGCCGGGGGTGAGAATTTTTTTTTCGCAGCAAAATATGCCCAGGAAAAAAATTCTGCTAGCTAAAGTACCTGGTCCTGAGACATTACATCATAATTTTTTACATGAACATAATAATATCAAAACCCTATCTAGTCAAAATTTGTGAAATAAATCTGTGGGCTGTCCCCCCGTTTTTTCCTAACTATGTTGCCATTTACATTTAAACCTTACATCTATTTACATACATAAATATTCTTGACGCATCTTGAACTACATAAAATCCTGAAATACAAAACATTTACTTTACATTGAAATATTACATGATAATTCTTGACGCCTCTTGCATTACATGAAAACCTGAAATATAAAATACAAAACATTTACGTTGCATTGAAGTATTACATAATAATTGTGGAATTCGTTATATACACCATGTGCCGTTCTTAACTGAATTTATTGACACATGTATGTATCTACATATAAAAATGATCACAATAACAAAACAATTTTACCCTTGAATTTATAAAATTATTTACATAGAATTTCACCGACATTTATACATGTCATGAACGTGTGTGTTCCCTACACTCGCCTGTGGATCAATTCACACAATCAAACATGCGACTAAGCGCATCTGCATTAACATTTTCTGAGCCCTTTTTGTGCATGATGCGTAAATCGAGGTGCTGAATTAAAAGGGACCAGCGTAATAATCTGGGGTTTTTGCCAGACGTTTTACGCAACCAGACCAACGGGTTGTGGTCGGTTTCGACCTGAATTGTGGCCTGCCCGTCGAGATAAATCTTAAGTTTATCCAACCCCCAAATAAGAGCCAAACACTCAAGTTCTGAGGTGCCATAATGAGTTTCTGTATCACTTAATTTACGGCTTAGAAAAACAACTGGTTGTTCTACTCCCTCGTCATTTACTTGGTAGAGAACCACGCCTAAGCCTCTCTGAGATGCATCTGCCTGAACTCGAAATTCCTTGCTATAATCAGGAGCATATACCGCTGTTTTTTCGCTAAGAGCTTGTCGCAACTCATTGAAAGACTTTTCACATGCCTCTGTCCAGACGACTTTACCCTGGCGCTCGCGTCCCCGCAGCGCATCTGTCAGTGCCGCCGCTTTCTCCGCAAACCCGGGTATCAAGCGTCGATAATATCCTACCAAACCGAGCAAAGAACGCACTTGTTTCTTTGATTCTGGTCTGGGAAAGTTCTGGATTGCTTGTATCTTGGCTTCGGCCGGCCGCAATTTCCCGTTACCGACGACGTAACCAAGATATTTTACATTAGCCCGCGCAAACAAGCACTTGCGCGGCTGCACTGTCAATTTGGCGGATTTCAATATACTAA
Organism: Acheta domesticus; assembly: GCA_031308135.1. NCBI lineage: Eukaryota > Metazoa > Arthropoda > Insecta > Orthoptera > Gryllidae > Acheta > Acheta domesticus. The sequence continues at coordinate 124,627,679 of JAHLJT010009355.1, forward strand.
AGACCGTATCTAGGTGCCGAATGTGTTCTTGCCAAGTGTTACTGAAAACCGCGATGTCATCAAGGTACGGTACCGCGAATTCTTGGCAGTTTTTTAGCAAAGTGCCCATGATTTTACAGCATTGATAAGGGCCGTTCTTTATCCCGAAGGGTAACCTAAGCGGTCGATACGTGCCGAAACTGGTCACGAACGCCGAATATCTCTGCGCCCTATCCGTAAGACCTATCTGCCAGAAACACTTACTTAAATCTAACACACTAATGATTTTAGCTGCAGCTACCTGTTCAATCCGTTCTTCGAGATTGGGTAACGGAAAGTAATCTGTTTTAATAATCTCGTTGAGGCGCCTAAAATCTATGCAGGGCCGTGGAGACTTGCCCGGGGCCTCGATCAGGATCATAGGAGACGTATAATCACTCTCCGCCTCCACAATGATGTTGTCGCGAAGCATTTGTCCACCTCTTCCCGCAATATCTTAGTTTGTCTCGGCGACATGCGGTAGGGTACACTTCGGACTACTTTATCAGTGTCAGTTAATTCAATGTCCATGGTCGTTACATCTGTAAGACCAGGTTTCTCACTAAAAATACACCTGTATTTACAAATGACATTTTTAAGTGCTTCGCGGAACTCGGGTTCAACCTTAGTATCGTTTAGCATTTCTTCCGCGTCAAAGTCGTCGGAATCTAATCTTAACGCGTAGCGGTCTAACGCGTCTTCCTCGCCTGCGGCAGTGACCGTCGCAGAACCGAGAAAGTTCACGTATTCAGTACGTTGGTGATACTTTTTCATCATGTTGATGTGATACACGCGTGGTTCTTTCCGCCCCGGCATCTGAACTACGTAATTGTGTTCGGACATTTTCTCCCGAACTTCGCCTGGCCCGACCCACTGCACCGCGAGTTTCCGCGTTCTGTTAGGCGCCAAAACCAGCACCTTCGCGCCTATTTCAAAACTGCGCGAGATCGCCTTGCGGTCGTACCACACCTTACGCTTGCGTTGTTCTTCCGCCATTTTGGTATGGGCAAGTTCACGCGAACGCTTCAGTCTATTAATCAACTTGAACACGTGCTCAACCACCGTGCTCCCTTCGCTTTCTGCTGCACCCGCAAGCTTTTCGTAAAGCAGCGTCATGGGTGTGCGGAGATTTTCCCATAGACTAACTCGGCTGGAGAAAAACCTATCGATTCGTGCACACTCGTGCGTAACGCGAACATAATTGCAGGAAGCTGGCACTCCCAGTCAGTCCCCATCTCTAAACAAAGAACCTTCATCAACCGGTTCATGGTTCTGTGCATCCGTTCTACGGCATTAGATTGCGGATGATAAGGCGAACTTCTAATTAATCTAATGCAAAATCTCTCGGCGAATTCCGCCATCAGAGTGCTAGTAAAACAAGTTCCCTGATCTGTTTGAAGCTCTCGCGGAAATCCAATCCGACTGAACAGATCTAATAAAGCTTCAATGACCGTGACCGTCGTCAGATCACGTATGGGAATAGCCTCGGGATATTTTGTTGCTAAACACATTGCAGTTAGTATGAACTTGTTTCCTGACTCAGACTCGGGAAAAGGGCCACAAGCATCTACGTTTACTTTCTCAAACGCCTCACCCGTTATAGGTACAATTTTTAAAGGCGCGCGAAGCTTCTCGCCGCCGTTACCTACGCGCTGGCAGCTATCGCAGCTACGTACGTAATTTTCCATATCTTTGTAACAGTTCGGCCAGAAGAAATACTTGGCCATCGCGTCTTTACTTTTTGTGACACCTAAATGACCGTGGGCGACTTCATGGCAAAGCTTCAATATAGTGCCACGATACACCCGCGGAGTCACAAGCATGGAGAATTGCTCACCGCGCTTGCTCTGCCGTTTCCGGAACAAAAGGCCGCGTTCTATAAAATAATCGCGCCGTTCCGTTTCTGGGCCTTCGGCTAGCTCGAATAGCGGTAAGAGCTCTTCATCCTGTCTCTGAGCTTTCGCAAATTCGGACGGGTCTAAACGGGACAATGCAACGCTCCCGGAATCTACTTCAAATTCCGCGTTGTTTTCAACAACATTGCCCGGGTCATTTACCTCGCCTAACAAGACACAAGTTTCCTCGTCGGGAGCTTTCGCGTCCGACGCAGGTTTTTGGGGTGCGTCGCGCGCACGACTTGTTCCTACGACCACGCCTAGCTCGACCGCTCCTTCCCCCAAAGCCTCGTTCCTGACCGCAACCGGTGCGTCACCAGGGCGCTCGGCGGCCGGCGCGTTGCCTGGCGCCGCCGCCATCGCCTCCGGCCCACCCCGTCGCCCTGCCCGGCCGCCGTCTGGGCACGGGTTCGCACCGCACAAAGAAACTGCGGTTCTAAAAACCCTTGCCTGATTTCCGAGAGAAGCGTGGCAGATCGATTACTCAGAATGTAATATTCTAAGTCGCAATTTTTCGCGACTGCGGCTTCGGTAACAAGCTTACCGAACGGGCCTACAATTTCTACCTTAGCTACCGGTAGATTTTTCGGCGCCTCGTCCAAGGGCTGCTTAACCCATACGGATTCGCCGGTATATTGATTCGGCCTGACGTATTTGCTGTTGATCAGATCAACCGTCGCCCCAGAATCTCGTAAGAAGGAAATAGGATTTCCGCAAACCGTGCCAAAAAAATGTGTGTGGGAGCAACAATTCCTGCGCACTGGTGTCGACAACGTGACACATTTTCTCGCTTGATTTGAGCTGAGGGCAGTATTTCTTAATGTGCCCCGGTTTTTTACATAAATAGCACGTGCGTTCCTGCGGCTTGTCGAATTCCGCGTTCCTATCTGCCTTGGGCGCTGCGGGCTTAGAAGTGGAGGGCACGCTCTCCGTCACCTTTTTCCACTTTTGTTCCCCCACAGGCTCCTTGTGATTAACCTTAGAAAAATCTTTCCTATACGCACTAGACCTATTGTTTTCGTAGGTGTCCAGCCTACGCGCCAGATCTCGGGACTGCGAAACCTCGCCCCAAACATCTACGAAATGGGCACGTATGTCCGCCGGCACCTTCCGTTTCATCTGATCGGTGACAATCAAATCTAATAATTGATCATAAGTTTCAACTTTCAACCCTGAAATCCATTTCTGGCAATAGTTCGTCAGTTCGCGAGCATAAACATTCCATGTAGTTTTCGCACCCTTTGCATGACTGCAAAACATCTGACGACATTTTTCAGGCGTGAATTTGTACATATCCAAAAGCTGGGTTTTGATTTGATTATAATCCTGCTCTGACGAATCTGATCCTACAACTAACCATGTATTTATTTCATTGGGAAGCAATCCCATTAATTGACTGACCCATTCTACCGGCGCAATGTCGAGCTGACGAGCATGCGCCTCAAATACACTTAAAAACAAGGTAATATCCTCACCTTCGCCTTTGAATTTATCCATAACATGGCTGATACGGATACTACTTCTGTTTCCCGAATCTCTACTACCTAAAGATTCGCGCGAGGTAGCCTGATTAGCTAATTTCAGCCGTTCGAGTTCGTACTGCCGTTGTTCGAGTTCGTGTAATCTTTCCTGCTCTTTTAATTCAAGTTCGCGTGCTTCTGCGACCTGTTCTTTCTCCTGATCAGCAAGTTGTTTCACGAATATTTCATCGTACTGCTCGCTTCCCGTGATGATAGATTTTAATCTAACTATCGTCTCGTTCCCTTCCAACGTTTCCCCCATCTCCGTCGCGACCCTAACAAGCACCTCTTTCCTATAACCCGCTAAGAAAGACATTTTGCCTGAATTGATCCCCGGCCAGTACAAAAAACACACTTACGTTCAGTTGACCTCGGTGTCGCGTGAGCGCCAGCGCCTTCTGGATCCGGTGTTCTGGCCTCCTTCCTTCCTCTCGTTCTGGTCCGTCCGGGATGTCTCCTTCCAGTGCCAGTACCAATACCAGCTCCAGTTCCAGTACCAGTTCCAGCTCCAGTTCCAGTTCCAGTACCAATACCAATTCCAGTTCCAGTACCAATATCAATTCCAGTTCCAAGTTTTAGAAAAGAAAGGTTCCGAGTCGGATTGTACCGCCCCGAAACTACCGTACCGAATTACCGCACTTTCGGTTTCTCGTGGCGTGCACGACTCTGCCGGCGCCACGTAATTACGACGCGTGTGCACCTTTAACTGCGGTACACTGTCTTTACGCGTACTATTCCAGTTTTAGACAAAAAACTGTGGCACTCCGGCGTGAGTTTACAATAACCGCTGCTACCAGTTTTAGACAAAAACTGCGGCACTCCGGCGTGAGTTTACAATAACCGCTGCTACCAGTTTTAGAAAAAAAACTGCGGTAGCCCGGCGTGAATTTACGATAACCGCTGCCACCAGTTTTAGAAAAGAAAGGTTCCGAGTCTGTGGCGTACTGGACATGAAAAGCACAGACGACAGATTCTGAATAGTATGTACAGTATATTTACAATAATAAATTACAAGAAAATGTTACAAAATTGAAAACCTTAGGCAACCTTTCTATTCTCTAAGCCGCGAAACCCCGCGACCGTCCCTAGGCTGAGCCCAGTGCCTCTGCTCGAGAGCATGAGAAGCTGCGCGAAGTGCGAGCTGTCGGACATTAGTCCCCGTAACTAGATGTTACATGGCCGGATGCCAAACGTGCAAGGTTGCACGGAGATACCTCACGTCTTTCGACTCACTAGCGTATCCCCCGAGCGCATGTCGGCGCCGCAATAAATACTCCACGGCTCGTCCCCCACTCTACCAGCGGCGGGCGTCATTCGGCTCGCAAGCCAGCCCTCAGCAGAGAGCAGCCTTCATCAATGGACTCGCACTCAGGCACGCTCAGTTGTCCTGGCTATTTTGAGGCTGGGATTTCCTGCCCGGCGCGCGCCGGCGAGGCGCCGCCGCATTCCACCCCCATCCCCCATCCGGCTTAAGGCCGGGCTTTCCAGCGAAACGGCACGTGCGCCACCTCGCGACGCTACACAGGTTTCTATTTTTCTCTCACTGTCTTTACCTGTGACCACATCTCGTATTACACTTCCCACTATTATTTTTTTGTTTTTGCATATACCATTCCTAGAGCTATTAATTCATTTCGTGGCTTCTTCTCGGCAGGTTTACTCTAATATCACAATATGTATTCCTTCCTTCGGCACATCCCTGTAGATCTATTTTCTCCCCGGACCCGTCCCAGCCCCTGTCAGCCGCCCCATAAATCCCGCCGGCTGCTCCGCTGCTGTGTAGCACCTGCGCTGCCGCCGGGGGCGACCGCTCCCATTGTGCCAATACCACACAATAACGCGCGGCTGACGGCGGTGCCTTTCGCCCTTTGCGACTCCATTTGGCCGCGCCGCAGCCCGTCACGCGACCCGCTCTCCGCACTGCCCCCGCCGCCATCGCCATCGCCATCGCCGCCGCCGCCATCGCCGCCGCCGCCATCGCCGCCGCCGCCATCGCCGCCGCCCCCGCCGCCCGCGCCGCCCCCGCCGCCCCCGCCGCCCCCGCCACCTCCGCCGCCCCCGCCGCCATCGCCCCCACCGCCATCGCCGCCTCCGCCCCCGCCGACATCGCCGCCTCCGCCCCCGCCGCCCCCGCCACCTCTGCCGCCCCCGCGGCCCCCGCCGCCCCCGCCGCCCCCGCCGCCCCCGCCGCCCCCGCCGCCCCCGCCGCCCCCGCCGCCCCCGCCGCCCCGTCGCCCCGCCGCCCCCGCTGCCTCCGCCGCCGTCCACACGTCCGCCTCTCCGCTCCGCGCCGCGGGCGCTTGATTGCGCGCCGAATACTTCATGGGCCGGCCGCCATGCGGAGGCGAGCGCGTCGACGTGGCGTCCGGCCGCTCGCGTCCACCCGCGCAGGCGGATGTCGCGTGGCGTACAATAGCTTTGCTCGTCACAGCAATCTCCCCCTGTAATACTCCCTCCGCCTGTGAAGGCTCCACTCTGTTTCATACGGCCTCTTCATTTCTGGTTACCTGGCGCGTTCGCCTCACCGGGTTGGTTTGGGTCGCCTACCACATTCGCGTCACTCGGCTGGTTCCTGTCACCCAGCTGGTTCGTGTCAGTCATATCGTTAGCGACACCCACCTCGTTCGCGTCACCCACCTCGTTCACGTAACCCACCTCGTTCGCGTCACCCACCTCGTTCGCGTCACCCTCTTCGTTCGCGTCACTCACCTCACTCGCGTCATCCATCTCGTTTGCGTCACTTACTTCGTTCGCGTCACCCATATCGTTACCGTATCTCAAGTCGTTTGCATCACTCGGTTCTTTGGCATTACCCGGTTCGCTTGCGTCACCTCGCTCTTTTCCTGGCTCGTCCGACACCTTCGCTACATCTCGTTCGCAACATCTGATTCGTTCGTGTCCGATTCGTTCATCTCTTCCCTTTTGTTTGCAACACCCGGCTCGTTCATTTCATCCAACTCGTTCACCGCCGAAAGCCTTCATGTGCCAGTCGCTGTTGGGAGACGAGCACGTCTACGCAGCGTCCGGCCGTTCTCCTAATTGCAATCTCCCGTGTAATGCTCTCTTCGCCTCTGAAGTCTCCACTAACGTTTCATTCCACCTCTTCATTCGTCTAGTAGTTCGCATCACCCAGGTTGTTCGCATCACTCACAAGTCTTTCACGTCATATGGCTTGCTTTTGTCATTCGGCTTGTCCGACTCGTTCGCTTTGCCAACTCGTTCGCTCGTCTCATTCGTTACCTCTTTCGGTTCGCTCGCTTTGCCGGCTCTCTTGCCTCGCAGAATACTTCATGCGCCGGCCGCCATGCCGAGGCGGGCGCGTGTACGCGGCATCCGGCTCCTCGCGCCCACCCACGCAGGTGAATGTCGCGTGGCGTACAATAGCTTTGCTCGTCACAGCAATCTCCGCTGTAATACTCCCTTCGCTTCACTGTTTCATACGGCCTCTTCATTTCTAGTTCGCGTCACCTGGCGCGTTCGCCTCACCCAGTTGGTTTGGGTTACCTACCATATTCGCGTCACTCGGCTGGTTCGTGTCACCCAGCTGGTTCATATCAGTTACCTCGTTAGCGACACCCACCTCGTTCGTGTCACCTCGTTCACGTCACTCACCTCGTTCGCGTCATTCACCTCGTTCGCGTCACGTAGCGCGTTCTCGTCTCCCAGCTCGTTTGCGTTACCTACGTCGTTCGCGTCACCCCCTCGTTCGCATCACCCACCTCGTTCGCGTCACCCACCTCGTTCGCGTTACCCCCTTAGTTAGGGCGTGTACGAGGCGTCCGGCTGCTTTCGTCCACCCACGCAGGCATACGTCGCGTGCCGTACAATAGCTTTGCTCGTTACAGCAATCTCCTTCCGTCTGTGAAGTCCCCATTACTGTTTCTTTCGATGCCTTTATTTGTAGTTCGCGTCATCCGGCTCATTCGCTTCACCCACTTCGTTCGCATCACCCGGTTCGTTTACTTCACTTGGCTCATTCGCCTCATTTAGCTCGTTTTCGTCATTTTGCTCGGCCGACTGCTTTGCTTCGACAAGCCCGTTCGCTTTGTCCGGCTTGGTCACCTCACACGACTCATTCGCTGTGTGTGACTCGTTCGCTTCACCTGCTGGTTCACCATACCCGGCTCTTTTGCTTTGCTTAGCTCGTTTGCGTCTCCGGTTTTCATCCTCCTCCCACCCTAAATGCTGCTTCACCTGGCGTTGCTCGAATTCGGTCTGTTCCTCCCTCCTGACCTCATCTCATCAGGCATGCCCCATCACCCGACATATGTCTCCCTTCTGACCTGCTCGTCTCACCAGGTCTGCTCTTACCTTATGGCATACGTCTATCTACCGACCGGCTCATTTCTCGCTAACCCTGCTTCTATCAACCACCTTGCTTCTTTCTCTCGACCTGCTCACTTCACCAGGACCTTTATCTCAGCAGGCCCACTCCAATCACTCGGCCTGCTCCTCCCTCCCGAACAGGTGATTTCATTAGACGTGCTTCTCTCACCCAGCCTGTTCACACCAACTGACCTCCTCATCTCACCAGGTCTGTTCCTATCACACATGTGATTCTCGCGTCCAGAATGCTCTTCAAACAACCATCGCATTCACTACGATGAAGGGACACGCCTTCCGCGACCCAAAACGCTTTGCCCTTTCACGTCACCCGCCTGTTCCCTCTCTACGTCATTCCCGTTTTAAACTTGTAGATTCGCTCTCTGTCTCTGTCCACCCCAGGCTCTCTCATAGCCACATTGACATTTCTACTTCCGCTGTGCCGTTTGTCACACCGACACGTTATTTAGTATCGTACAAATAAGTGGAAATAAAACAAATGTGATGATTACGAAATATGTGATAAATATTCTTTCAGAGTATTTCAATGTCTTCCAAAAGATGTTATGCTACGGAATGAAGACTTTAATAAAATTTTTGAGTCTTCGTTAGAGAACTGAGTAAACATTCACGATCTGAAAATTAATAATTAACATTTATTTTCGTATATATTCTGTAAAATAAATTAGATTTGAATATTCCATTTGAAAAAACAAACATAATTGTGATTTGATCATAAAAGCAAATCCAGGGAACAAAGGAGTTAATATTGACACCGATGTCTATGAAAAGGGAAAATACTTTTATAATATCATTTATTAACAAAATTGTAGTTGTTTCGATTTCTTTTTAAGACTTATTACAAGGTTAAAGAATTCATTGAATAAATTCTAATAATCATATACGTGAAATAATATGAAAAAAAATTATTTCGTATGGAAATTTATGACTTTAAAACGATCAGAAGGACGATGTTACTCTACTTTCTTAATAACATATTTTCCACATCTCTCGTATGGAAAACTTCAAGGAGTTCCTTTTGTTGTTAAATGTGTATCTCTGGAGTAGAATCGTTTCATTTGGAAGAGAAGCAAGAATAATGCGCATTATCTTCGGGACTAGTAGTGGCTTTCTTCCTAACATTTTCAATTTTATCAGAATCTAATGTCCATACATACACTTAACAACTTACACGCAGCACTGTCCTTATTTGGAGAATTCTGTTGGATTCACGATGATTTGATATCCAGTTCTATTTTTACTGTACTCTCCCTGGCAGGAATATTTCAGAGAATACGGAAAAATCTAGAGCAGGACTATTATATAGGATACCATTAGTACTGACTTATAATACGAGTCCTCACAAAACAAAAATTAACGTAATTTTGGTGAAAATAAGTATCTTTCTTTCAATGGTAATTTTTGTGAGTAATATTGTTCTATTCCATTCTCGCTCCTTACTTCTAATAAATGTCCTCTCCTATGGGATGACCTGTGTTTCAGTCTGAGATCTATAATTGATCTTTCAATAGTGTTCTTTGTATAGATATACTAATGAAGATACATTCATTTTCTTATTTTTGTAGTAGTAATTTGTTACGAAGAAAGCAAGTATTTTAGGAAGTTGGTTTTCTTAGTAAATTCTGGAGTCACGTATATTTTCACATATCTTCTACAACTACTATTCCACCCTGCAAACAAAGGTAGTTTTTAACTGACCACGGAAATACCTGAAGTCTAGTACTTCGGTTATTTTTCTTCTTAATGGTTGTCACTACTGTAATTTGTGTTACTACCGTTTATTTATTTATTTATTTATTTGTCAAAAAATAGTAAAAATTGTATATGACGTGTGGGGAAAGAAATTTATCTGCGCACATTTTCTTGAGGGCCAGAATTTAAAAAAAAAAACAAAAAAAAAAACGAAAAAATGAATTTAGAAAATAATTATTTTAGAAAAATCAGAATGTTTGAAAAATGTATTTTCCCGAGTTATAAAAAATCAATTTCAACTGTAAATGAACTATAAGCAAAAGGAGTGCTCAACAAAACGTGCGTTCAGTTGTTAACGTTGCAGACATTATTAATGTTATATAAAATGAGGAAAAAATTGTACCAATAGTTACTTGAAGAAGAGAATATCGAAGAAATAGTACACTATTCGGGAATTAAGACGCTGTTAATAAACGCAAACAAGAATTTCATTGTGCACTTGGACCGGAATTAAATAATAGAGTTCAAGTGGTGGCTCTAAATTTCCAAGAAGGCTTGGTTCTCTTGTGGGGTCTCAATGGGAAATGTGCCAAGAGCTAACAAAATACCATTGAATATTTTAAAAACTCGTTATGATTTTTGTTATATATCGTTTTATACCATACATAGTGAAAGCAATGGTATTTAATAATGGACATCCCTTCTAAAGGCAATTATATGAGGAAACCGCAATTATTAGATGAAACAATTGCAAAGATGGGAAAGTGACTATAGAATAGAAAAAATATAAGACTAAAAATGTCTAGCTTTTCGACAATGAAAGTGTCTCATTCTATCACTTGGCCTTCCACAGATGTGCAAGAATCTTAGGATACGTGGGCTGTGCTTTAAACATTGAATACGATTTTATTTTGTTTTTCCATCTAAAATAAGTATTAATTTCAAAAACATTTGATGGCGTCTTGCAAGGAAAATGAAAACAAAATCCTCTCATAAATAAAGCTAATTTTTTGTGTTTTTTAAATCCAAAATTATATTGCTTACAAAATAAATCTACGTTCACAGCATAAAATAGTAGAAAAACAGTGCAGCAGGTGATTTCATATATTAACAGTCAACTTTCCAAATATTACTTAATCGTCAGATTAAGTTTCATTTCGTTCTAACAGTCCATGTAGTAATTATATTGTTTTTCTTGGATTCTCAAACACTTGTGGGATGTGATAGCGATTCATATATTTTCAAAAGGGCAAAAAACATAGCTGTAATGTGTTGACAAATTTATGTGATTGTATGAACCAATTTTCTTCTTCATTGTATAGTACGCTTTCTGCTATCATATTTCTATTTTGATGTGAGAATACACTTTTTATTACATTTTTCCGACTGTCGCAACAAGTATGAATTTTTCGGATCATTCCTATTGTCAGAACTGACATACTTTATTTTAAATTCAACCTTATTTATTTTCAAACGGAATTGTCAGAACGCGAGATCATAAAACTACATTTTGACAGTTAAAGCTGTAAAAACGTTGCCTTTCTCTCATGCGAAGTATGAAACTCTTTCCAACGTTGTATTAAGCAGGGAGAGAAATTCACCAAAAATGCTATTTCTGCTTAAGGAATTATGCAATATGCTGTGGAATTTTCCTACAAATAGAAACCGCATGTGAGATTGCATCACGAGGCACGTGTGAATCATTCACATTCTCGTACGTAGTTTGCTGTAGCAGAACTTTTTATGGAAAATGTGGAAAGTTGTAAACACGGCTCGACGCTACGAGAAAACACCAATTCTGTACAATAGAGTTCGAATGTGGAAGGTAATGCATACAAGAGCGATTCCTTGCTAAACATGGCGGGAAAATAAAATTCATAGTTTCTTTGCATGTGAAAAACGTTAACTAGTATCTAGTTGTGTTCACTGACATTTTTTTATTATTTTTAGAAGAAAATTGAATGTCAATTGGGAAGTAGACAGAGGGCATTTAATAACTGTTTGTAAAATATTTAGAAGAATATATAAAAGAATTACGTTTCAACATGCATTCAGATTATAAGTAGTTTCCACTGCATTTTTATCATAGTATATTTTAGAAAATATTATCTCCATAAAGGATGGTATTGTTGGTAAAGTGTTGAATATAAAAATATTTTTTTTAGAAAAGAAGGATTCACAGATATACTTTATTCTTACGAATCAGTAGTTTCATTATTTCCCTGAACGGTTTGCTTTAATGTCCTTTCGCCTACAGCCTTCATCGCCGATTACACAAGAGTTAGAGACAGAGGCTTTTGCAGCAGGCCCGTCTGAAACGAAGTTAGAGTAAGTAGTTTGAGTCGGCGTCGAAGCGCAAAGGAGCAGTCGGAACCCGAAGACTGCCTCTCAGCCTTCGAACTCCTCCTGCGAGAAATGACCTTCCGTCGTTTTATTGACGCGAAAACATTTCAGTCGGACGGGCGCACCAGCCATTCAAGAAATTTCTACAGAATTAAATTGAAAGCATGACTTCGGACGGCACTCCGCTCATAAAGCGTCCCTCAAATAGCACCTTTACGGAGGCGACAGCTCAGAAGTTGCTGAAAGGCTCGAGAGCCGATACGCCACCGCTCCCGTCTTCTCCTCCGCCTCCCGAGCCTCGCGCCGCGATGCGCGCGGGCCAGCGAAAAAGCCGCGCTCTGCAGGCGGAATAAAGAAATACATTCATTATTCAGTGTCGCCAACCCTCCGCGCGCCGTCTGGGACGCGCCGTGTTTTTTAGGGCGGCCCTGAATTTTTAAATTCTGGGTTTATGGTCCGCTCTGGCGGCGGCTGTGGGACCGCGCGCCCGCCGCCCGCGCCCTCGCGTTTGCCTGGCGATGCGCGGCCCTCCGAGGGCGCTAACCGCCTTCGGCCGCCAGGCTTGCCAACTTACTTCCGCCCGAGGCGGGCCGGGGGTCGGATGGGCATGATTCAAACAAAAGGGGGGTCTGGTGAGTTAAAGATCAACTTTTGTCTCGACCGCGCCAACCTGATACGTCATAGTGTTAGTGATGGTGTTGCACTTACATCTGCACTTCAAAAAATGCCAATAATTTTATTAAGTCATTGTCATTAATCTCACACAAAATAGAAGTAATATTTCATAATAAAAGCGGAAGCTCATTATGTAATAACTTCAACCACCTGAGGCGGGATGGGGTCGGATGGTCATGATTCAAACAAAAGTGATTCTGGTGAGTTAAAATTCAACTTTTGTCTCGACGTAGCAAACCTGGTACGTCTTAGGTTAAGAAAACGAAGCGTTGGAGATGGTGTTGCACTTACATTTCAAACAATTCTAATGCTTTTATTCATCCATTGTAACTTAATCTCAAAGTAACACTAACATGGAAACAAATATTTCGGAATAAAATCAAAATCACATTACACAATGGTTCCATCCGCCCGAGGTAGGATTGGTATGTGTGTGTGTGTGTGTCTGTGTGCGCGCAAGATTCAAACAAAAGGGGTTCTGGTGAGTTAAATATAACTTAAAGAAGTTTTCCGCAAACCTGATATGTCATAGGTTAAGAGAACTGGTAGAGATGGCGTTGCACTTACATCTGAACAACAAGTCAAAAAATGCTAATGATATTGTTTATCCATTGTAATGGAACTAACACAAAAATAACAGTAATGAAAAAAACATTCGGAATTAAGTCAAAAGCTCGTTATTTAATGCTATGTTATTAAATTATCATCCGCCTGAGGCAGAATGGGGATCGGATGGGGATGATTCAAACAAAAGGGGTTCTGATGAGTTAAATATCAACTTTTGTCTCCTTCGTACAAACATGATGTCATCGAGCAAGGGAAATAAGTGTTAGAGATAATGTGGCTCTTACACCTGTTAAACGTTTCAAAAAGTAAGATAATTTATTTAGCCATTGTAATTAATCTCACTTCAAATAATATCGACATTTCGAAATAAAATCAAAAGCTCATTATATAATAACTTCATGCACCCAAGGTAGGTGAAACTTAGTGTTAAAGATGGTGTGGTAAACGTTAATTTCAAAAAATTGTAATAATAATAATTTTATTCATTCATTTTAATTTAATATCAAACAAAATAATCCTATTATGAAAACAAAAATTGCGGCATAAAACCAAAAACTCATTATACAATAATTTCATCCGTCTGAGGCAAGATGAAAGTCGAATAGATTTGATTCAAACAAAGGGGGTTCTGGTGAGTTTCAACTTGATGAGTCGATTGCAAGGTCAACTTGAGTGTCGTTCGCTCAAACCTGATACGTCATCTGTCAAGAGAATTAATTTTTTGAGATGGTGTTACACTTTCTACTGATAAAAATTCTTAAAAATGCTATTGGTTTTATTCATCCATTGTAATTTAACCTCAAACAAAATAACACTAATACGACAACAAATATTTTGTAATAAAATCTAAATCCCGTTTTATAATTATTTTACTGCAAAAATAACTAACTTTTTTGTGAAAAAAATGTTTTGGAGCTCATTAATTCTCCATTATCTTCGATCTTTTTTACTATTGTTCATTAATTGATAAGATAATTCTTATGAAGTGATATAATTTCGGTAAGAAAGCAATAATTATTAACAACGGACACTATTTCAGTGATTTAATTCTTTCTCTTTAGTTAAAATATTTGTTTTTGTATTCGAAACACTTTGTTTTGCAAATCTCCTTTTTATCAGTAAAGTTGTTAATATAAGCTCCAAACTTTTACAGTTTTATTTTTGCCGAGCGTATATCATGAGAGAATCAGACCAGAAGAGATGCTGTAGAGTCATAAACATAAAATCTCACAGAGAACGAAAATAAAGAGAGAAAAACCTTTACTTCTCAGTATATATGCACTGTAGTGTGATGCTGCAAAGATTAAGATGAATTCACAGAAAAAGTTAATGGAACGTTTCCTCAAAAACATAACCCTGGCACCATCACAAAGCGACCTTAGTGCCTGCTGTCTGCGTATACTCAACTGTTGTGAAGAAATACTGCAAGAATGTATGAGTTTTCGTCTTGCCCTAGTGAAGCAACGACACAAATGTGTTCCTTTTTTAGAAATGTTCCGTAAAAGAAGTCTCCATGCACTCTCATGTTGTCGGTGCTGAATGTACATTACACTACTCTATATTAGACTGCTTTGATATTAAGTGAAACATGTTTAGACGATAGTGGATTTTACAAGTAAAACTTTCATAACATAGTTCGCTAGACATCCGGAATATAGAACAAAACTTGACCTTTTACCGCGAAGTAAACGGCTCAGCTCAGGCTAAAACCTTTCTCTTACGGAATGGCACTGATTGAGATGAGTAACTTCTCTTGTGCAAGGACATCACAATCAACTAGAATAAGTGAGCCGGAGTAGTCTGGCTATTTATTTGCGACAATCATTTATTTGGTAGAAAATCGTAGTATAGTTTATTAGATAAATATAGAACAAATAATTGACATGGAGGAAGCCTTAGCTTAACTCGTTTGGTTTTATTATTCATAACGGATGGGACACTGCAAAATCCTTAATGGACGTCGACCGTTAAGAGTAGGTTTTCTCTGTATGCGTTAAGTTGATGTAATAGAACTGCTTTTCGAAAAGGAATGAAATAAATCTATAGTATAAAAATTTTTACTTAACACCCCTGACAGTAATCTAATTTCAATAGCTCTCTCCACCCAGTCCTGACGAGTTCTGCCATTCTCACAGAAATTTGAAAGTAAGAATACCTAGGAAGGGTTCTTCGTTAAAGTTTTATCATTAACATGAAAGAAAAAGGAAATTGTTTGAAATATTATTAATTGAAAAATAAGAAAATAGTCTAAAATATTACTTAGGAATTGTGAAGAATGTAGAAATTCTTTAGAATACCTAAAATATACCTATTGTACCTACCATTGAATTAGTGGAAAAATATTTACGGACTTACCAAGAGTGTAGAAATGATTGCCCATAAGAGAAAAATAAAAATAACCATTCGACAGTTCAAGAATCCGTGTTTCTAGAGGTTCTACAGACAATTATTTTAAAATACACTCAATTTTTGTGGACTACTGTGCTTTTAAGATATCTTCTAAGAATTTGTTTTAAATTATTTCTGATTTTCCAAGAATAGTTTTAATGTTCGTTGTACCTCTCCATATTGGACGTGTATATGTTAAAGAAGTAGAATTATATATTGAATAAATTATTGAAGCTGAGTTTACAGATAACTTACACTTTAATTTAGTGAATGTATGTAATTTTAATATGTCAGTGTGAACATAATTAGTTACTGTATTTGTCTTTACCAGGTTAATTTCATTCCTATGTTAAAATGTCTCACTGTGTATGTTCTCTAGCATAAACCGCGCCTCTGAATATTTCTCACAACTGTCTCTGAAATTACGACTTCGACAGGAGCAAAGACAAGCGAGGGAGTCGGAGACAAGATGGCGCGCTCGTCCGGAGACGATGTCGCCAGTCCACGCAGCCGCGAAGGCTGCGTCTGACAGCACAGCGAAGAAATAAACCGGTTGGCGCCGGCCTTTGTTTCGACGACGTCGCGAAAGACGCCAGCGGAAGGTCGGGGGTCGCCGGGAGGAGCGGAAAGGAGGACGGACTGTCGTCGGAAGCGATCGGCGGAGGAATCCAAAGCGGCGCGGGAAATGCGCGGTCTTTGAGGACGTGAGGACAAAGCGACGGATATCCGCCCGGTGCTCCGCTCAAGCGTTCGGCTGGCGGCGGGCGCCGGTTGCCGTTGTCTTTTCTGCTGGGATTTCCATTGTCCCTAACGTTCCTGTTGCCGAAACGGTAACAGAAACGTTATGTTTCTCGTTTCCGATGACGTTACGTTTCTCGTTGTGTTTATCGTTCCCGATGACGTTACGTTTCTCGTTATGTTTCTCATTCCCGACGACGATACGTTTCTCGTTATGCTTATCGTTCCTTACGACGTTACGTTTCTCGTTATATTTATCGTTCCCGACGACGTTACGTTTCTCGTTGTTTTTATCGTTCCCGACGTTACGTTTCTCGTTATGTTTCTCATTCCCGACGACGTTACGTTTCTCGTTATGCTTATCGTTCCTTACGACGTTACGTTTCTCGTTATATTTCTCCGTCATTGTCCGTAACGTTGCTGTTGTCGAAACGGTAACAGAAACGTTATGTTTCTCGTTCCCGACGACGTTACGTTTCCGTACAAATGTTTTTTTTTTTAATTTTATGTAAGTGGGGTGCCAGCGTTACCACCCTCATTTTTGAAACCTTGATTTTGGCGGGTTGAGGTGTACCAAAAATATTTTTGGTGTCACTAAAAAACTCAAAACTATATCGCAAGAATTCTTTACTTTTGAGAAATTAAGATGATTTTAATTGTTTGTTATCGTAGTTACGTGTGAGTTTCGAAATTTTGAAAAGTGTCACAGGCCCAAAATTCTCGTTTCCACAGTAACAAAAATTAATTTTTAGTAAGTGGGAGGTGTTAGTTTGATTAGCCTCATTTTGAAATATTAATTTCAGTATGATGGGAGATAGTGCAACATTTTTTGGGGGACCTGAAAATATCAAAGAATTATAGCGCAAGAATTTTTAGTTTTGTGAAAGTTGAGATGCAAGCTTTACCGATGTGTTCCTGGTACCGTATCGGTTATGTATTCTGTTCCCGGAACGTTCTTCATTCCTGTTGCTGTTCACACATGTACCGCTTCCTCAGATCGTGAGATGATCCATAGCGCAGTGACGAGCACGCTAGCTTTTCCCCCGAATATCGAGATGCAGTTTTGCCTTTCCCTCTGAGTTTCTGAACATGTTTTTGATGTAAACTGGTAAACGATTACGCATAATATACAATATAGGGTAAAATTATCCTCTATATTCCGTCTTTCATTATAGTATACCAAGTGATATATAACTTTTATGAGAGGAACATGTAGGAAAACGAAATTATGGGTCAGAAACACACTTACGGATTCCAACATTTTTAATTTCGTTGGAACGCCGGTTAGTAATTAATATACCATATATTGTTCATAATATAATTTGGCAGAATATTCATAAAAAATTATAAAATATTATCAAAAGATAATATTTATGAAGTTCTAATTTTATAAAATTTACACAAGTTTACTTGAAGAACGATCTAAAGGTTCAGATCCAAAACGTTGTAAAATAAAAAGTATGATAAAAAAGTTATTGAAATCTTTGTTTAATGTAACAACAGATTTGGTCATCAGATTGTTCTTAGTCAAAAGAAAATTGTATTAATTTATTAAAGAATGGCAAATGTAGACCATTCTGTGCGATCATCTAGGTTTCGTCTGACTAATTTCAGGCAAATTTCTGAGGCGTGTACTTTTTTGACAAACAACTAAAGCAACTGGTTAATAGGAACACTTGTGCATTGCGCTGATAGGTGGTAATAAAAAACGTGTACGTGTTAAGATAGCTGGGTGAATTAAGCGTTGAAACCAAACACCTTTTTCCTACTGCCAGTTTGACTTGTGTCGTTCGCGCATTTCCAAATCGACGGCGAGGGATTAACATAAAACCTACTTACGTTCAGCCAACGCCAACTATTTCCTATGCATTTTCCACCAATACTGCCTATTCAGGTCCTTTGCGTAACTAGAACTATTGCCATTTTTTGCCATTATTTGTCATTTTAGGGACAGATTAATCCGTTTTTGCCAGATAGCGGTATCCCTAAGCCTCACCCATGTTTTTATTTACTATCAACTCTAGAGAGCCGATACCCGGTGATCGAGATCGCTAAAGCAGTAGTGTCGTAGCGATTTCGAACCGAAGGGTTGCGGGCTCAAGTCCCGCCTCGGGCGTGGTTGTATTTTTGTTCGTTTTTTCACCCCGTATCATCACCATATGAAGTCATCTTCACAGTTATCATAACGTTAAACGCAATAGTGGTCACTAATGACCTAGAAGTTGATGCGACCTTAAGTAACAAAAAACATCTAGGGCAGATCTGCACAACGCCTGCTCCCGCGGGCATTCTGCACCTGAGAGCAGATCGTCTGCCCGTGGCAGCGCCGAAAGTGCAAGTAGTGGGGAATAGGAAGCTTTGCGGGGAGGGGAGAAGTCTGACGTAGCACGACGCGGCGGGTAGATTGAATGCCTGGGCGTCTAATAATGATCCATGCTTCAAAATTAAATGCTCATTTGTGGAATATGTCTAGTATTTCAAGTTGCACAAATAATGAAGTTACACTTATGTCCAGAAGCAAAACAAGGGACCATCTCAGCATTTGCTCAAGGATCAGGGAAACTGGACGAAAAACCTGATCGAGATGGGAAGAATTTAGTGGGAATTTTTAAAGAAAATAACATGCTCATTGTGACTCTTAGCATTATTTTAAAGCAATAGCTTTAAAATATATGCTTATATATAAGAAAAAATATTTAATTCTAACACAAAATTGCAATTTAATAATTGATTGTTCACCAGGAATGTTATAATCTCCAAATCATAGAAAAATGAACAAAATCATGAGAGCAATCTCTCACATCGAGATCGACATAAAAATAGAATATGTGGCAATTCCAAGAAGGGTAATGTTTAATAGTACATTTGTGATCATTTTTCCCCATTATGAAACTGAATAAAAGAGATCAACGAGCAAACTTCTGTGACGATATGTTATGGACAATCATAAGATAATCATGGGTATTGGTTAAATAGAATGCAAAGGGCTTTATATTTTTATACGATCTCGTAAATGACTACACTCTTGTCAGAAATTAGAACAGAAAATAATCATGATTTTTTTAAGAACAATATGTTTTTGCTTTGAGAGAACCGTCTTATTCAATTAAACATAGTTAATATAAAATAGTTCATTGCTGTCATCGAACAAAAACAATTCAGTATCAGAATTTTGTGTTTAGCACAACACTAAATTTGTAATTACATCGTATCAAAGCGAATTACATTATAAGCCCTACAAGCAATTATAATACTTGGTGTCGAAATCTAATATGTATAATTCATTGTAGTTTCATATTTCGTCCTGTCATATACCGAGAACAAACATTTGCAATATAATACAAAAGATAATATTACTTGAACTGTATATGACCGTCATGTTCTTGCCGATTGCTCTTTAAATTTACGCGCTATCTTTGGAATTGCGCATTCTGATTGGTGGTCCCCACTCCTAGATTGGTCTCATTCCCACCCTTCATCGATTTTCTCATTTGCACCTGAGTTGCCCGCACGCAGCTCCTGAGGTCAGTGAAAGTGCAAAATGGTGTGCAGGTCTGATCTAGGGGGTAAAGGAGACAAGTGGAAAAGTGGCATATTCACGTTATATATTTTACATTACACGTTACATATTTGGCCTGTCTGAGGTTTTCTTTCGTTACACAGCAACAGAAACAGAGGTGAGTGGTACCAGAAAACAACACCTCTATTTTTGGCCCGTCAGGGATCGAACCTGTGATCGCACCACTGATGGGTAGCACGCTGTCCATGAGACACCTGAGGGACTTAGAAATAATAGATTTTGATGCAATTGAATTCGCGCAGTCTATACATGTTTCATTTTTATTCATTTGTTGCGATTTTTAACAAAAATGTATCCTTTGATCTCCGTAGACTCGAACAGATATAGGAGCTAGTGGTGCAACAGAATGGCACACGCTTTTCCGTATTAGTTTTCTATTTCCTTTGGTCTCGGCTAGCTATTCGGACTTGCCACATTCTCTTGCCAACTGCCATCTATCGCCACACAAAGTACATTTTTTGATATTTTATTAAATTTTCGGTTTCTTTATCGTTTAACAGAAATATTATTTTAAGAATATTAAACAGCAGTAAAACCTCGTCCTAAATAGCAATTTTCTTTGAAACATTTTGAGACGTTTTTAAGAGAATGGCTTTCAAACGCTACTACAAAGGCAAAATTTGAAGTTCTTTTTCACAGACAATTCATCATTTTTCAAAAAACTTCATATATAAGTCATTTGAAGTACATGAACTTACAAATAAATTAGTGTTTATAAATTGCTGATAATGTGCATATTAAAGGTGTGTCAAATCATTCAAAAAAATTACATTTGTGTAATTTTTGGAAAAACGAAAAACTACTCCAAAATGAACTTAACGTCATATTAAAGAGTGCAATTAGCAATATCCGTTCCAAAAGTTTGAAGAAACAATTTGGAGCCATTTATGAGAAAATGGCGTTTAAACGTTTCTAAAAATGCGAAATATTGAGCTAGTACCAGAGAAAATGTCCAGTTTTCGAGAAACTTTACTCGACTTTATTTAAAGCACATGTACTCATCAATATAATAAAGTGAACAAATCGCCGCTAATGTAAATATTAACGACGTGAGAGACGAAAAAAATTACATTTTTGTAATTTTTGAAAAAATAAACTATAGGCCAATATTGCGTTTATGTCGTCTCATAAAGTACATTAGACACTATCCTTACCAAAAGTTTAAAGAAAAACATTTGGAGCCGTTTTCGAGAAAATCTTGTTTTTATATTTTTTTTAATTTTACATATTGCACGCAATA
Source organism: Acheta domesticus (assembly GCA_031308135.1). Classification (NCBI taxonomy): domain Eukaryota; kingdom Metazoa; phylum Arthropoda; class Insecta; order Orthoptera; family Gryllidae; genus Acheta; species Acheta domesticus. Next base: position 124,648,679 of record JAHLJT010009355.1, read on the forward strand.
TTGCGTGAAAACTACTAAAATGTTAAAAAAGTACAGAACCGTAAAGAAAGAACTCACTTTGGTGAACACATTTTATTTGAAGGAAAAATTTCTATCTTTAATTTTGTAGTTGTAGGAAGAGGCGTGTATAAAGAGAAAATTCAATCTTTTGCAATTTTCAAAAAGTCAGAGTTAACCATGAAAATCAGACCTACTTCACCTTAATAAGTGTATTTTACTCTATTCTTACAAGAAATTTAAAGAAAAATATGGAGCCGTTTTTTAGAAAAATTTGAAAATGTCCAGGGGTCTTCATGCTATCCCGAAATTTTATAGAAACTTTTTCAAAATCTCAATGCTTCGACTCGAGCCAGATCGACAGGGATTTCTTTAATTTGAAAAATTCCTAAGTATGGTTTAGGCGCTAGTGATATTGACAGACAGACGGACGTTTTGCTTTCAATTGGTTTTTCGGTATCAAGGACCCACAAAAGAGGAATTCTGGCTACACCACGTGTTATGGGATTTTTTGTTCTTAATTTGGTAACTGGATTTATCAATTTTTTCGTTATCAGGGCCCGGCAATGAATTGTTTTCTGCCGAAAATCCACCTTTTTTTGCACAGCATTATTTTACTATGTGTTTTACTTCGTATACTAGGTGTTTTACTCCGTATATACGTACGTGTACGGGAAAATATAAACTGAGTGCGCTGGTAGCTATAGGACCTCTATATAAATTCGTTACTAATGCTTTGTGCGACTTAATGAAAATCCACTTCAACAGGATCCAAAGAAGAAGAAGGAATGTCCGTTCCTGTTATCTTGCAGCATATGTCATCTGTTAATATTTTAATTCTTAAAATCATGAGACACTCTAGTGACATGTATTTGATTGAAATTTTCAGTCCTGTCCACCTTTCTCTTGTAAAATTTATTTACATTGCTGAAATATTCACTATAAGAACTCTATTCCTTTTCAACGATAAGTTTCAAAACTATGAGCTGATTTTGATCTCTAGCGTAAACAAAGGTATTTCTTTACGTATACCGTGATTTCCACGCAACCTCAGAGGTTGGAACCGGACTTGGTCGGACAGATACCGTAACTTCATTTCTTGGCCGGAACTGCAGAGTGTGACGGTGTATGCTTGTTGGCGATATTACTGCAAGCACTGTATTAATCCGCAGAGCTAATGCACTAACACTAATAGAAATACCTTTATACATATTAAATAATGGACAAATAACAATACTTGATATTTTATTATACAATAAGTAATACTATAATTTATGTAATCTCATTCATCATGAATGCTCTTGACAATCTTAAAGATAAAGTTGCATATTCTGTTTTCAGAAATCCACGTTTCTCAGATGTGAAGTCTTTTTTTAGATTACACTTGACTTAACAGTTTAGATGCCATTATATTTAACAAACTCTGGTCACCGTCCAGAATAGAAACGTAATCTAGCCCTCCGCCTTTAATCATTTCCAACACAACCTTGTACACATCATTTGCGATCACTTGCCATATAACTTCTTTAGCCGTTACGTTAACTGAAATTATGAATACACAATATTAAGCATATGTTTTCAGAGATGATTTATTGATACTTATAATCTGATAAAATATAAAACTTGTATAGATTTTGAGAGTACAATGAGGTATTTGTGACAAAAGCTCTGTAGAGCGTAAAGGAAGCATGTCTATTCGTATTTGCTCTTAGAAGCAGATACATATGTTGCTTTTCAATGATGTCTGTTGCCTGATAACTTTTTGAAACACTCTGTACAATGACTTGTTCTCAAAGTGAAAATGATCGGTTAAAAATGTAATTCATTTTGCAAGCGGATTACTCACAAAATGTTGAACTTGCATTTTTTAAAATTATTTTTTCTATTTTTTTTGTTCAGCCGAAAGCGTATTTTTTTCAGGAATCGTATCGCTTTCCGATTAACTGGTACGTGCTCTGAGCCAACTGGCAGAAGGATATTCGCGGCGACGCGCGACTGTTCCGGGGACGGGCGATGCTCAGTTGTTTCGGAATCTGTCAAAAAAATTCCATTTGGGCCCGGGAGCAGCGTGGAAATGGATTGACGCTGCAGGGTGGAGGTTATCGATTGGGTGGCGACACGAGACAGTTGGGGTGGCAGAGATGAGATGACAGGAGCGTTGAGAACGGGTTACTAGAGGGGCTGCGATTTTGAGTGAGTTGTTGGGAGACGGGTAACGATGCGGAGAATTTGAAATTAAGGGTATTTCGCACAAGGAAAATGTGAGATTATCTTACCTTCCCTACAAACGTACGATATTGATAGACTATATTATGTGGAACCACCTGCTTGTAAAGAAATTTGGGTGTGGTGCGTTTAAAGGAGTGTTGACTGCAAAATAAATATTTCATTCATTCAGGCCCTAAAATTATTCGTCTGCTTTGGCCGTGGTCAAGATAATTTTACATTCAAGTAAATTCATTATAATTTTATAACTATTCACTTAATACCCTGTGCATGTTCCTTTACTTTTGAATTTTTTATTCAGTTATTACTTATGAAAGGAATTTAACTATTTTATTATTTACTTAAGGAAGGGAATTAATTTATTAACGCTGTTATATTTGTTTTATTTAATAATATATATTTATTTAAATAATGTGCTCAGTTACGCAGTGAAGATAGACGCAACACAACTGAAAGAACTTTTTGACTTTAAAATAAATCTTTGAGTACACAATTTCATTTCCCGATCAAAATTGTTAGTTACTCTATTTAGATTATACTATTAGTTATACTATTTAGATTATGTGTGTCAAATATCTTACCGTATTTTAAAGAGTATTTGAAACAGAAACTCGGACATAATTGTCGTCCACCAAAAATATAAATTTGAAATTTCTAAATAAATTCCATTGCAATAGTTGCATTATTGCCTTAGTTGTTGAGTTCAAGTAAGTTTTAAATCTAAGTTTATATTTTTACAAAAATGTTGATTTCAAATGCATTGATACGTATACAAAACGATATACTACTTTACTTGACTATTACAAAAACTCAATGCTATTTAATGTAATGCCACTACGTTACACCTTGTATACAATGCATTAATTTACAATACATAGGGTGCTACGGCCCTAAGGATTTATCCCATATCTTGCTATAGTTTCTATTACAATGTATCCGCCGCCATCCTACCTAGTTTATTTGTAGCGTATGCTGTATGGTATTTTCTCTTTGATGAGGTCAAACGTGCTGTAAGAGCAGCTTTTTCGTGGGTATTTATAGTCCAACGGTCTCGTGTGTGATAAATACATCTTTTCCTTTTCCTTCTATCTTTATCGCATTTCCATTGCGTCTTATGAGTCGCCAACTATCTTAACTATTTCATCAGGCAGCAATCATATAAACTATTTTATCATTACAGTTCCATCTTCAAAACCTCCTCAAAAACCATCCTTCGAAATGTTCCTCACACAAACACCTAAAATCCACCACCACCACATCACACCTCGCACATGACGACTTCAGCCTTTCGCTTACCATACTTTAATACCCCCATTTGCACCGCAAACGGACAGAGGAGCTCGCAACTGTCCCGCTGATGTGTCACCTCTCGGAGCTGCTCTGCCGGGCCCACCACATTTCTCTCTGACATGTCACCCAAACACCCCGACCGCGTTACTCTCATTATACCCCTCCCCTTCCCTCCCCTTCCCCGTCCCCGGCCTCCCACCGCGCCCCGCCCCCCACTCCTTGCCCTCTTCCGCCGCTGCGGGTCCAACGCATTTCACCGCCTTCTCCGCTCACCATCCACGAAATTACTCTCTTTCTCGCGTTCCTCTTTTTCGCCGCCCCTTTGCCGCCGCTTCCGCCGCCCGCGCCCCCGGACTTCCTGTCCGCCGATGAACTAGAGAAGCCTTTTCGCCCGCGTGGCTCCGCCGCCACCACCGCAGTCGATTCCGAGGACTGGAAGGCGATGCGCATCCTCTCCTTTCGACTCGAGCAACATCCACGCAACGATCGTTTAGTATTTTTTTCCATTTCAATTTTATTAGTAATTTGTTACAGGATAATCCTATTACAAATCGCTGTGTATATTCACAGATCAATCGTAAACAATTTCATTATGAATAACTTCTGATAGAATCTGATAGAACTTCTGGTACTTATCACAAAATACATAAAACAAATACAAATAATACTGTAACACAATAACAATAATGCAATAACACCAGACACAAAATAAGTCAGTCAACAAAGCATAGAAATATATACAAAGCAACCTGTACGAAGTGAGAAAACCTGTAGAATTTGACTTCAACAACTCATTTATAACAAATGCTCTTAATTTCAAAATTGATGAAATAACAATGTACAGAGTTTTAGATCTTTTAGAGTTTAGTTTAACTCTTCATCTGGCGCGCTTGTAAAACGAAAAAGATCGGGCGCGCTGCATCTGTGAGATACACACCTACACATCGGCACTCAAAGACAACAAAAATAGTGTTAGTTTGATTAGATACTTTATTTGAAATGTAAACATTTTAGCACGTTACAAACATTTAATATTATATTTTAAAACTAAAATTTTTAATACTACACTTCCTTAGCACAATGTAAGCATATTGTTTCCGCATATTCAAGTCATAAATATTTTGAACACCTTACTTGGTCAATGGAATACTTGGTCAATCTTGGCAATCTTGGTCAATCTTGACTTGGTCTAGTTGTTGACATGTGTTACATCGCTTTCGCTTTGTATTTGGTTCTACGGTATTACCTTAGGCCGTAGGTTTTGATGTAAAAGACAAATTCTGAAGAAGTTCCCTTCCTCTCTTAAGATGATGGCTCAATGATTCAGCAGAGAAACTATTCAAAAACAGTCCACATGTTTTTACTTCTATTTGGTTTCCAAGGAAAATAACTTGTGTATTAATACCATTTATATTTGAGATCGCATAAAAAAACGGCCATTGGCCAACGACGAGAAGCTCTCTCAACATTGTATGTAGCACACAATTTGTCCACAACGTCTACACCGGATTTGGTCTGATTATAGAAAGTAATCATTTTTGGTCTTTGTTCTTGCCCTGTGCTTGCATCAATTGCATAGTCATAATGTAGAGACAAAGCAATTTGATGCAAGCAAACACGAATGTTAACGAAACAACCACATTTCTACACTTTTTTAGCACGTACGACACTATAGTCGCCTGCTCTCTGAATAGAATTGATCCGTCAGCTCTGTTTCTTGTGAACAAACTCAGGAAGCAGTTGACTTTTTACAGTGACGACAAACGAAAGTTTCTTCTTTCGAAGCTCAGATACCAAATTGATGTCAGTAAACCAATTGTCTGCGGTTATGTTTCCTCCAGTACCATAAATCGGCTCTGAAAGTTTTCTTAATACTTCATTAGGTTAGTTGCTGACATTGTCCTTCGTGCTGGTTTCCAGCGTAAATATCCAAGTTATAAAAGTAAAATATATCTACTAAGGCGTACATTTTGTGCCATACTTATTTGACTTGGAAGAAATGTATTGTTTGAAGGCACATCTGCCCCTAAATGCTTCCGATTTTTCGTCAAGGGTTACATTTTGGCCAAGACTTTTCACTACTTCTCTTCTCAACATAATCGCTATTACTGTCACTGATTGATTCATCACTGATAAGGTCTTCATCCACTTCACTATCACTATGACACAACAGAAACGAATTTTCTCTGCATGGTCTTCGTTGTGCGGATTTAGACGCACCATTCTGCACACCGGTTGAATAAGCGAAAACTTGACACGATTGGGCTCACTGTATCTCACAGATATAGAGTGTCGACTGAGGCAAAACGAGACGAGGGAGCAGAAAGTTTAACATGCGACGTATTACCAGGCTAAATATAGACAGCTATTAGTACGCAGAAATCTGTGAAGCCCTTTACTTCCGAGAAATCGAACAATAAAACGTATGTATCTCACAGATACAGCGCGTTCGACGGAGGGTTAATGAGAGAATTTGGAAAGGATAATGTATCATTGTGGTATGGTCCTGTAAGCCTTTTATATCTTGGGCACTTACATAAAATGTGTTTCAGGTTTTCATCAGTATTCATTACATAGAGAGCAGATTGAATTTGAGATTTGTATCTTATTCGTTTTTTGAAATTTAAGGTCGCTTCAACATCAATGTTATTAGCGACTACTATTAGATTTAACGTTAGGTAACTGAAGATGACATGATATGGTAATGACAGGGGTGAAAGGACAAACACAAACACAACCATGCGCAAGGCGGAACTCGAACCCTCGATCTTTGATTCCGAGTTTGCTACGACACTACTGTCTTAGCAATCTCGGCCAACAAGTATCGGCTTTATTCCGTATTGTATTCTATATTCCGTGTTTTTGTGAAATGGAATATGGTGTGGTTAGTCCTTTGCCTTCTTTAGTCATATCTAACGGTTCGAAAACTCGAGGAATGTTTCTTTCCCCGTAGCTCAATGTTCATTTAGTGTTTTAATTTATATTCCGTATTGATTTTTGTATTGAAGAATATGGTGTGTCTACTCCTTTCATCTTATTTCGTATCTAACTCTACCTGAGAAACATCGCCCTCAGCTTGTAATAAGGTCCATTTAGTCTTTTTTTGTATATTGTATTTGTATTTGCTTAGAATAATATGTTGTGGTATTTTTTATATATTTTACTCATTTCTAATTTCAAATAGTGGATGTGGTTCTCCCACTTTATTCTAGTTAGTTTAGTTTTTATTGGAGAGTCACGACCATCTAGTGTTATTGCAACAGAAAATACCTTAGAGAAGGAAAATCTCAATTGAGTAATGTTTGTTTCATTTGTAATGCATTGAAGAACTTCGAAACACATTTTTGCCGGACTACTCCATTAATAATTTCGAACAAATGAATCTCCATCAGAGCACCACCCCTTTTAAATTTTCTAGATTTGTCTTCACGTTTTATATTCAGTTCTAATGCAAAAGCGAAGCAATACGTTGTATGAATGACGTTTCCCGGAAGGAAATATTTCCATTCTAACTTCAGTCACCAGTCATTTGTAATATCACGTTTTCAATGTAATCTATTTATCATAGAAATAAAATGAATTACCTCAGAACATGGTAACTAAAGATTTGCAAGAATAGTAGAATTCTTTTCCAAACATGTTAATAAAATATTACTGAGCCAAGGAACTATTTCATAAGGTTTTTCAACATGCCAAATTGATGTCGTTGAATCGTGTAAGTACGTATGGTAAGAACAGAGCGCCTATCAACCAGTTATATTAATTTCACTGAAGCAAACAAATTTAATTAAGGAAAATCCCAATAAAAGTCTCTAATAAACACGTTTAATCTCAATTTTTTCACTACAAATAATAGCATTTTGTAGGGAAAATTATATGTAATAAGAATTGCAAATAATTTTAACATTTAAAAAAATAAAATATCATAACATAATTAAAATTAAAGAATTATAACAAATTGTATTTTAATCATTTGTAGTAGTTTCCTCAGATTTTTTCTTTAGACCAATTAGCTACTAAAATAACTATACACTCTATCTTGTAAAGAACACACAATACTGTATGTTCACGAGCGTGACCGATACTCGCGAAATTTTTATTGATGAAACTCCTTGAATATGTATTTCAAATGTCAATGTAGAAAATTAGTTTGATTTCTTTTCTACATTCCTTTGTACGAAAGTTTATATTCCAAGCCTTTTGACAGAGGGTGATTTCTGCATGAAGTCTTCCATACACCAATGCAAATAACAAGCTTTCCCAGCGGGAGAAGAAAAATACCGAAAACCTACGGTCACTCGACGAGTCCAACTTCTTCACTGCTTCTATTGTCCCGCAAGAAATGTGCCCCCGGAGAATCAGCCTCAGCATTCATATTCTCGCTTGACGGCCACCAACTCTACAGCCGGACCAGCGATCTCACTCAAAGAATGAATTTTCCCACGGAAATACCTACTATCAGCAAAGCTCAGATTGCCACTCCCTCATCTTTTCATTCTCTGTATGCTTCTACAGCCAATTTACCTCGTTGGATTGCCAAAGGAGGATTCGCAGTGCTACCGTGTCTTCTAAGATCAAGGGCTCATTTGGGAGTGGAAATATTACCCAACTTACGGCGCGGAAGATGCGTGTGTGTGGCGAGTGCTGAAGGAGAAGGTAGGATTGCGTGCAATTCGGGGCTCGTTGTGAAAGTTACGGTTCCGTCATCCCTTTTGAATTGATCGATAGTGACGGCAGAATCGACCAAACTGGTTAGAGCTGCCAAACTCTGCGGTTCCAATCCAGTTAGTGAACCACCTTAACATTGGACGGCTATAAATGTAAATCAGCCAGTGCGCGTACTCAGTCTAGTGTCTGCAGAGCTTCAATTGAATTACAACTACGTAAGCCAAAGCACTCCAGAGAATCAGTTCGATAATTCATACTCTCGCTTTACGGTTGCCTTTCTTTCCAACTCTGTAATCGAACCAGCAATATACTTTAAAGAATACACATTCCTCCGAAAATATTTACTGTCATCTAGGTTCAACATGTCACTTTTATTACTTGTATGTTTCTACATCCTATTTGCCCTGTTGGCTTGACAAACAAGGACTCAGTACTACGGTTTCTTTTAAGATCAAGGGGATTGTCTCAGGCGATCAGGGAATCAGGGGATTGTCAAGGGGATCTCAGAGTGAAAGTATTGCCCATCTTACGGCTCTAGAGATGCGTGTGTAGAATGGAGAAGGAAGGTTTGGGTTCAATTTGTGGGCCATTGTGCATGGCATTGCTTCTGCATCCTCCTAGAATTAATCAATTATAACTATAGAAACGACCGATCCGACTCCAGAAGCTGAACTCTAGTTACCGTCCAGTAAGTGAACCGCTTTAATGAAGTGACTAGACTGGAAATAAAAATCAGTGAGAGCACGTACCCGATCCTATGTCTACGAAGATTCAGTTGATTTACAATTGGATAAGCTAAAGCACTCAGGAGAATCAGTTCCAGCATCAAATTCTCGCTTCTCAGCAGCCTTTTTTTTCCAATCCTGAAACGAGACCAGCAATTCCCTTGAAAAAATAATAATTCCCACGAAAATATCTGCTATCTGCGAGGTTACACATGATACTCTTTCAGGTTTTTCTTCCTTGTTTGCTTCTACAATCTACTTGCCCCGTTGGCTTGCCAAACGAGGACTTGCTGAGTACCATGTTACGATCAAGGGGATTGTCTCAATCTGTATTGGTAGATTTGCCCATCTTACGGTCCTGGATATGAGTGTGTGTGGTGAGAAGAAAATGGAGAAGGAATGATTGCGTACAATGCACCGTTCGTTGCACAAGGTACTGCTCCGAAATTCTCCTGGAATTCATCGATGGTAATTACAGAAACGACGGATCCGATCTCAGCAGCCGAACTCAATAGTTCCGCTCTAGGAAGTGTCCCGTTTTTACGCAATTACTACACTGGAAATGAAAATCAGCCAGCGCACGTATTTGATCCTATGTCTACACAACTTCAATTGACTCACAACTACATAGGCGAAATCACTTCAGGAAATCGTGTGCGAATTCAAACATTAAAATTTTCGTTTTACGGATGCCTTTATTTTTCCAACTCTGTAACCGGAGCAGCAATGTATTTTAAATAATTAATATCTTCACGGAAATATCGACTGTCAGCGAGGTCCAGCAAGTCACCCCTTTATGTTTTACTTCCTCGTATACTTCTACCAACTACTTATTCCGTTTGATTTCCAAACGAGGCTTTACTGTAGTACTGTGACTTCTAAGTTCAAGGGGATTGGCACATGTGGATGGTAGATTTTCCAGTCGTACTGTCCTGGAGATGAGAGTCTGTGCCGGGTGCAGAACGGAGAAGGAAGGATTCCATGCAGTTCATGGCCTGTTGCGCAAGGTACCGCTCCCCCCTAGAAATGCTCTACGTTAACTATAGTTGCAACGAATCCGATACTAGCATTCAAAAGCTCTACAGGTTCAATCCATGTAGTGACCCGCTTTGACACAATTACTAGGCAGGAAATGAAATACATCCAGCACACATTCTCAATCCTCTGTCTACGGAACTTCAATTGATTCACAACTACGTAAGCCAAAGCACTCCAGAGAATTGCTCCGTGCATTCATATCCTCGCTTCACGGCCGCCTTTCGTTTTTCAACTCTGCAACCGGACCAGCGATCTCCGTTAAAGAATAAATATTCCCACGAAAATATCTACTCCCCGCGAGCCTATACACTCGTCGCTCCCTCACGCTAGGGGGGAGAAAATTTTCGCTCTTGCTAGCATATTCAAAAACAAGAGCCAAATCCCGGCGCGGCACTGCGGGCAAAAAGAGAGACCGAATCTCGTTTATAGATTTTCGTCCCAAATAAATGTTGGGTAAGCTGCCTAAACGTTGCCGCGTGTAAATTCGACTTAAGCGATCCGCCGGGTGAATCCGATTATATCAGAAACTCACTTTGTGGAGGTACAAAGAGGCGTGCGGAGCGGGAGGGGAGTGGCGAGAGGGAGGGAGAGAGAGGGAGGGGGAGGGGGTGCGGGGCCTTTTTCGCTGAATGCTGCTTTCGAGGGTGGCTCGCACGGGGAGAGGCCGGGGTCCGGGGCTGCTTCTTATCAGGGCGAGAGCATAGCAGGCGCGCGAGAACGTCGTTATTAAGTTCAGCCTGATTGCTTCCTCTGCGGGAGCGAGCTGGTGTCGCGGGGGGCGAGGAAAGAGGCCGGGGGTGGGGGGAGAAGGAAGGACGGTGCGAGGGGTGCCGCCCTCCTTTCTCCCCCTCGAGGGACACGCACTTTTGGGAGGATAGCCAGCGTTAAATAACACCGCCAAGCTCTGTGAGGGTGGAATTGAACTTTCTCTTTTTTCTGGGAATTTTTTGATGTAACTGGAACTTGTCGTGGAATGCAGGCATTTGCTGTAACAAGTAGTGACATGTGCGCATACGTTGTAAGGAGAAATGAAGTCTCGAAACGGGATTTTAATTATCGCGGAAAATACTTTTTTGATTGTTATATTAACTAATGTAATTGGAATGTTCAACGTTTGGAAGAAAAATTCTTCTCTTACTTCCAAGTTGCCAGGTTCTGATAGACTGGAATACAACTTTTCCTTTTTTCTGAGAATTTTCTGATATAACTGGAACTCACTGTTGAATGCAGACATTTGCTGTGCCAATTAGTGAGATGAAGTCTCTATTGAAGTCTCCGACATGAAACATCCATTATTAGCTAAAACAAGTCCTCGACTGGAGTAAGCAAAATATGATTTAATTATTATATAAAGTATTTTATTATTATTATTATTATTATTTTATTTATTAAAATAACTGTAGCGTTCAACGCAAGGGAAAAATTACTTCCCATGCTTCAAAGTATATTTCCAAATTTGACTCTACACATTCAGAGAACAATTGGCAGCGTTAAATAATGTACGATACTAATCAGATACTGTAATAATAATAATAATTAATAATAATAGTAATAATAATAATAATAATATGTATAAAAATGAATGAAAATAACAAATGAATCTCTGGAAGAAAATAAATTCTCCACTTTGCTTTTCAAAATTTGGGTAATTAAGGGAAATGTCAATACATTTCTTTAACGAGATACCCTCGTCATCAAAAGTAGTTTTTTTTGTTATTTAAAGTCGCATAAACTACTAGGTCATTAGCGATCACTATTGTATGTAACGTTATGGTATGAGGATGAAACGATATGGTGATGATATACACAGCCTAAACTGAGGTGGAACATACAACCATGCCCGAAATAGGACTCGAACCCGCGACTCCACGTCCAAAATCACTACAGCCTACTGCTTTAGCGATCTCGGTCTCGGGGCCCACGAAAGAAGTTTTGTTACCAAGATTCAGTTAATAAAGTACAGTTGTGTGTAATATTTTGTTGTATACTATGTCACTTTCTATCGACCACATGCCTGGAACTGCATCTCACTTCATTCACAAAATTTCATTATTGAACCGAGTACATTACTCTGTGATGCTTTGGTTTAAAAATATTTCGTTCCCTAGTCCATAATTGGTACTCTCTACGTTAAATCCTCACTTAAGTTGTCTCTGTAATGAGAGAGAGAATAATCCTGGTGGCGATCATTTGATTCACTCCATCTTTGTGTATCATAGGCTCGATTGAGTTTGTTTGGCTTGTTTGGTCTGCAGAAGTTTGGTTACAGCAAATAACGCAAAGTGTTGCATGGAATCATGCGTCATTACACGAGAAAGCAATAATTTGTATTACAGAGATTACTTGCTCGACAATCAAATAAACACGAATTGTCCTAATTACGTTCAAAGTGACTGCAAATGTATCACCAAACTGGGTGAAGTACAAATCAATATTCAGCTTCAGCCATACGAGGTTGATGCTTTTACTTACTTCGTAAACTTCGACCTGTTTAATTCCAAGGATGAAAGAATCTTCTGTACTCTAAATATCAAAGTACGTAAATTAGTAATATTATTTTTACTCAATCCACAATTTTTATTTGTACTGGAGGGAAAAGGTTTATACAAATAGCATACAAAAATATATGATTATTATACGAATTGCAGTGCTTGAAAGTACGTCTCTTGAGTTTATTCAAAACATTATTAGTTTGTCGTGAAATATATTTGCTAGTTTAAGAGTGTAGTGACTTAGAGTCGAGTCGTGTCGAGAAGTCGATTCTTGGGGGAGATGTGGGATCAAGTCCTCTCGGAGATATTGTCCCTAAGACCATCGCGGCGTATGAGGGAGCAGCTGTGCGCCCGCGGTGGACCGTTGCCCATTTCACTTCCCCCAATGACGGTAATCGCCAAAAAGCTTGGACGCGCTGCGGCGTGCGGCGCCTTTGAATGAGGCGGGCCCCAGCGGGCGTCTGCTCTCCCGCCCCCGCACACGTCTCTACCGACGTCTTCTCTGCCGCACGCGTCCCCCACGCCCACCCGTCACACCCATCCGCACCGTCGCCCACGCCCGTACCCGTTTCCTTATACACACCATCCCTCACACTCTCACCTTCGCCCTCACCCACGGCTTCACACTCGCCCTCCCTCACGCCGTTCGTCTCGTCCTCCCTCATGCCCTCCCTCACACCGTTCCTCTCGCCCTACCTCACGCCCTCCCTCACGCTCTCCCTCACGCCCTCCCTCACGCACTCCCTCACGCCCTCACCCCCGTCGTCAATACTCCCTAGCTCTCTCCCTCATCTATGCCCTCAACCACACCTCACCCAAGCCCTCTTACACGCTCTCACCCACGATCACGCCACATACACACACTCACTTATACCCCCATCTGACATAGGCTGACCGGCCCCACTGTCCCTGCCAACGTCCTCCCGCAATTGCCGCCCTCAGGCCCTCCATCTTCACCCCCTCACCCCAGCTCCCTCTCCCGTACCTTCACCACCACATTCGCCGCTCCAACCGCTTCCCCACCGATGCCTCCAACCCCAGAGCTGTCCCCACTGCCGCGTCTTCTGCCCCCACTGCCTCCGTCGCCGCAGCTGCCATCTCCACCGACCTCTCCACCGCTGCCGTCTTGTAGTCCGGCCCCCACCCCGGAAGAATTTCTTCCCCCTCAACCGCCTTAATCTCCCTCGCCTCCCTCGTCTCCCCCGCCGTCCTCACCGTCCCCGCCACCTCCTCCCGTGCCGTAACTCACGGCGGCGTCGCGGGGGGTGGACCTACGGCGAGGACGGGGGTGTGGGTGAAGGCCGTCTCGCAGACGCGGCGGGTCCTGCTGCCGACCCCGCCACCCAATCGCAGAGTGTGCGTGCGTATCGATAATCGAAGCTCGCCAGCCGCCGCCGCCGCCGCCGCGCGCACAGTCGCCTTCACGGCGCGACCGGTGCCGTTCGCCGACCGTGCACTCGCGGCCACCTAAGACGCGGCTGACGGTGCAGCATTCGGAGGGGCTTTTGCGGGCGGGCAACGCTCCCGGGCGCCGGCTGCACCTGGGAGCCGGGTCCCGAATTACGAAGTTTGCGCTGCGCGAAATGGGTCCGCAAAAGGTTGATTTCATTTTATTTGGTCAAAAAACAGTAAAAACTGTGTATGACGTATGGGGGAAGAGATTATCTTCGCACATTTTCTTGAGACCCAGAATGAAAAAAAGAAAGAAAAGAAAAGGAAGAAAAAAAAACGAGATTAGCAACATTTGAAAAACTAGACATTTTCGTTCCCGAGTTATAGAAAACCAATTTCAACGGTAGATGAACTGCTGATTTGATTTTTACGCACTGCTAACAAAATAGTAACGAACGTCAATTCTCCTCCTACCACTACAAGCAAAAGAGGTGTTCAACAAAACGTGCGAACAGTGAAGCTTCATTTACGACCAGAAGCAAAACAAGGGGCCATCTCAGCATTTGCTCAATAGATCAAGGAAACTGGACAAAAACGTGATCGAGATGGGGGCAATTGATCCGGAAGCTGAAGTACATTACATGTTATCATTGTTTAGGTTTCCACAAGGTGAAGGACATCGATCGTGAGATCAGCTTTAGAGAGACACTGCTTTAATGTTTTTGTTGGTCCTCATGAGATCTGATCGTTAAAATATATAATTTTTGTACCAATTAGTGTTTGCTGTAATCGGTGTTTAGTGTTTATTGCTTACTTTATGGATGCCTTATTGAAATGCAGTTTCAATGAAGTGAATGACAATATTTTATTTAAACAATGATAATGTGATAAATAATTGGGTTTTAATTGATGTTGAAAATATTTTGAAGTATGCTGAGCTCAGGCTCGAATCATATTTTATCACTGTGTATTATTAATATAAAACATTATCGTTAATAACAGATCATTCTTCCGAATTTGTTCTCTGCTGCTCCTCAGCAGTTTACGAAACATTTAATAAGTCGGGGAATGAATATTAAAAAATAGATAATAGTAGATTAAAGTTATTCACTTAACGTTGACAATAAACCTGGACATTGAATTGTTAGATTTTGTAAAGATGTAGTAGTTATACAAGTTCAGCAAGCTCATTTGGCTTCCGTGTACTCTCTCTTATTTTTGGACTCTGATTTCCAACAATCTATTCTGTGAATGCCAATGGCCTGAGTATTGTTAGGTAGTAGTAGGGAGTTTATGTATTTGCTTCGGAAACCGCCCTCTTTCCCCCCCTGACATTCCTAACATCTCTCGTTCTGCCGCACTTTACGGACGGAACAACACCAACCCTCTTAATCGTCCACTCGATTTCTAGCCGATAGATTCATTCATACTAATATTGATTGTAAGGGCTTTTTGACATTTAACATGCCATTGTAATTTAGAATCGTATTTACACAGTTTTCGTATGATGCTTATTATATCAATTAGAAAGTGTTTAAATTTAAAAAGCACGTATAATATACTTTCGGTCACCTACTAATTAAACTAGAGCAAATCTTAATATGGCAGGTATTCTGGAAAACTAGCAATTATAATGGCATTCATTCATTATTCGCCTGTAGTCTTATTTCTCCATTCGTTGTAAACGGTTTGTAAGTATCAGCTTTTATGTTGCATTCAGTAATCAATGTCCTTAAATGTTCCCCAATACGTAACCTCTCATTAACTGCGGAGATCAATGTCTCCTACGTGGTAATGCAAGCGTAACGTGCAAGTTTCTAATCATTAATGGAGAATCGATTGCCATTAAGAGAAACTTTTAACAAAAAAACTATCTTTCAGAAAACCAATTATGCCTTGTTTCATGTAGACTTTTACTCTTTTAACTCTAGTGTTTTTTAAAAAGTACTTTCTTATTAGCAATATTTAAGACTACGGTGTACAATGTTCACGTACATGAACAAAAGAGAGCTCAGTGTTCAATCCATTGTTTAATTAATTTTTCGGGGATATTTTGGCCAGGACAGTAGTAAAAAAGTCGCCAAAAACACAGCAATATTTGTTAAAGAAAAAGAAGTGGTGTGATGTAGCCGGTAGCATAGACAATATGAGAGGATATGTAAGGATGAGGTGAATGCAGTGTTAAAGTGGCATGGTAATGTGGCTTAGTGAAAGTAATGTATGTGAAATGAAAGCCAGGAAGTGTAAGAATGAATATGTGAGTAGCAAGATATGTGAGAATCGTGGATGGTTTTCGAGAGTTCCGGAAAAATGGTACGTAATTATACAAAATATTTATACATTATAGTCAAAATTGTTTTATAGATTAGTGGGTATTAGATGATTAAACGATTTATTGTACTCCGTAAATAAAATATCCCTTTGTTGTAGCTCTGATGAAGGCTTAAATTAAAGCCGAAATGTTGGCAATTTGAATTGAAGTTTCACTGACATAAACTCTAGAAAAAGTGCATACTATTAAATATTAGAAGCACTGAAATTCAATACTTTGATATCAAAAGTTTTGGATTAAAGTATCGGCCATTCTATTTCATATTTATACAACAATGCTAATTAACAATAACTCTACTTTTCCTTTTAAAAACTGACCAAAATGGATTTACGAATGCTAATAAACAATAATAAAACCGCATAAATTATCAATATTTACAAACTACAAAACCTTCGTAAATACATAATTATCACCATCTTGTCATTTTTTGGACGCTTTTACGCTCGGAAATATGTTCCGCAGACGTAAAGAGAACCAAGTTATGACCTTGTTTCTGAACAGCAAAAATATTTTAATAATTAAATTTGTTCACCCCAACCGGTATCCCCCAAATTTAATTATTAAAATATATTTGTAAATACCTTCGCAAGACATTGCTTCTTCCAACAACAAGCATCTTGAATAAAAGAGAACGATCTGTTCCAACACAAAAATGGATTCTAAAATTTAATTAAATGGCAATGTTTTTTCCTTCGTGTGTATAACTGTTCAAAATGGATTTACGAGGTATGCTAATTTACAATAATTACGACAAATGCATACAGGGTGTCCGGGAAGGAAACGTCAAAACTTCTAAGCATATTTTGTCTAATAAACAACGGAGATATTCCGAATGGTTGAGCCGCAATAAGCACTCAAATGGTGGCTTGGAAAAATGATTTCCAGGCAAGAATTTGCATTATGGAAGCATAAAAACACTCCAGAAATTTGTAAATTGTTTATAATTTACATCAGAAATGAATATATTTGTTCAGAAAGAAAAATTAAGGGAGAAATAAAAAAGCACCCAATTTACACAATTTAACTCCTTGTTATATCTATTTTTCTTTCTGAACAAATACATTCGTTTTTTTTGTAAATAATAAACAATTTACATGTTTCTGGAATGTTTTTATGCTTTCATAACGCAAATTCTTGCCTGGAAATCATTTTTCCAAACCGTCATTTGAGTGCTTATTGCGGCTCAACCATTCGGAATATCCCCGTTGTTTATTAGACAAAATATGCTTAGAATTGTCTTAAGAGCTTATTTTCGAAATTATCACGTTTCCTCCCCGGACACCTGTATATTTCCAATCTGTTTACAATTTTCTACACCTTTGCCCCCAAATACTCGCAACGTGGAGAAAAGAGAACCGCTCTGCCCCACCTCAGAGAAGAACCCGGTGTGGAATCGCGCCGTTCGATATCCCATAGGCGCGCGGCGCCGCCATGTTGCTCCCGGACGCCGGGGACGCACGCACGGGGGCCAGGCCCTCGCGCCCCGGCCACGCGCCCTGGCCCTCGCCCTCGCGCGCGCCCCGGGCGCCCTTCGCTCCTTCGGCCCTTCGGCCGCCAATTATCGCCGGCCGCGTGCTTGCGCAGGCGAGGGTCCAAGCCGCCGCCACCGACGGTCGCTAATCCCGTGCACTGCCCGGAGCTCACGGTGGGCCCGAACGCTTGCATGCGCGACGAGAGGATGTATGCCTGACGAGAGGATGTATGCCCGATGAGAGAATGTATGCCTGACGAGAGGATGTATGCCTGACGAAAGGATTTGTGCCTGACGAAAGGATGTGTGCTTGATGAGAGGATGTGTGCCTGATGAGAAGTTGTAAGCCTGACGGGAGGATGTGTGTCTGACGAGAGGATGTATGCCTGACGAGAGGATGTACGTCTGACGAGAGGATGTAAGCCTGACGGGAGGATGTGTGTCTGACGATAGGATGTATGCCTGACGAGAGGATGTATGCCTGATGAGAGGTTCAGTCTGAAGCTTACAGATTGATTGATAACCCAGCAGTAGGCACGCGGGGTGCGTGAGTCACCCCAGGATTGTTTGGGAGCTCAATGTACTTTTAGTTTTATTTATACTCTTGCAAGATTCTCAATAGCTTTCGAAGAAAGCTTTGTGCACATATCTCAACTCTTCTCTTTCAACTGCTTCCTGTCCTTTTCTGGAAATTTCGTCGCAAAGGCGATGGCGCGCGCGTGGTGGTGGGCACTGAATCACCTCGTGTAACCTTTGTTATCGTGTTCCATCCTCTCCCCTTACATATACAAGCACACACACACACACACACACACATGCACACACACTTAAATGCACTCCATTCCACTCATATTGGGAGACAGACTGAAGCTAAGAGATTGGTTGCTGGATCGAATTTAGACGCTGACTGGAGGAGAATCCTAGTAGCCGGCTGCTCTGATCGGTAGTTTTCTCAGGTTTCACCGATCAATACAGGCACATGCCGGAGCAGTTCCCTAATAAACGTGCCACGAACCGCCTGCTATTTTTTCCCCTTTTCCTTGTCTGCTAACTCCCTACTTATACACACACATGTGCTCCACTCTATGCATGACGGGAGATCAGTCTCAAGCTTAGAGATTGATTGCTATGTCGAATTCAGCCCCTGGCTGGAGGAGAATTGTAGTGGCCGGTAGCTCTGCGTTATATTTTCCTCCAGTAGCAGGTGATTGCCGGAACAGTGCTCTAAGAATCGGGCCACGAACCGCGTGTAATCTTTCCTTCCTCTTCCTTGTTCTTTCCTCTCCTCTTATACACACATATATACTCACTTCACTCCAAGCTTGTCGGGAGGAGAATCGTAGTGTCCGGCTGCTCTGATCGGTTTTTTCCATTATTGTTTTGGCAAATATCAGGCGAGTGAAGGAGCAATACCCTAACAAACGGGTCACAAACCACTTCTGTTCGTTCCTTCTCCTTCCTTGTCCTATCCTCTCCATGTACACACACACACACACACACACACACACACACACACACACACACACACAGACTTACATGCACTCACTCCACGCAGTTGAGAGACGAGTATCGAGTTTAGAGATTGACTATTAGGTCCAATTCAGTCGCAGAGCGGAATAGAATTCTAGTAGCCTGCTCCTCTGATTGGAAGTTTTCCATGTTTTCTCCAGTCAGAATCAGGTGGATGTTCAGGGTTGGGCAAAATACTTTAAATTTAGTATTCAAATACGTCGCGAAATTGCATTGTAAATGCGTTTTTAAATATATACTCAAAATACATTAGGTTTTGAATTGCTAAGTACATAGTATTTAAAATACTTCAAATGCTCAAAATACAGTAAATACAATAATTTTGCATTAAAACTTTTTTATTGCAACAATATATTCTAATTGTCAATTACTATATGTATTACTGACAGTCATAAATTTGTGAACAATAACTACGATCTTTGAAACAAAACACTTTCTTTTATACTTTCACAAAACAATTTCAAATATAAAATTATTTCAAAAATATGTCTAACATAAATAAAGCCTTTTGAAAGGAATTCTTCTTTTCCTTTTAAAACGAATATTTTTTTAACAAATCATCAGATAATAAAGCCCTAGTTGGCGAATGTTGGATTGGATGGATGAAACTTTTTACTGTCGGATAATTTTACAGCATTTTTAATGACCTTCATTAATTAGATTTATCATTTAAAAATGAAGAGAATTCAAGCTCAACACCTGAAAGGAGCTTTTATATTTGTTTCAACGAGGTTCATTCACTAGTAGAATCAAAAAGAAAATATGTTTGTTTTCTTCATCTGTATTTTAAGTATTTTTTTTCTAAATACATCTATTTTCTGTATTTAAATGCATCTCTAAAATATATGTCCAACAGACGTATAAATTCAGTTTTTGAAATATAAAATGTATTTAAAGTACGTATTTCAAATACAAGTATTTAAATATTGCCCAACCCTGTGAATATTGAACCCTAATAAACTACTCATGGATCACGTGACCTCTCCTTCGTTCCTGTCGTTCTCTTCACTCTCCTTACATAAACACACACATTTACAAGCACTACACTATGACAGATGACGAGAGACCAATCAGGAGCTTACACATGCACAAATGGAGCGGTTCACCGTTGGCTTAGATACATAGAGGAGGAAAATCCGCACGGCGACATGGAGGTCGGATCCGAATCTAACGTTCCATCGGGAAGGAACAAGATCATTTCCAGGGATGCAACTTGCACTATACTTACGTGACTAATTAGAACATCAGATGACGCACAAGTAAACAGAACTACCGATCATGAACACCGACACACCACTCCACGACTTCCTGAAATGTTCATTACAACTTCGAAATTTCAAACGTATGTCGATTGCAAACTTGTCTCGTACCGGTTGTAAATCTGTCATCATATGGTGAAATATCCTCAAAGAAAAGTGAAGCGGTAATAGATCTATAAACGGCTTTGGCCAATTTTGAAAACCCAACTTCGTATGTCTTGAAGTTGGATTTCAGGTGGGTCTTCAAACATTCGACCTTAGAGGCACTAAACATTCAAGAAGGGATTGCAGATTTGGCTCGCGCCTGTTGCGTCAAATACGTTTTCGTATCTACTCTACTTTTTGATGCTTGTCTCTTAGTACACTTCTTTTGCAATTTATGTTTCCTTTTTATCATTCATTTTCAATCATTTGCTCTCCTCTCGTGTTCAGAAAGTTTATGATTACTTCTCCAAAATTATTCGGGATTACTGAGAACCACTCCTGAAGCTAAGCATCCTCTGTAAATCCTCGCTCGCCAAGCTCGCGTAGTACAACCTCCTTGGACCTACGTTGTACAAAAATGTAACCGGAAGCATGTTGTGCATAAATCAGTCGCTGCCGCTACCGGCCTCAACGTTTGCACAGTTGCGAAGAATTCGACGGCGACATAATTACAACCGTAACAAGACTCGCAAGCGCGGCTTAACTGTTTGATGATTCCGGCCGAGTCAACTGTTAACAATCATTAGTCCCGTTAGTGAAGTGAATTTTTTATCGTTGGAGGTGGTAGTGGTTGTCCGCCCCCGCCGAGTGATGAGATCCGGTGCCGACGAGCGCGGCTTGTTCGACAGGGAGAGAAAGGCTCAGTACATCAACGTGATGTCATTGCAGTCCCTCTGACCGGGAGGTCCTAGGTTCGAGTCCCGACGGTGGCAGAATTTTCGACACTAGCTTGTCAGCTGGGTTCAGTCGCTATCTGGAGGAGAATTCTATCGGCCGGCTGCTCTAATCGGTAGTTTTCCGTGGTTTCTCCGATCAACACCAGGCGAATGCCGGAGCAGTACCCTAAAAAAACGGGCCACGGACCACGCGCGATCTTTCCTTCCTCTTCCTTGTCCTATCCTCTCCTCTTACACACACACTTACACTAACATGCACTAAACTACCACACATGCCGGGAGACCGGTCGGGAGATTACAGCTTGTCCCGGCTGGGGCGGTGCCTCACCGGTGAGAGATACCCTGGTTGAGGGGGAAAACCCCGCTAGTCGGCTGTAGGTCGGCGCCAGATCTCGCCATCCAGCGGGGAAAAGATGTTCGCCACCTCCAAAGAAAAAACACGCACTACACTAACGGGACTAATGACCTAAGGAGTTGACGCGCCCGGAAACACGAATCAATCAATCAATCAAGCGGCTTGTTCGTGTAGAGCATCGAGGGGGCGTGGCCCACTGCGCGGTGGGGGCGGGCGCGGGGTGGGGGTGGGGGTGGGGGTGGGCGCTGGTCACGTTCGCGGTAATTGTGGGCGTGGCGAGCGCGGGCGGGCGCGTCGGAAGGTGCGCAGCTGCGCCAGCCTTATTGGCGTCGTTTGCGCCGCGCCGCGCCGCGCCGCTCAACAGCTGTGATTGCGTTCGCCATCGCGTACACCCAGCCCCGGTGCCTTGGGGTGGGCGGTGATGTGGTGACTCCGCGGGTGATTAACTTTGCTGCTTATGCTGTCGCTTGGGTGTACGGATGCGAATGAAGAGTGAACAAAAGGCACGGTAGCGTAATCGAGGTCTGGATTTGTTGTAATAATTTGTCGTAATCGTTGTCAGTATTTGGTAGGTTACTTAGCAGGGTATTTCTAAGTCTGGTTGATAGTGCGGTTGGCAGTTTGGTTGGTAATCTGCTTGTTAGTGTGGTTGGTTTTCTGCTTGGTAGACTTCTTAATAAAGCAATTGGTAGTCTAACTGGTAGTCTAGATTACTTTGTATATTTGCTTTGTCTGCTTGGTTGTTTACTGGTGAGTGCTAGTGGTTACTTGGTGGTTGTTTACTTCGAGATCTATGTGGTAGTCAGCTTGGCAATCACTCGTATGTATACATTTCTTTTGCCGCTTTTTGTCTCTAAAATATATACTTTTGATTTCTTTTTCTTTTTCATGATGCCATTATTAGGTTTGGCCAATAGCGCGTGGTCCCACCAAGATTTAATCAGAGGGAATCTCGGACAGGGAGTCTTGGACAGGAATACCCGGCATCTAGAATTCTCTTCCAGACAATGTTTCCTCTCTCACTCAGAGCACCCAGCCTCGCCTCTAGAAACTTCCAGACAGTGGCGTCATTAGACCAAAACTGTTACCTCTCATAGAAAACATATAGTAAGACCTCCACCTGACAGTCTCTCCAACAGCATAGTCCAATTTCGCGTAACTTCTTATGATAACTTCACCGGCGTGGTTAACGGAATCTTGCCTCTAATAATGCTGCTGGAAATGAATGCAAACATCCAATTCCAAATGCTTCCTCCAATATTACGTCACATGCGCCATTCATTTCCGATGCATTCCGGTGGTCCAGATGAAGTAAATACTCTGTTGATGCTTAATATTGCAGGTTATACCGTTATGAAAGAAAGAAATGGTCGTTGATGAGGAGTAAACAAGAAAAGGTTTCAAGTTAGTGGAGCTAAATTTAGTGATGATGCCTCTATTGGTAGTCTTCGGAGACACTAGGTTCGTTTCGGACATCTGCGTTGGTCTTCTTCTGAGCAAACTGTCGTCTGTGTATTCTGGTTTCCATCATCAGTCCACTAGTCCATTATCGTTCATTAATCAGTTACTTATTAATTCAAATGAAATAGTAGAGAAAATAGGGTTACAATGACATATCCCCGTAGAGCATTATGGTGCTTTGCATCCAGTAAAAGTGGGTGCGAGTGAATGAATAAGAGCGAGAGAGTGAGTCAGACAGTCTGTCAGACAGTCAGTCGAACAGTCAGTCAGACAGTCAGTCAGGCAATCAATCAAGCAATCACTCAGACAGCCAGACAGTCATGCAGATAGCCAGGCTGTCATACAGATAGTCATGTAGTCATCTAGACAATCAGTCACACAGTCAGTCAGTTGGTCAGCAGACAGATAAGACAGTCAGGCAGGCAGGCAGGCAGATAGACAGTCAGGCAGACAGTTACAATTTCAGAAAGACATGCAAATGGTCAGTCTACAAGCCAGTAATGCATTTTTGCATTAGCTATGCAGACACTCATGTAGACAGTCAGACTGCCAGACAGTGTCACTGAATGTGTCAATGGATTAGCAGGTGTATTATTGGGTCAATCAGTAAGACAATGGGTCTTTCAGTGAGTCAGGTGTCAGGTGTCTGTCAGTGAGTCAGTGAGTCTGTCAGTGAAGTTACTTAGTAAGTTAATGAGTCACTCATTGAATCGGTGAGAGGCGAGGAAGTGAATTCGCGAATCATGATGCTTGCAAGTTATTTTGTATCCGAGATACATGGTCATTTGTAAAAAATAAAGGAAGAAAACATTAGGGGTTAGAATCGCATGTATGAATGATGCTATATTATTTGCTTTTCTTGAAATTTACTAAAAGCCGATCCTGATAGGCGGCGTTCTTAGAACACTTATCGACAGTCCGTCTCATTGAGATTGGACGTGAATTCGATTCCCACTTTCGAGATGAATGTTTGCCCTTTATCTTCCTTTTAGTCTTGTCAGGGGGAGTTGCGCGTTCTCTGGACTGCAAATCCGATGAATCTACAAAGCTGTATATGGTTTGAATGAAGTTGCAGATAGATTGTATTGGTAAATGTAATTGTTTGACTTCGCTTGAAATGAACGCTCATTTGTGAATATTTCGTCCATAATGTTTTGGCATATCTCTAACATAGTTTTTTATGACGCTTAAAGAAACGTTTTCAACTATACCGTAATAATTCCAAAGAATGTACGGCCTACAAAGAGACTCCCAAGTGATGTGCCGAGTGAAAAATTCAGATTTAAAAGAAAAAAGTATTTCTTCGAAACATGTTGAAAAGCGTATTCTCATTTTCTGTTTTTTTTCTTTTCTCTTATTTTTGGCAACCTCTCGGACGTTGCTCCCTACGTTCAGGAAATAGAATGTCTTTTTCAAATGGTAGTTATGCATTTATTAAATTAGCCTGCCCAAAATAAACCGAGTACCATTGTTGTAAAGTGAAAATACAAAATAACCGTTATGAAATCAAATTATAAAGGAGAATATATGGTGAACCAGTATTGCACTTATTGCAAATACTTATGAACAAAACAAACAAAATAGAAATAGGTAATTTTGTATTTATTTGAGAGCGAATAGAACTTACATTTCTGTATTCTCACTATTTCTGTGATCGTTCTGAATAGGTTTATTTTTATCAATGATGTTCTGAACTCTCTTAAATGCTATTGAGATAGTTTTTGTTCTGTAGTAGTCAGTCGTTTTACTCGTAACTGATGTCATCTAAAGAACCGTCATGTACTCCAACTGTTAGCTGATTATACCTGTCTAAACTACGTGCTTCTAACATGTTCACCCAAGAATACTTGCAGCACGCTCAGAATGAGAAAAAACAACGAGCTAGAATTTTAATTAATCAAGGTGGGTATTGGTTTGCTGTAGTCGAGATGTAAATGCAATGAAAACAACTACTCCGAGCAAGCGCTGAAGCGCAAAACTAAAACGCGCACAAGCAAACAAGTAAACATGCAACGTGCATTTTATTATTGGAAGAGAGAGACGGAGAGAGGTTTTTTTATATCTTCTTTGTGTGGAAATGTGGTGAGCTGCAACCCCTTGACGTCGCTGCTCCGCTGCTGTTCCACCGGCGGGCTGCGGTGGCGCTCCCTCCCCTCTCGCCCTACCCCCTCTCACCCTCTCTCCGCCCCCGTCGCTCTCCGGGGCCCATCTCGAACGCGCTCGTCTGGGCCGAGAGCCCGCGACGACGGCGACGGCGGCGGCGGCGGCGGCGGCGGCGGTGGGCGCATTCGGGCTGCACAGTGGGCGCAACTGTTTGCTTTGTGTGGACTGAAAAGAATCCAACATTCGCTTTATTTATTGATTGCTTAGTTTCCGGGCTCGTCAACTGCTAACGTCGTTATTCCCGTAAGTGTAGTGCATTTTCCCTCGGATGATCTTCCTCCGCTGGATGGCGAGATGCGGTGCCAGCCTACCCGTGGGCTTGCGGGGTTTTCCCCAACCAGGTGTCTCCCTCCAAAGAGTCACCACCCTAGCCGACACAATTTCTAAGCTTCCGACCGGTCTTCCGACATGTGTGATAGTGCAGGGCATGTAGGTATAGGTGGGTGTAAGAAGGAAGAAAAACGAAAGATCGCACGGGGTCCGTGACCCATTTGTTAGGGTACAGCTCCTGCATTCGCCTGGTGTTGGTCGGAGAAACCACGGAAAACTAGCGATCAGAGCGTCTGGCCGCTTGAATTCTTCTCCAGACAGCGACTGAAGCCGATAGCTGGTTTGAAAATCCTGTCACCGTCGGGACTCGAACCCTAGGACTTCCTGGTCAGAACCCACCAGCGACTGTAGGATACTTTTAGTTTATATATTATTATAATGTATTTATTATATATTATATTATTTATTAATCTATTCTTTTTTTTGAATTTAATGTTTTTTTTTCATTTGCTCGCCACACAGAGCCATTGGATATGAGCGAAAGAGCAGAGAATAGCTATAATTGTGGAGAAATGGTTAAATACAAAGCGAGAGAAATGGGAGTACCCCGCGAGAAGATTCCAAGAATTCCCTTTCACCAACACCCATTCTATAT
Source organism: Acheta domesticus (assembly GCA_031308135.1). Classification (NCBI taxonomy): domain Eukaryota; kingdom Metazoa; phylum Arthropoda; class Insecta; order Orthoptera; family Gryllidae; genus Acheta; species Acheta domesticus. The sequence goes on from JAHLJT010009355.1 coordinate 124,674,884, forward strand.
AAATTGACTGAACTTCGAACCGGGGCCTTAGTACTGAAAGGCGTGTGATCTAGTCATTATATCAAAAGTCCCTCTCTCCCTCTCCCGACAGTTGTCAGTCCGTGGGCCTACGAATTCCACTTCTAAGGCCAAGTTGTACTGGCGCTTGTCTGGAAGGGCCCATTCCGACTGCGCATGTTTACACCCGACCGCGCGCGGATTTTCGGCACAGGTGCAATGGCTGAGTTGAAGATTCTCAGCAGAGAATTCGTGAACGAATTTCTCTCCGATTAATTCCAGCTAAATACCGAAGCAATACTGCCTAGTACAGCATGCAATGAACCGAGTTCAATCCGTTCTTACTCGTTCTGTTTTCACACAAATCCTCAGACCCGAGCAAAATGCTGATTTCCAATTCTCATGTGATCCATCTTCTGTTGATTCAATCTTCGCAAAGTGGTCATTTTGTGAAGCCACCCAGTCACTGTATATGTCTCACGGTGGAAAGAAAAATATAAATCAGATCGGCGGAGTAGTAAATAAATTCCATTTTCATTGTGAATCAGGCGTCTTATATACTCAAAGCATAGGCACTACTCCACTTGAGAGCATTTAATCAACAGGGTTCATTAATTTACATTAAGTATGATGCTAAAACCTTCAAAATATTTTAAAAATATGTATTGAAAAATATTTCTCGTCGCTGACCAAAGATTTTAATGTGAATGTATCTCATAAGGTACAACATTCAATCATCGTTTCAGAAAGAATGAACGAACAGATTGAGGAGTAAAGATATAGAAAGACGTGTTTGTTAATTTCTTCAATTGAAGAAAGATATATTCAAGTTTGCCGATTACATTTTTATCAGAACGACCCACAGGAAGTAGGCGTTAGATGAAAATACTCCGTAGAGTTAAGTTCTTTTCCGAAAATAATGAATTGCACCTAAGAAAATTCAGATGATTCATATATATTTTAAATTGTATCTTTAATTTTTCTTAGGTCCTTGAAGTGTGATGTGTCACGGACTCCCAGTACCCATCACAATAAAGTGTCACCAGATTTATATAGGAGATTTTGTTTGAAAACTCGTCCCTTCGAAGTAGTCCCACGGAAATGGGTCACATATTACAAATGGTTACCCCTCACCATATTTAGCAATGCTTGTGACGATTTCTATTATTATGTAAGGAAGTGTTGATTGTTGTTTTTCCTTAATATAGTATATACACTTTTTGTTATTGTAATTATTACTTTCGTTATCTTTATTGCGATTGATTCTTATATATTGTTTATAAGTAATTGTATATGTTTCTTCAGCCCTGAAGATAGATATACATTTTCCGAAACGTCCGCGAACATGAAAATGTTTCTTTAATCAGCACTTCCATTTTTACTACGCATTGGCTCTCTGCATTACTTTATTACAGTGGTGTCAAAGTCTCCTAATGATGGCAGTGGCACACCTCGCGGCACCGTGCCATACCACGAGCTTCTGTGCGCTACTAGCGGAGAGGAAACTATTAGCAATAACCCCGCCGTTTTACAATAGGGATGGCGTTGTCTCTGGTGGTGGGGTAATGAACTGCGTGGAGAGGCAGTTTCGTCGTAGCGCTCGTGCCACGGACTCCCGCTCGTGGCATCGCCCTTGACAACACTACTTCATTAAGTTCACTTGTGTCTTTGCCTGAAGAAAACTGGTTCGCCCACTGCGCGCCGCGCTACCGCTCTGTCGCCCCGCAGCCCTTCGCAAAGGGCGAGGGCTAAGGGCCCTAATTTCCACGCAAAGAGCCGCCTCGCTTGGGCGCCGGCTCCCGCTACCGCAGCGGCGGCGGCGGCAGCGGTGGCGAAGGCGGCGGCGACGGCGGCGTGGGCGGCGGTTAAGGCGCCGAAACTCTGCACGCAGGTGGCTGTGGAGGCGGAGAAGGCGCAGTGGGCGGCAAAGAGGCTGGGAGGAATGGATGGCGGAGGCAGAGCGGAGTGGGGCGGGGTGTGGGTGGGGTAGGTGAGGGGCGGGTGGGGTGGGTGGTGAGGGTGGGGAGACAGGAAGGTGTGGCAGGGCGGGGACGAACAGGTGGGACGGAATGGAGGAAACTGACGTGGGTGGTGGAGGCAGTGAGGCAGGAGTGGGGACAGCGGAGGGAGGGCGGTAGGGCGAGGGGTGGTAGGGCGAGGGGCGGTAGGGCGAGGGGCGGTAGGGCGAGGGGGGGAAGGGAGAGGGGCGGTAGGGCGAGGGGCGGTATGGCGAGAGGCCGTAGGGCGAGGGGCGGTAGGGCGAGGGGCGGTAGAGCGATGGGCGGTAGGGCGAGGGGGTAGGGTGAGGGGAGATAGGGCGAGGGGCGGGGCGAGGGGCGGGACGAGGGGCGGAGCGAGGGGCGTGGCGAGGGGCGTGGCGAGGGGCGTGGAGAGGGGCGTAGCGAGGGGCGGGTCGAGGGGCGGATCGAGGGGCGGGGCGAGGGGCAAGGTGAGGGGCGGGGCGAGGGGTGGGGCGAGGGGCGGGGCGAGGGGCGGGGCGAGGGGCGGGGCGAGGGGCGGAGACAGGAGGCGGGACGATGAGGAGGATAGAGACGCGAGTGGCGGGAGCACTGTGGCTGGTTTGGAGGCGGCGGGGTTGGGCAGCGAGGAGATGTGGTGTAGGCGGTGTGGGGACGAGGAGGAGGGGAGGTTAAGGAGCCGAAACGCGGTGAGCAGGTGGCTGCGAAGGCGGCGGCGGTGGCGGCCGTTGCGGTGAAGCTGTTGTGGTGAAGCTGCTGCCAAGGTGATAACATAGCGGTGACCGTACTAAGGCTGTTCGATGACGTGCCGGGGCCCCATGTTTCAAAATTTATTGTTGAGTTTCCTACACTCACTGAGGGAAATTGTATTACAGCATATGGCGTATTTAGAATGTTATGTCGATATCAAAATGCGTCTTCTAAGTCCCTTTGCATTAATGGAATGTGCTCGTACACGTTTGTGCTCTTATACACTTAGCTAATGGGTTCGAAAGTGTGGAGGTTTTTCGTAAGTTTCCCGAGATGGGTTTTTACCAGATGGAAGAGTTACATTGAATTAATTGCTGCAATTGAATGAATTTTCTAATTGTTTCTAGTGGCAATAAAAATACACTTTTTGATAAGAAATTTCCTCATCATGAATCAATTGATTTTCCAGTAACTAAACTCTTCCCCTCAACGTGTGTTCAACAATCCGTCAACACTCGCTTGAGTTAGGTTCTCCAAAAACATCATGATTTTTTTTAAATGATGTTTTATTTTGCAGTGTATTTGCGAACAAACATTTTGCAAAATTGCATACATTTTTGCGTATAAGTACTTGAGTAATGCCCATTGCCCGTCCTTACACATATTTGAGAGATATGCAATAATAAACATATGCAACAATAAAAATAAAATACTAAATTTCTAAAAGGAACAATTTAAAGTCGATATGCCAGTTCTAAAGTATGAAATCGTTGAAGTCGTCTGGTGGGGTCACTATTGTCTAGTAAGTTGATGGTTAGAATATTGGGATGGTTAGATAGTCGTAGATATTTTGCGCTGGTCTTGTTGATTTCTTCCTTTATTGTTGGAATTTGTAAGTCTTTGTGTATTGTTGCCTTCCTTACGTACCATGGAGCATTTACAAATTTTCTTAAGGTTTTTGATTGGAAGCGTAATTCATGAATATTGCGTCTATCTTTTAATAAACATTCTATTTAGTTATCTTTTCTTCTGTTTCATGGACCTCCCCTTTCCTTTAAAAATGTCCAAATATAAATGAGTTTCTGTTTCTATTTTTACCTTAAATTACGAAGTAATTTCAATGTTCGAGCCGTATTGGAATGTCTTTTCCACCAGAGCTTGTTGAAGTTTTAGAATGTCACTAATAATTTTCACCTTGAAGTTGTTCGAAGACGGTTTCATCCGTTACTTCTTCATCACCGTTTTTGAGGAGGGTTTCTTCTCTGATTTCTTAAAGTTCTTCTTCACTGAGTTTATCATTGTGTTACAGTGATGTTGCGAAAATCGTAAATGTATTTTCTGTTTATGTCCTCAAAGCCCTCGCCTCCAATTTGACACAACAGAATTGTATTACTTCGTGTGATTTTATTACCCTAAATTGAAATTCCAACATGATATTTTGCAGAACCTGGTGCATTGAGCTCCGGTGTCTGTCGAGTTGGGTTCCCAGATGAGTCCGTTGAAGAAAATGAAATCTGATCGCTTGCAAGAAAAATGCGCCCTTACAAAATTTAAAGTCGCGAATGTTAAACTGGTAGCATTTATCTAATCGCGAATGTTCGAAACTCTGGGAAAGCAAATTTGTGGATCTTGAGGTATGTGCAATACACCAATCCTAGTACCGGTATATAATTCCAACAATGAAAAGAATCCAAAATATATTATTGAAATTTTAAATTTTTGTTGAGAATCTTTCGGATAGAAATCGTCATTGCTATTAACGTTATTATCGGTTGTTTATCAGAGCAGTTTGAATAAATATGAATTATATTTTTAATATTTAATTTTTAAAATCTGTACGAAACAAATGCGGAGACAGTATGAGTCAATCTGCGCATTACATATTGTATAGTCGTGTGATGAAATTTTAAATTATACAACTTTATTAAACCACATTTCTGAGCGTTTCCTGAACGTGATAAACTTGAATGGATCAAACTTAATAGCGAGATATATTATCTCTATCCCGACGTGTTATTTGCACAAATTTTACTCCATTTAGAAGTATTTTGAGCAATACCTTATAAATTCAAGTTTTTTTCTTCAGTTACTTTAAAATTAAAAAGTAAATATCCATGTTAATCGAATTATAACAAAATTTTTAATTCGAAGTGGATCAGCCCAGTTCATTGTTTATGCGGCAACAAAATTTGAGGAACACCACCGGGTATTGAGACCAGGACGTTGCAAATGGAGTCGCTAATTTTAACGCTGACATGGCGACAATAATTTTGCTAGCGAAATGCAATTACACGGGATGAAAATTATTGGAGAATGTACGTATCAGAGGCTATCGAAGTGGAACCATAGTCGATCGTCTGTTTGCCTCGAACTGCGAGATTTAAGCTCCATCAATTTACTCCGCAAAGTAACAAGGCTGGCCAAATTGTTAATTTATTTCGTTATTATGTTATTTGGTTTGTAGATGTAATATGTGAAATTTGAATTCAGCGAATTTTCTGATAAATTGAGCGAATGCTATGATGGTAAAGTTGTACTTTACTATACGATCCATACTCCTAATAATTAACACATTAACTTCATGAAAAGAAGCAATTTATTTTCTGAATATGCGTAGCCTAATTTATTTAACAATAGAAAATTGTAGAAACGATGCTCCGTAATTCCCTTATTTCTTCCATTGAATATTACTTTATTACTTTTTCTCTTCCCATACTTTTTTATTACGCCAACTGTACATGGTAGAAATTCTTAATTTCGATTTCTATTAATAACAAATGAAAATTAGAATTCAAAATTGAATTTGAATCCAGTGGATCTTCTTTGTCAGATAGTATTCTTGATTATAATAATAGTTGATTTAGTTAAAAATGAAATCCAATTATCAAAAGTCAATTTTTTGCACTGAAAACCAAATTATTTCTTCAATTCTGGTTTCTTGAACTCTTTACGAATATTTGCAACATTTGATTCTATATGTAGCTCTTGAGAAAACGGAAATAATATTTGTAAGTCCCTTCATTTTGACTGCAATTTCTTCAGGACAAAACTATATAGAATAACATGTTACTATATTCATGATTCTCACTCTAGTCACTATGATATATTTCTTCATTGCAATAAACGTCACTCTTAAACACCGTACCCCATTAAAATTCATTGTATCACTAGAACTTATATTCTTTTAACTCCCGGAAAACAATAGTATATTTGTAGCTAAATCCCTGTTAATAATTCGCATAAAAGAACTACCGAAAAGTTTCAATAGAAAAGTACAACATACGCAATACGTCCGTTAAGGAAAAATCGAAAACCTGGGAAATTAGTTCACGTCGTTCCGTACTTGTACTCCAAGATTAATTCACTCAAACTACACGTTGTACATAGTAGGTATTATTAAAAGAACATAATGATAAGTGACGGCAGATTAGTGTTTATTCCATTAAGTTTAAGATACATTAAAATGTAGTGTTTTTACTGCAAAACCATTTTATAAATCAAGAGATAATACATCTAGAGCTCACTGCTCGTCACTTAAAGCAAAATCTAGAAATTTTGGATATGTAGAAAACTGTGGATGTGAGAAAATAGCGTTTGAGCGTTCCTGAAAGTGCGGAATTTTGAGATAGTTTTTACAGAAAGCAATTGAATTTTCAAGAAACTTTATATGATACTATTTAAAGCACATGTACTCAAATATAATAATGTGAACAAATTGCCGCTAACGTAAATATTAGTGACGTGAGAGACAAGTCAAAATAATTTTATTTTTGTAATATAAAAAAAATAGAGCCTTATGGTGTTTAAATCATCTCACAGAGTACATTAGGCACTATCCTTACCAAAAGTTTAAAGAAAAACTTTGGAACCGTTTTTGGGAAAATCTTGTTTTTATTATTTTTTAAATTACACATATTGCACGCAGTTTTACGGGAAAACTACTAACATTTTAAAAAATTGTACATGACCTTATTAAAAAACATGGATAACAAATTTAATTTGAAGAAAAAATATCTTGTCAATTTCGTAGTTGTTGGAAGACGCCGAAAAAAATTCAAATTTTTCCAATTTTCACAACTTCAGAGTTAACCGTGTAAATCAGACATACACCACCTTTATAAGTAGATTTCAATCTATTCTGACAAAAAATTTCAAGAAAAAATTTGGAGCAGTTTTTGAGAAAATTTTGAAAACGTCCGGGGGGCTTCATGTAAAGTACCTCCAAATTTTAAAGAATGTTTTTTTAACCTCAAAGATTGAACTTGAGCCAAATGGACAGGGGTTTCTTCAATTTGAAAAAATTCTACGCATGGTTTAGGTGTTATTAGTGTTCACAGACGGACGGACATACGGACGTTTAAAAAATAAGAACACTTTTTCAGTATCAGGGGACTACAAAACGTGTATTTCCGTTGAAATCGATTTTCCGCAGCATTACATAACTTTCCCTATACTACATTTATTACTCCATATATACGTATGTATGCGGAAAAGTAAAAATGACCTAAAATTGATATGGCAAAAGATGACAAAAATGACTCAATAAATATACATTTCTATCATCTATATGTCGTGGTCCACATTCATTTACAAGTTAGCTACATCTAGAATGCATTAATGGAAAGATGACATGTGATCAGAATGCGAGCACTGGTTATAAGATTTTAATGTCAAATTCAAAGGTAATGAGATACGCAACGGTCAGTGCACGTTGTCGCAACTCACTCTACACTGTGATGTTTCGTACTGAAACGACGCCCTTACACACTTACGACCTCGGATACTAAATCATCTATAGCATTAAATCTGGAGGTAAAATAAGGTAATATCCAAACACTGCCTGACAAGAAAAGTCTATTTCCTGATAATAGCTACTGATGAACGCTCCTCATTAATGGACAAGTACTCAAGTGCATGATTAAGCATTGAATGTCTCTTTGCATTGAACACTTTAACACAATTAAAATTTGTTTAGCTTATCAAGCATTAGACATTTATTTTTAAATATTGTATTTTTATGCAATATTTTAAAATATTGTATTTAGTTCATCCCATTCAATTTTAGCAAATATCACAGAACTATTAGTGTGAGAGCCGCATGCGTCCTCTCTCATGATATACAACAAATCACAAAATGACGTCTTGTTTGAATCTGAATCTTCCAAATCTTCACCTCTTCCCTTCGCAGACTTGAAGACTCACCATCTCGTTACTGCTCCCGCGTTCTTTAGAGCTGCCCAGCAGAAGATGCAGTAAAACCTAAAAAATTAAGGTTATCTCATTTGTCAGAACGTACTGTCAACAACCTAATATCCTAAACATAAATATTCTGAAACATCCATTAAAAGCTAAAACACATGTGTACACCACCGCAACTTGCCCTCTCACCGGCCATGAAATATGTAGCAAAAATATTAGCTTCCTTGCCATGGCGACCGATTTCTCTGGTAGCTCGCATTCACACACACACACACATATATACACGTACGAAATAAAACAATGATACAAATTTAAATAATTAATTTACTCAGGCCAATAGGTTTTTCTTTAAGACAAGACAATTATAATAAATAACATGAAATAAAGTGTGCCTTCAATTGTTTACCGACTTTGTTGTACAGGGGCCACCCACGTGTTGTGGCCTGACCATGTACGGGAAACCGAAAATTACGTGCCCATCAATGCTCCATCACAATTGCATCTCAAATCGGTGCAAATCACCCATGCCTGGCTAATGCATTATAACTATATGCAAAACCTACCCAATACTTGGCCACTGCAATTTCAAATTGCAGTGGCCTAGCCAAAGCGCCACGCCAACGTGCCTTGCAACACGGCCGAACAAAGAATGAGAGGGAAGGGGGGAGACACCGCCGCAGCTGCTGCCTGAATCGAAGTAGCCGGTAAAATGACGGCGTGAGCGTACACGGCCACCGAGACATTAGTTCGGCAGCCACTCCGACAGAGTGCGTAGATGCCACCCAAATCTCTTAAAATGCACACGGGCATGTGCAACATGAACCGTATTGCTTCGTTGTGTACAGACGTTGCTTCGCCCGGTCCGCCCTAGCACTTGTACTGCATAATCCCCAGTGCAATTTCCACAACGCGAATCCGCAAACAAATCTGTACGAAAATCCGCACTTCGCAGTGCGTAGCTCCTAGGAACGTATGTATGAAGAAAAACAACAGATTTTCTCATTTCTCACAACACATTTGGGTGCAGTCAACAACCTAATTAGAATCAATCAGTATCCTCAACAGAACAAATCTTTACCCTAATTCGCCGTGCGTAGAAACGTTTGTACGAAAAAAACAGGTTTTCTCATTTGTCACAACGTACAGTGAGCAACGTGATATTCTAAACATAAATATTCTGAAACGTCAATTAAAAGCTGATATCCATTGATCTTATTGCTTGGTTGTGTACAGGCGTATGTGACCCGACCCGCACTAGCACCTACGCAGCAAAAGCTTCTGTGCAATATCCTCCACGCGGATCTGCGAACAAATCTTTACCCAAATTCACGCCCCGGCGTGCGTCTCTCCTAGAAACGTATGCATTAAAACCGCAGGTTTTCTCATTCTTCACAGCCTACAGCCAAGAGCCTAATATTCTACACACAGATATTTCAAACGCCAATTAAAAGCTAATATGCATCGATCTTACTGCTTCGTTGTGTAATAGCGTAGCGTGCGTGACCCGACTCGCACTAGCACCTGCACTGCATCAGCTTCTGTGCGATTCCCTCCTCGCGGATCCGCGAACAAATCTTCACCCAATTCCTCGCTCCGCCGTGCGTTGCTCCTAAAGACGCATGCATGGAAAAAACAACAGATTTTCTCATTTCTCACAACACATGTGGGCGCAGTCAACAACCTAATTAGAATCAATCAGTGCCCTCAACAGAACAAATTTTTACCCAAATCCGCCATCCGCCGTGTGTCGCATCTAGAGACGTGTGTACGAAAATAAACTGGTTTTATTATTTGTCCCAACGTACAAAACACACATATTTCACGTTTATCACACAACGTTCTAAACACATATTCTGAAACGCCAATTAAAAGCTAATATGCATCGATCTTACTGCTTCGTTGTGTAATAGCGTAGCGTGCGTGACCCGACCCGCACTAGCACCTGCACTGAATCAGCTTCTGTGCGATTCCCTTCACGCGGATCCGCGAACAAATCTTTACCCAAATCCGCGCCGCGAGGATTGCGAGCGCTTCCACGCGATTCGTATCGCCGCCTCGTTTGCGCGTCCAACTGCGCCCCGGCGCCACGCGGCGGACATCCGGGACGCGTCTCCCGAGGAGCCTCCCGCCTCCTGCCGCGCGCGATAACGCGTCGATAACGATATCTCGCATCTCGCAAAGCACCTCCGCCGCGAACGAACGGTGGCGGCGGCGGCGAGCGCGATTCGGACGAGCGAGAGCTATCGATTCCGGCGGCATTCGAGTCGGAAGCCCTCCGAGAAAGCGGGGCGGCGGCGTCGGGGAGAAGCAGCGCCTAGCCGGGAAACGTTGAGTCGAAGGAGGCGCATAACAGTTAGTGGGAAGGCGCTGAGCTCCGGAGATAAGACGGGAGGAGGTTAGAGGCGACCGCTGCCGGCGGGGGTGGAGCCTTTCGGGCTCTGCGACCGTGGGCTTGTAGACGGTGAGCGGGTCATTTGCCTGTGCCGCCCTTTTCCGTCCACCCCTCCCGCTCACACCGGGTCGTTGCAATTAGAAACTTTTACAACTTGCTCGGTTCTAATCCGGAAACTCATTACTACACTGTGCGTGCGAAATTTGAGAAGAATAATGTTCAGGTTGTGGGATAGAAGATTTATGTGATGGCTTGTGTGCGTACGTTGACTTACAATCATAGACAAATAGTCTTGAGCATTTTGAAAATAGTAATGTACCAAATACAATAACTATTCACTCTGAAAACAAACATAACCATGATTCTGAAAATGTAATTAAAACATATTATATTTACCAAGATATGTACGTAGGAGATTGAAAAACTAAGTTACACTTCCCCGCGAGAGCACAGTATGTGTCATGACCGTGGCCATTGCGGAGCAAGCTATATTACCAGCTGACACGTCCGGTAGTCTGGTTGGTGTGATATCCCGTCGTGTACAGAGTGAGCTAGGCTTAATAGCGCCCACTCCAAATTAAAGGTGCGTGTGTATTGTCAAACGTTGAACCGGTTGCGTAAGGCAATTAAAGAAAAGCGACGGGGAAAATTGGTTCCCGGTATAATTTGTTGCACGATAAAGCAACACCTCACATGGCCCGCTAAACGTCCGAAGTGCTGGAGGGCATTCATGTGGAAAGTATGGCAATATTATCCATACAGTCAAGACTTAATGCCATGCGATTTTCATGTGTTCAGTAAGCCGAAAAAGGATCTCGGTGGACCACGATTCCGAAACAATTAAGTGAGAGCAGCTGTTTCCATGTGGTTCCATAGCACTGGAGGTGATTTCTTCGCATTCGAAACCGAAAAGTTGGTTGGCCCGAGGAATATTTACTGTCTGTTGGAGAATATGTGGAGAAGTGAACTCACATTGTATGTTGTCTTAGCTACGCTGCGTATGTGTTGGTGGTTTCATAAATGGCCATAACTTGGAAGTGTAATTTACTTTTTGATTCGCCCTCGTACATGTTGTTTTAGAGGGCCACATCAGGGAATTATGGTATCCTCCTTGCTTCAAACATTTAATTCATCCCAAATGATTATAATCACTGAGCATGTTTTGTAAAAGAACGAATTATCAGATGATAGATTAACATTTCGTTTAAGTACACTCATTAATCTTTGCATTTTAAAAAAAATCCGACTTCAAAATATCACTTTGTTTGCTTCCCTAAGTACATCGCGTGCTTGTTCGTGCTAAGAAACGTCGACTGGTTTTTATAAATCGATTGCAACTCGCACCACAAAACGACTAAGACGAACTATTTTTGTCGCCTCGGAAAGGATGTAACGAAATCCTGGCGGCAGATACGCGTTCATTATGTTAGTTCTAAGATAATATTAAAATTCAGTGTGTAACTGAAGCAAGTGTTAATATTTGTTGGGCTCACTACCTTTCATTTAAAGCAAAAATCACGCTATATGGTTGAATAGAACTTTTATATACATATTCAGCCCTGAGATGGACCCAAAACCTTCCTTGACGTGACGTTCCGGGAGTTAAGAGGGCTCCGTACTGGGTGAGGATCAAATGAGTTGGGTATACGGATGGAGGCATCTGGGTAAGCAGAGGTGGAATACCACGAAGGCCACATTACGTACCTCAGACACCCGAAGATAGCTGCTGGAAGGTACTTGTGCAACCGGAGACCCAAACCCAAAACCTTTTAAGGTGGTTAGAGCGAGATATTCCCTAGTAGACAGAGAGTCCATATTACGTTTAAAAATATTTATTTTCGATGTAAGTGGGTATTGTGAGTCCTACATAAACAAAATAGGGACTCTTTTGCTGAGTTTTATTTAATTATAAGAATTAATTTTGATTCATAGATGGAAAATAGAAATATTTTAATACCACATAAAGACCTACCATTGACTAGTTTCTTAACTAGTACCAACCTATCGCGTGGCCGAGGAATGAAAAATTGAGGCATAAGATTGAATGTAAAAAAGCACTATTACACAATTAGTACGATAAAAATCATTAAAAGAAGCATTATAGACATATATCTGCATATTTTTGTACAGTGACCGCTAACAATGGCAAAAATTTCCAAGTTTGGGAAGAGCGAAAAGCCTTTGGTAAATTGGGCAGCGCCGTAATGTTTTTGAGATTGGCATGCCTGCTCAAGGCTCATGTTGCTTCAAAGTTTCGTTGTTTTTAATGACTGAATACTGTTTGTTGCCTGGTCTACACGTGGTAAATATCACTATCTGAGCTAATTGGCGGAAGATTTGTTTCCTAAGCGGAATTTGAGAAGAAATAATTACAATATCATGTGAACAGTAATTTAATAAAAAGTTTTCGAGTATTTTTTCAATGTTTGTTTCTCTCTAATTTTTATTTCTTGAATTACCTGTGCTAATGCTAGGATAAACCTTAGATTATTATATTACTTAACAACAAGATCAGTAGTTTGGTTATCAGCAACATTGTATAAAGCTTTATATTGTAATTTGACAGAAATCCTAATCATTGACTCCTACTGCTCCTTATTATCCTTCTTATTCCAATAAAATGTGTTTTTAAGTTATTCCCCTATTTTATGTTTAGGTATGCTTATGGATTTAAAATGCATGGCCAAATTGTATGTTTCAATAGTTTTGATTGAAATTTTAAAACTGTTTTTGCAATTGCAATATGCCATAGTATTTACAGTGGTGGGATTAGGTAAATCATAGAAGCTATTTGCTGGTTGCAATGTTTTCAGCACAATTGTATATCATGTTATGATATGGATTTAGATGAAGATTATTGTGTAAAGTACATATCAAACCAAGGCTGATAAAATGAAATTACTGCATCATATAATTCTAAGAGCTGATTATTTAGACAATCAATAATAAAATTATAACATTGTTGGAGATAAAAATCTTCAACAGAGATTTCCAAGTGGCATGGTCTTTTGTACTAGTTTGTCTTGATGTTGCACTCAAAATGAAAAGAGGTTTAAATGTTTTGTAAAAAAGGCATGAGACTGTTCAGGAAATGGAAATAATTAGATAAAATAAAGTGCTGTAGAGAAAAGGGGTTTCTTTAAAAAAACAAATACTACCAAAGACCGAATTTATTATTCCTCTTACAATTTCAATTACATTTGCCCATGGATGGATTTAGATACTGTAAGCCTTCAAGTGCCAACCCAACTATATTGGGCACTCCTTCAGAAAAATATTTGATTAATTAAAAAGCTTTAATTATGACAGATAATTGATAATGGCTTAAATTTTTAAGGACCATGTTAAACACATAAACAATAAATTAACAAAGAAATTTAATTTATTATACAAACTAAGAAAAATTATTTCAAAGAAAGAAAAGGAGTTATTATTTTAATTAATTTTGGTACCCCATATTAAGTACTGTTCTACAGTTCTTACTGTGGCAAATAAAAAGGAAATAGCAAGTTTACAATGAAAGGAATGAAAGCAATATTGAATAAAGTGCATAGTGAAAATATTAGTTCAATGTTAAGAGAGTTGGTCTATTTGTTGGTGGAAAAGAAGATTAAAAGAGATGTTAACATTTATATACAGATTAGAAAATAAATTACTCTCAGAATATTTGGTAAGAAAAAACTCATATATACATAATTATTTAATGAGACAAGCAAATAAATTCTACCAAGAAAATGTAAGTAACAATATGTCATTAAAATCAATATTTAAAAATGGAATTGTTTTATAAAACAAAATACCAGAGGAAATAAAAAAATTGGGCTGTTAGAGCATTTACAGAGAAAGTGGATTTATGGCTAGTTACATACCAATTGTAAGGGAATAATTATTGTACTATTCAATAGTGCTAATGAACAATTATTGTGTGTTAAAATTGCATTTGTATTGTATATGTCATTAGTCTTGGGTTATTTATCAATCAATCAATCAATCAATCAATACTTGTGCAAATACAGATGTAAATTAACAAATTGCTTACAAAGTAGAAATTGCTTTTTAAATTTCTCATTTACAAATACAAGTTTAGTTTCTTATCGTACCATTCAATTTATTTTTAACATCAAGCATTGTAGTTCAGTAAACTACTTGATTGATGATTTTTATTCAGATAAAAACATTTTATGATGAGTTTAATATTTATTTTAAAAAATCCGGGTACAAGGATGGGAGTCCCAAGCCTTTTTATTTTACTAGTAGCAAAATTCAGCTCTACATTTACTGCATCAACCTTCAATGGTTGATATTAGCACCAGCAAAAAAGTATTTTATCATTGCAACACATTTGATGCCACTAAAAAGTCTATTTCTAATACCTTTGTGAATTGAATTACTTGCTCAGTAGCTCTTCTGATTGATCTGCACTAAAGATTGCTGCTTTGAGTTCTGTGTAAGGTATCTTGCAACTATAGTGTAGAAGGCAATGACAATCCATTGTGTATCTTGCATAATAAAAAATGGAATATGAACCTTTTGGATCTTTTAATTGCGCCCAGAAGACCCCGAGGAATGTAAGAACTCTGCAAGAGGACTTGTCACTCGATTTGAATGAAGCGCGCGACGCGCACGGTGTTGCCGAGTGGTGCGTCACAGTCCCCGACACTAGAAAGCGCGCGAACGTCTCCCCGTGGACTGATTTAGATTTATAATTTTGCAAAATTCTCCCATTTGAGACGGTAGATGTCCTTCAAATTGCGCATATTGATTCTTCGAGATCCTAGCTACCTAAAGAAGAGTTTTTAAAAACATTTTTCAACAGTTAATTTTCTCACAATTTTAAAATTTCAGGTCAGATTTGTCAGGCCACCATAAGAGCCCGTGTTAAAACAACAAACTTTACGGTCTCGTTACGCAAAAACTAGACGGTGAAATCGATTCAAACTTTCCCAGAACATAGAAGAACCTCTCATCTTTCGATTAATACAATAAAAAAGGCATGTTAAACATAACACATATCTCGCTCTAACCACCTTAAGTGGGCTCCGTATTGCGTTGGGATCGAATAGGTCGGTTAAGCAGCGGTGGAATACTGCGAAGGCCACAGTACGTCCCTCAGACGCCCGAAGATAACTGCCGGGAGGGAGTTGTGCAACCGGTGAGGAGTCTGGAATACAAAGGAAGGGAGTACATACATACACGAAGGGTTTGTATTTTCTTTGCAATTTTTGATTTACATGTATGGTTATCTTTTCGTCTTAAAAACGACTTATTTTTTGGAGATGTTACCTCCTACATCCACTCTACGTGTGAATCCGTCTCCATGCTCGCTTTAAACCGCAAAGAAAAGTTGTTATATTTATTTTCTAGTTGGATTCTTTCATCTCTTCCATAAAATGAAGCATTGAAACATAATAGCATAAGTATGTCATTAAGTAACCCACACGATGTTTTCCCCTGGTTCTACTCACGTCTTAAATATAAACGCAAGAGTAAATTGGTACATTAATTTTTCAAATTGCAAGCAAGGAATTACATGATCCATACATTACCGCTTTCATTGTGGTGATATGGACTAATACTTGACTTTTATTTTGTGAACTAGACTGTATCTTTTTTCGTTGCGTAGGATTTTGCTGCTGGCGTTTCAGTTAGCTGAATATTACCATTCTCAACTGCGAACGCTTTTGACTGAAAATCAATAGAGTAGTGCCTTCTAGATAGTCGAAGAATAAGAATTCTCTCATTAAATTCTCTTTTAGCCACAACTGCTTCACATTCCCTATTTTCCAGCTAGGATCATCATGGAAATTGATTATAACATCGTGTTAAGATTTTTATCCAGTATTTTTCAAAATGAATTCATAAACTTTCCGTTGGATTGCTTTCAATGATATTTTGAGTAACAAAACAAACAATTTGATTATACGAATTGTTGATATCTTGCACATTTGTCAAGGAGGATGTCTTGCACATTTGTAACAAGGTAGTTTGTAAGTATTCTAAATGCTCAAACATTCCTGTAAATTACGTCCTACTGGCCTGAATGCTAAATGCTGATTTTCTCCACCCCTTTCCCTTTAAATCGTTACATCGTATGCTGTCCATGAAAAAAACATTTTGATTTATCGTAATGATTTCTAATCGAATTAGATAATAATATATCAAAGAGTTTACAGGCTACTGAAGTAAAACTAAGGTGTATAATTTTGCACTTCATATTTATTTCACTTTTGAAAAATGTCACCATTGAAGTTACATTTCCAAACATTCGGTATGCCTTCATTGTTCATGGACATTTTAAAAAGTCTGAAAAATACGATATTATTGTCTCCCTTCGTATCATTAATATATCGGTTAGAAAACCATTTACAATACTTTGACTTTAAACAAATAATAAAAAATAGCAAAAATATAGATTAATCAAAAAGATAACATATCACTGTTTTTCCCAAATTTTGAGCTCTAGTCGTCGAAGTACTAATTACTATAATTTCTTTAAAATTTATTTGGTGTGCAAAGCATATTAAGTTCTTGGTGATGGAATTTAATAAAAGTCCCTGAAAGATTCTGAGGTCATATAATATTGTTTAAGAATCAGAAATGTCTCAATCCTAATTTGATGTGTGGATTGCGGATATTTCCGTGCTAACATTGCTGAAGCAGATGTTCTAAAGCTGCCTCATTACATTAAATCTGGCTTTCTGATGATAATGTTGTGAAATGCAACAACAAATAAATGCGTTATAAGGGAATTATGAGGAATTATATTATAGCATTATAATTATTATAAGAAATCATTTAGCTCTGCCAAATTATCGAAAGAATCAAAAGAATTACCGACAGCAATATTTTAGAAGAATTATATACATTTTTGTTTAAAAAAGTTCATTTATAATAAAAAACCTAAACACTGTAAAGTTCGGAAACAAAATTTGTAATTGGTCACGAAGCAACTTCAATGATTTTTAATCCAGCATTCATTAGACAAGTTTTGAAGTGGTTCTTATATTCAATACTCGGGAATATTACGTGGAGAGGAGTGGCAATTGAGACGTTTTGTGCCTTTACCTTATCTTCACCAGCTGTCCTCGTGTCGCGTTTCCGTGCCGGAGAAGAAATCTCCACCGGGCTCCCCCCTCCCTCGCCCCGTCGCCCAATCGTCCCCCCAGGGTCCCCTCGGCAGCGGCGCTCGCGCTCAGGCCGGGGGCTAATGAGGGGCGGTCTGGCGCCAGAGATATCTCGACCTCGCGCTGCCTCGACCCCCACGCCCACGCCCACGCCGCCGCCCTCCGCCACCCACACTGATACCTACGCCATCACCCACGCTGCGGCCCAAGCCACTGGCCGAGCCACCGCCTGAGGAGCTACCTACGCCATCCCACATCGGCCACCGCCCGCGCTACCGCCCGCGCCACCGCCCGCGACACCGCCCGCGACCCCAACCACGCCACCGTCCACGCTCATGCCCGCGCCACCGGCACGCCACCGCCCACGCCTGCGCCACCGCCCGCGCCACCGCCCGCGCCACCGCCCACGATAAAGCCCGCGCCACCGGCCACGCCACCGCCCGCGCCACTGCCCACGCCACCGCCCGCGCCACCGCCCACGACACCGCCCGCGCAACCGCCCACGACACTGCCCACGACACCGCCCACGACACCACCCACGACACCGCCCACGCCCATGCTCGTGCCACCGCTCACGCCACCGCTCACGCCACTGCCCACGCCACCGCCCACGCCACCGCCCACGCCACCGCCCACGCCACCGCCCACGCTTCCAAGCGTTACCGCCCAGGCCAACTTCCAAACCACCGCCCACAAAATCGCTTACGCCACCAACCACGTCACCGCTAACACCATTCGCTCACACGGCCGCCCAGCCCACGGCCCCAGCCACCGTCCATGACGCCGCCCACGCCACCGCCCAAGACATCGCCCACCATCCCATTCCACATCCCACTCTGCGGCCCATGAAGCCAACCACGCCACCGCCCACGCCACCACCCATGCAAACGCGCACCCCACCGTCACTTCATGAGCTGCGTTTACAGCTGCTGTCCCCATCTCGACCGCCTTACAGTATTTCTTACCGCCTCCCCATCGCCTCCTTGCTCCCTCCCCGAAGCTAAAAAATTAACAATTTCGCAATCGCTTCCAAATCCACTGTCCCGACTCACAAAGGGAGCTTACGTTCATTTATGTCCTACAATGAATAACTTATTTTTAATTAAGTAATTTAATTCTCTTGGGGACAAAACTAGAATACATTTCTTTCACTAACTTCATCCTCAGCTTATTGATCCATCACCATTTTGTTCTATCGCAGCCGCTAGGTTCCACCCCACCACTCGTTACATTTGCTTCTTCTTTGACCTCTTATTACCTCCATTCGTGCGTCTCCCTCTCTCACCCGTCTCGACCTGCGTCGCCTCATCAGGACTGTCTCCCTCCCCCGCGACCTCCCGCCCTCCAACTCTTGTCTCTGCGGAGATAACGGCCCCTCCCTCTTCGGAAGTCCCCGAATTAGAAGCTCGTCAAGGTTCGCGCTCACTTTTCCAGTTCGGTCGCCTCGCCGCGTCTCCAGTCTCCTTCTCCACTCTGCGGTTGCAGGCATCGGAGGACTAGATAAAGCTTCTCATCTCAACCTCGATTCGCACATTTTGGAACTAGAATTTGAACTGAAATGTTTACTTTAATTCTTGTATAGAAAAAAATATATAGTACATGGTGAATGTCTCTCACGAAAGACGTTTCATTGTGGAATGTTGAAATTTTTGATCAGAAACTTATTATATCTATGTTTAACTTACTGAAAAGTGTAGAACTATTTTTTAAACATTCCTCATGTGCCTTATCACAAAGCGCTTTTACCTTCACATATGTTTGTGATAGATAAATGACACTACTTCATGCGACGCTTTTGATGCTTCTTGAAACGTCCATTAAGAGTAAAAGTAAGTATAGAAATTTACCAAACAAATAACGATTTCAAATAGTAAACAGGCAATACAATCTACAGACTGGAAGGCACTTATGGTACGATGTGAATTCCTAACAAACGAGCCACTCACCGTGCGCAATCTTTTCTTCTAATCATTATTCCCTCCTCTTTCCTTACACTCACTCTTGCACTACAGTACCACACGTGTCAGGAGTCCAGTTGTGATCTTGAAACTTGTCCCGTCTGGAACGGTGCTGTGTTTCCCAATAGATTGTGAACTAGAACTAGTGAGTTGTTTCCCAATAGATTGAGACAGGTTCAAAGTGTCCTGTATTGTATCTATGCTTGTTGCTACCACTACCACTTCCATCATCTACTTTCAACATCTACTTTCACCACTATTATCTCCAAAGGCCGGATTTTCATGCAGTAAAACTCTCTAAAACGTACATTAAAAATACCAAAACGTGCAAAATCATGCAATAAAAAGATGAAGACTTTTCGAAACGGTGTTATATAGCCTAAAAACTCCAGTTAGTCCACTTATCAACTTATTTTTATATTTGGAATATGATATTTAAGATGAATGAAATATTAAAATTTTAGTGTTTTTATTATAATTAACTTTGTACGGATTATTTAATCAAACCGTATTTGATATTTTAGACGCACACAAAACACAGAAACCGTATTTGACATCATTCGCTCACAAAATTAAATAAGCATAAAAACACAAAAAATAAAAAAGTACAAATATACCTTCAGAAATAAAAAAAATCAAGTTACAGAAGAAATATTCTTAATTTTTTTCATTGCAATTTACAATTATGTAGATTTCCAAATTATTTTCTGCGAAATTATTGTATCTTCTGCCTGAAATTATTGTATCTTCTGCCAGCTAATATATGTTTCAGATACGAAAAACTTCGTTCTACATTTATACTTGCCTTTGTGCCGAACCTCACTCTGACGTGCGTGCTCACGCTGCTAAAAGCGGTCAAAACTGCGTTCGTTCTCTCTCGCACCTTGCAGGATAACGTCTGTTCCGAGAAATTCCATGAATTTAAAACGCAGTGCAATTTGTCGCTAAGCTTCGCGGAGGTCAAAAGTGACTCGCGCCTGGCGTCTGGTGTTAGTAAGTTCGACGAAGACTGACAAAACGGATGTGATCCGGTTGGGAAGATGGACCCCCGAACACAGCGTCCGGCCGCAACGAAAGAGTGCGGACCTATTCCTGCTGCAATAACTCAGAAATTGAAATTAGAAAATAGGCATCACGAAACGTATAGACGCTCAGTTAAAGGACAAAAAAATGCAGAATTGATACATCTTAAACGGCATTTGGGTTTAACAGACCACCAGAATGCACTGCTGGGTTATGTCATAAAATCTTTTGTCTTAAATGAAACCTTTAAAACAGATAAATTAAAACAAGTGGATTATATCAAAATTATATTGAATTACTATGAATATTGCAAATTCGTGCAGTGAAATCCTAAAATTTGCAATTTTCGAGCAGCATTAACAAAAACGTGCATTATCGTGCAGTAATCCCTCAAACGTAACAATTTCGTGCAAAATAAAACAGGTACTCAAGTAACGTCTGTTTTATGATTCAAATTTCAGCCAGTTGCAAGCCCTACCGTCCTACCGCCCTACCGCCCGTCCGCCCTACCGCCCGCCTGCCCGCCCTACCGCCCGCCTGCCCGCCCTACCGCCCGCCTGCCCGCCCGCCTGCCCGCCCGCCTGCCCGTCCTACTGCCCGCCAGTCCGTCCTACTGCCCGCCCGTCCTACCGCCCGCCCGTCCTACCGCCCGCCCGTCCTACCGCCCGCCCGTCCTACCGCCCGCCCGTCCTACCGCCCGCCCGTCCTACCGCCCGGCTGTCCTACCGACCGCCGTACCGCCCGCCCGCGTGCCCGCCCTACTGTCCGCCCTACTGCCCGTCCGCCCGCCCGGCGAGGGTCGTGGAGAAAAACGCGTTCGCCCCGCCGCCGCCCCGTCGCCGCCGGTTATTCCATAACGCTCGCGTTTCCTTCGCCGCTTCCGCCATCGCCGCCCACTCGCCCAAAGAGCGTGCACGGCAGTAGTGCCTCTCGCGTTTGCCCTCTCAAGGGTAACACTACCCCCGCGGCTATTCTTGAGGCCTGTACATGGCGGCAGAACAAGTTTTTTTTTATGACGGGAAGTTCCTCAAAACTATTCTTTCTGCAAGTGACACTGCTAGGATATTAAGAGCGTACTTTGTTTTTGTATCTATTTCCGTCTGATGTTGATCTATCATATTTCAATTTATCTTTGTGTTCTGTAATGGAAAAACCATCCGCTATTTGGCTGTTGAAAACTACTATGTTTATTATTGTTTTGATGCGTTCATGCTTTGGGAAAAAGGATTATTGTAAGTCAAGTCATCTTCTGTTTAGTCATGGGTGTAATGAGCTTTCGTAAAGTCATCTTTAAAAAACAACGCGAAAAAAGTTTCCATACAAAGGATTTAGTATTGAAGATGAAACCGGTACATGATCTAAAAAATCATATATTTTGAAATGCCTTCTTATGTTTCCATCATATCGTAGCTCTCACAAGACGTGATTCTTATTTTGGTGCATTGTTCATCCTCTTTTGTCCGTTATTTCACTCGTTTCCCTCACTTTGTTTCGTTATTTCTTTCGTTTTAAAAGACCTGCTATTTCTTCTGCAATCACTATCAGGCACGTCACATGTGCATTAGCCTAATATGTGTTTATTGCTTATAATTTTATATTGCACTTCAAAAGTAGTTTTATGATATTTTAACTTTTCTGATCTATTTTTAAATGTGTTCAAAATATAGTTAATAATTTTAAAATTAAGAACGTTTAGGAGATAAGATAGTTGTTTACTTCTTCAGAAAACTTGAAAGACAAAAATATTCTGAATTTATTGATTTCTTTCTTAAAATATTGCCCAAAAATTCATCTAGGATAAATTATTTAAAAACATTCCTCGGTTTTCCTTCCAGCGTGTCTAAAGCCGACTTCTCTCCTTGAACTTCTCGAAGCCAATGTGTTGATCACGTGTTTGACCGATATTTTCGTAGTCTTTTGTGGGAGAAGGAGAGCGGACCATTTTCGTCGAGGGCTGAGGAAGTTGGAGAGAATATGTGTGTGTTAATAGTTTGAAATTACACTTCATCAGGATTTGGTGAGACTTTGCTTATAAATGGACTAGAATCACATGCGATACTACAATGCAATTTATAGACTGTCCTATATACCGACATTGTGCTTAAGAACTTAGAGAAGGGAAGATATATTTCATAGAGAATTATTACCGTCGTGGTCTACGACATGCATTGTATTGCAGAATACAAAGCAAGAGATTAGTTCAAAAGTGGGCGTGAGGGGATAGAGAACATGTCACCACTACTTTTGCTGTGTTTCTCATCCAAGTTTTAAAACTTGGTTACAAGTTTCTCTTCTACAAGAGCTTTGAGTTAATATGATTGCCAAATACTTTGATGATATACGCTTCTTTTTAATTTATGTGGATTTAATGTAACAAATAAAATCAAATGGATGTTTTCCAGCACTAAACGCATGGCATTAGTAATAGTCAACGTTCTGTTGTCTCCTTCGAAGAATAATTTATTGTGACATTTATTTTGATCTACTGTTTATAAGCCATAAAAGCTTAATCCAAGAACTTTTTCAGTCTTAAGATAATTCGAACATGAATTATCTGATGAATGTTTGTATATTTTTACTCTCTGATGATATTCTCCTCGATTTTTTTCTGAGAATCTGAGTGTTTTCAGAAATCCTAAAAATTTCGATAGAACTAAGCATTGACGAGAGCAGCGATTGAATATTACAAAATCTCGCTACTATCGCAATCTTATTTTTATTTTTCATTACTTTACTTATATAGTTTTACATTTATTTTATTTATTTTTGGTAATATGGAATTTTGGTCATGTGGATTTAATTTGGATATGTTAAATTCGATAATTTTTCTTGTAGATTACGTAGCTTAACTCCAATGAATTATTTTTAATTAAGCGATTTTTTCAATGCTCTTCTTTTTATTTATAATAATTCTTGAGAATCTCAAGTTGAGATTTAGTTTTCAATCTGTAATTATCAAATTATGTTTGCATATTGTGCTAAAAAAAATTGACACTGAGTAATAGTCATTGTGAAGTAACGAATGTTGTTTGTTGAAGAAATTAAAATTTCGGTAGAACTTACGTGAACATAAGCTACATTTGGCCACCGCGATTAAGCGGTCACCTAAACGAACGGCAATTGTTTTGTGGAACGAATTGATTTTTCCCCAAAGCATGTGTAAATATTCCCCCTTTTAAGAGACAACCTGGATAAGTGACCAACAATCACGCATTTCGTTCTTTGACTTTCATTAAGCGATCACCTCATGAAAACGGGAAAGATTTAATTATTACAGTTGATGTGATATCTTCCAAGGACGAGACGCAGTGTCAGATTATTTGTGAATAATAACATCAATCTCTGTGGAGGATTATTTTATCTTTTAAGCAACAACAGATGAATTTAATAAATATCTCTTAGTAAAACGACGAGTCCTCTGCCCTTCTTTCACAGCATTCCTTGGTCACCATGGTTTGTTAACATGTACTAACTTTCTTTGGGATACTGACTCACGCCATGTACGGGAATTCGATCTAAAGGATATATTAGGTGAAAGGTTAATTTTATTGCTATTGGAATAGAAATTGCAGGTTGTCTGAAGAACTATAAACCCAGATGCTCTCTTTTTTCATGCCCGAATTTGTTTGCACTCCCTCCCGCCGCTTTCAATCGCTCACTCCGATTTGACTTCTACCTCCTTGAGCAGGCAGGTCGTGGACCTAACTGGGGTATGGTGGAGACGGGGTGAGGACAGAACGAGGAAGGAGCGTGGAGAGGGCGGGGATGGGGCGGAGACGCGGCGAAGACGAACGGGGATGACATGGAATGGGCAGGGATGGAGAGGAGACGAGGCGGGGAGGACGAGGAAGGCCGTGAGGGCGGGGAGGAAAGGGAGGGCCGTGAGGGTGGGGAAGAAGGGGAAGGCCGTGAGAGCGAGGAAGAAAGGAAGGGCCGTGAGGGCGGGAAGAAGTGAAGGGCCGTGAAGGCGGGGAGGATGGGGAGGGCCGTGAGGGCGGGGAAAGAGAGGTGGGCGGGGACGGACAGGGACGTACGTGGAAGAGCGGGGACAGGCAGGTGCGACTGATATGCGACGAGGACGGGAGGTGGGGACGGAGGAACGGGGCAGGGACGGAGGAACGGGGCGGAGACGGAGGAACGGGACCGGGACGGAGGAACGGGGCGGGGACGGAGGAACGGGGTGGGGACGGAGGAACGGGGGGGACGGAGCGGGGACGAAACAGGGACGGAGTGGAGGTGCGGCGAGGGGGTGGAGCAGGGTCGGAGCTGGGCGGTGGGCGATTTGGGAAGTGAGGCGGTGTGTGCGCGAGAGGGAAACGGGTGCTGCGTGATGGTGAAGGTGGGCGGGGGAGGGGCAGGGAGGGCGGGGGAGGGGCGGGCGGAGCGTCAGCGCAGGCGATGATAAATGACTCCTTGTTCCTCCGCGTCCGCGTTATTATTTCAGCGGGCGAGCGGGTGGGAAGGAGTGTGTACAGTGGGTCAATTTCAGTGAAAAACTGGAAATATACTAACCTTCTCGTAAGTAATTCCTGTTTCTGGGTACAAATAATCATTGTGTATCAATGATTTTTCACACAAACGTCCATGTGAAAAGGTTTTAGAAGTATTTGTGTATGACAACAAATAACAATGAAAATAGGTCCTTAAAATTGAAGAACTTGATAAAGTTCCGTTTGGTTACATTACGAATACTTACGGTGAAAGATGCGTTTATAAAAAACCTGATCTAGCGAATGTGTTTTCAGATTTTAAGTAATGTCGATTTTCGTTTCTTATTATACATTTTTGTTGATGTAATTGTGAAGTTTGATAGTACACTATATGTAAATACTCTCATATATATCTCACAAAGATGTGATAAAATTATTAAAATATTATTACAATGAAACTTCCCATTATGTGGTATGCAGAAGCGAAGTTTCTCTCAAGGGATATCACCTGAAAATTAGCTACCCGCTACGATATTTCGCCTCGGATTTTAAAATTGTGCAAGTGGCTACGTTTTAAAGTGGTTAGTGTAAGTCGACCTGATTTGACGAAGTAAATAAGACGGTAGCATGTGAACGATCCCAATTTAAAGGGTTACGAGTTCGAATTTTACATGGGGCATGGATGTTTACTTATGATGTAGCATGGTGGGACATTTCCACACACCATATACATTTACCTTTTTGCTGAAACTTAAATCGCAAATCTACAACTTTAGTCGAGGAGGGGGAGGATCTCGCCTCTGAAAAATTAAACTTATGAGAACAAGCGAAAGGGTGAGAAGTCTGTAAATTTTCTCAAACTCGGGGTAGGGGGTTGGGGGGAGAGACTGTTTAGGCTTAAATGTTAAAAAGGAACCTAATAAACGAGAATAAATTGCTTGGAAAATTTTATTAGATTCATCAAAAGTGTAGAGCATGAAATACTTGAAAGTCAATACAACTCCGTTTTCTGTTCCAGACATTTGATCTCCAATTTTAATTTGATCTTGTAAATGTTGTCCTAAGTTAATATTCTTCTAAACAACGTCAAAACTAGAAATACTTCTTTCAAACACGCCACAACTAGTGGAGCTAAACAGCACATACTTTCTTGCCCGTATTTTCACGCAAAATTACGTCAAAAGTACTTAAATTTTCAAAAATTGTACATGACCTTATTTAAAAATCTATCTTTAAGGAACAGATTTCATTAAGAGAAAAATATGTATTTTCATAATTGTAGTTGTAAGAAAACACCAAAAAAAAGTTTGAATTTTTGCAATTTTGCAAAATCAGCGTTTTGAACGAAAATTAGACCTGCATCTTTCTTTTAGATGCTCACACCGACTTACAAGAAAATTTTAAAAAAACGATAGAGCCATTTTTGTGAACTTTTGAAAATGTCGCAGGAGGAGCTTCATGTAAAGTATGCTCAAAAATTAAAATATCGGTTTCAAATTCAAGGGGCCGCAACATCAAATGGGAAAATCAGTTTTGCAGAAATTTGGCTTAACGATTTCGTCGCTAACATTGTTTAAAGACGCACGGACGAACGGGCGGGCGGACGGACGGAGGGACGAACATACAAGACTTTTTGCCGTCATTCAATTTTTCGGTATCAAGAGCCAACAAACATAGATTCTGGCTACGCCAAGTGTTAGAGGATTTTTTTTGTAAATTTATCAGCTAGATTTAACCACTTTTTTGTTAACAAGGCCCTGTAATAAACATTTTTTTCTGCCGAAAATTCTCCTTTTTTTCCCCCAGCATTACGTAACGTTCTCTCTACTGCGTAAGCGGTAGCCAGAAAGTAAAAAAGGTAGATTCAGAACCACTGTGCACCAAAGTGGGGGAGCAAGGGGTGGGGCCAGCAGGACGCGTAGCCCCGGAAGCGGTGAGGTGGTGGGGCGGGGGTAGGGGAAAGCGGTACCCTCTGCTATTGTCAACCGGGAGACTGACGAGCATGCGCCTCATTAAGAATTTGCCAGTTGCCCTCGCAGCCCTAACGACGTGTAACTTGGACGCCTTGAGGATTGAAGTTAACTCCGCCGCGCCCCCTGCGTTTAATGCTTAAGGACGCGGGAGGGGGCGCTGTAGTGGCCATGACACTATTCCGAGCGCCTCGCCGCCGGGATGCGAGTGTCGACTTGGGGGGCGGTTTATTATTAACAGGGGCGTCCTGCGTTCCCACCTGTGTCAAGGACTCGGCTCTTGGTGCGTGCGCCAATGGATGAGACACTCGTTCGTTCATTCATTCACGTGGAGGTGGGAGATGTTATGCATGAAGGACGCATGACGAGCGAAGGGTGTCAATTTGACACCTCAGAACAAAATTAGGGAATGGTTACTAATGTTGTAGAAAATTGTTATTTCTACTGATATGAATTTATTTTTATGAAATAAATGGAAATATTTTCTTCTTCTGGCCGGTTTCTTAACTGCTACTGCGGTCTTCCGGCGCCTAATCTTCTTCTCCAGTCTTCTCTGTTCTTCCGGGCATCAGGAGATAATTTCCAATCCTCGATTTTCTTTCTGATCTGGTCGTTCCACCCTGGTCTTGGTCTTTCTCGTTTTCTCCTTTCACTTGGTTGCCATTCTAATGATCTTTTCGTGAGTCTTTTCTTCTTCCATTTGTTGTACATGTCCAAACCAAGTGAGTTGTTTCTTTTCAATTTCCTCTATAATATCATGGTGTATGGTGCCTAATCGTGGAAATATTTTATAATTTTAAAACATAAGATATGTTAATGCAATTGAGTACAAATTACTCGGTGCCACAAAAGGGAAACAATGACAGAAAGCTAATAACAATAGTAAATATACTGGCTCAGAGCGTGAACTGATATTACTGCAGTGCTTTTGACCAGGTTTTAGGTTTCGAGTCCGAAGGTGGCAGGGTTTTCGACACTAGCTGCAGAGGTAAGGTCAAATTCTGCCACTGGGGGGTCCCACTTTGAAGACGTCTAACTGCCGGCTGGTCTGATCGGTAATTTTTCCGTAGTTTCTCCGATCAATGCCAGGCGAATTTCGGAGTTCACGGACAGAGCGTGATGTTTTCTTCCTTTTCCTTGTCGTACCCTCATTTACACATATTTACACTTACATGTATTACACTACCACACATGTCGAGAGGCCAGTCCGGACCATAAAACTTATCTCGGCTGGGGCGGTAGCCAGTTGGTGGGAGATTCCTGGTTGAGGAAAACGCAAGACGATGTGGGCCGATTAAAATAAGTTGGTGACTGTCAGTTGTGCTTCTGAAGCTGTAGCTTCATGCAAGATGAGTGTAAGATTTTGTTACTTTAAGAAGTACGTATTTCAGTAGTTTGTTTTAGAGTCCCGGGAACACGTGCTCAGTGCTATGCAACCTGAAAACGTCGTTTCCTTCCATTTGGAACTGTCAATCACCAACTTCTTTTAATCGGACCACCGCAACTCACAATGCAGAGGGGAAAGTTTATCGCCTTTTTCCATGATAAACGCATGCACTACCCTTCCGAGACTAATGACCATAGCAGTTGACGAGCCTGAAAACGAAATAATCGATCAATCCATAGTAATATCCCTTTTTAACTTAATTATTTTCTTTAAGTAATTCTTACATCTGGCATTCTTCACCCTTCATCCCTGAATAATACATTTGCATTATTCTTTTAACCCTCCGATGGGCGCGTAGAGGCACTCAGTGCCGCATTCTTACATTTTTGTTGATTTCGTGTAAATAATTGGTGTCGCACTATTGAGCACATAATTATTCTTCGTTGATTATATTTTCAACCTGATGACACTCAAATCACGTTTTTAGACAGTGCCGATCGGCTGTTATTTATTTCTAATCCGAACTCTGCAATGGTTGCGGCACTTCTTACAGCACGCACCTTGTCATGTATGTGTAAAATTTGCGTATTTTATCCATCCATTTTATCCATCCTACTGGTTTTGTTATTGAACTTTATTACACAGATTTGGGAGTACTAACTACTAATTCAAATTTAAATGCGTTGTTTCTGAAGAAACGTTATTAGGCACGTTTGCACCGAATTCATTCCCCGACATGCAACACGTGCTAATACACGGAGAGAGCGAGTTGTGGATCAGACTCTCATTAATATTGTCATTTCGTTTGGTATTTTGTTAGTTATGATGAAATAAAATTTATAAAAACATAAATAAAGAATATTTCCTTCACATTTGCTGACAACAGTAATAACTATTGACGCAAAAATCGAAGAAGATAAATGGGTTGCGGAATGACGCACGCTCCTGCTGGCGAGAAATGATGGGACGCGCCCACCGGAGGGTTAAAAAGATATATTTCCTTAAGAATTGTTACTTACTGTACATACGATTATTCTATTTAGACGCATTGTTCTGAATAGAAAAGAGAAACAATGTAAACAATTCCTCCTTAGTAAATGCCTGTGAATGAAAGATATTAAGGCAAAATTAAGCTAATGAGTCTGGTTTCATTTTCACAATGATTACTTTTACATCAGTCATTTCAAAACCAGACTGAGATAATGACTGAAGTACACATTGTTCGATTAAAGAGATGCAAGTTATTTTCCGTTTAGTATTGGATTTGTGTTTGAAGTTTCCCTGTAAGCCTTTACAAAGTTTGAGAGCGTATTGTCAATTCATGGAGCATAATTTGATTTTCTACACCATTGGAGCAGGAGCTGTTGCTGCAGCTGAGGCCTGAGTAAAGTTTGAAGGTTAACTAGGTTTTTCCCATTTCCCTTGGCGAAACAATTGTAATTTTGAAAAAACGTACAGAGCAACACTTATTCACTGATTAAAGGGAATAGATCAGATTAGTGCCTTCAAGCTATCTTAACGGGTCTTAGTCGATTGAAAATAGTAGAATATTTATTAGTTCATCATTTAAGGATGCATTGTATTCTAGAAATGCTTTGAATTCAGTGAATTCAAAGTCTATTTCCTTTTCCCTTTCGCTCAACTATTTAAATTCAATATCTTTTATTGCAAGGACACTTTTTCATTATTGAGTTGGTGTTATTTGTTATTGTGTTAGTGTTTGTTGTTGTGTTGGGTTGTTAGTGTTATTTGGGGATGGGTGGGAGGGTGAATGAGGGGAGGTGTGAAGGTATGGATGGACAGTGGATGTGCCGGCGGAGGTGGGAGATAGACAGGTGTAGGACACGAGGTAGAGTGATGGAAGCTGAGAGATGGACGCGGATGAGGCAATTGAGAGTGGAGGCGATGGAGAACGGAGGCGGTTGAGAGTGGCAAGATAGAGACCGATTGAGTACTGAGATGGTGAATAGCAAAGATGATTGTAGACGGCTGCTAAGGGCGGGGATTGTTGAGAAAGGAGGTTGTTGAATGTGGACGTTGTTGAGAGCAGAGGTTATTTAGGATTGAGGTGGTTGACGATGGAAATAGTAGAGGAATGCGTCTGTTGAGTCGGAGATGGTTGTGTGTGGAGGCTATTGAGGGTCGAGGTTGGTGAGAAATGATTGGTTTATTGGCGGATGTGATTGAAAGCGGTGGCTGTTGAGGGCGACGGATGTTGAGCGAGGCTGTTGAGAGCCGCTGAGGGGGTAAAGGACAAAAGTGGTTGACGACGTAAGCGATTGAAGACGGATATTGTTGAATCCCGATGCAGTTGTGGGTAGAGGAGATTGAGGGCGATGGCGTTTGAGCCGGAAGACAGTTGAGAGTGGAGGCGGTTGAGGGCGGACGCGGTTACGGACGGAGACTGTTGAAGGCGGACACGAATGTACTGGGTGGCAGTCATGGGCGAGGGTTGGAGTCGGTTTTGAGCTAAAACGTCGGCTCTCCTCGCTCCATCACCTGCACACTCAACAGCCTACACGCTGAAGCGTCCCTGCTCTCAACTACCTCGCTCCTCAACCACAATTACTTTCAACCGCCTCCATCCTCCATCGTTTCCGCTCCCAATAGCCTCCGCGCCCAAACGCCGCCGCCCTCAACCACCCCGCTTTAACTGCATCTGCTGACAATCGCCTTTGCTCTCCGTCCCCACAGCTCTCAGTTGCCTCCGCACCCAAACGCCTCCGCCCTCAACCACTGCGGCTCTCAACCGCATCTGCTCTCAACCGCCTCCGTCCTCCATCGCCTCTGCTCTTTGCAGCCTCCGCACCACGAAGCCCCCGCCGTCATTTACCTCCACCCACAACCGCATCTGCTCTCAACCGCCTCCGCCCTCCGCCGTCTCCGCTCTCTACCACCCCCGCCCTCAACCGCATCTGCTCTCAACCACCGCCGCCCTCCATCGCCTCTGCTCTCTGCAGCCTCCGCGCCACGACGCCCCCGCCGTCATTTACCTCCACCCACAACCGCATCTGCTCTCAACCGCCTCCACCCTCAGCCGTCGCCGCCTTCTACCACTCCCGCCCTCAACCGCATCAGCTCTCAACCGCCTCCGCCCTCCACCGTCGCCGCCTTCCACCATTCTCGCTCTCAACCGTATCTGCTCTCAACCACCGCCGCCCTCCATCGCCTCTGCTCTCTGCAGCCTCCGCGCCACGACGCCCCCGCCGTCATTTACCTCCACCCACAACCGCATCTGCTCTCAACCGCCTCCACCCTCAGCCGTCGCCGCCTTCTACCACTCCCGCCCTCAACTGCATCTGCTCTCAACCACCGCCGCCCTCCATCGCCTCTGCTCTCTGCAGCCTCCGCGCCACGACGCCCCCGCCGTCATTCGCCTCCGCCCTCAACCGCATCCGCTCTCAACCGCCTCCGCCCCCAGTCGGAGTGGGCTGTGTGCCGAGGCGTCGACGCACACCGCCGGGCGTCTGCGGCGCGCGGCCCGCGGCAGCGACGAGTGCCGCAGCAGAAGTCGGCGCAGCGCCTCCTCCGCACTTCGCCGCCGCCGCCCCCGCTCCCGCACAGGCAGCGGTTTCCCGGCATTCCTCGCGCGGATGCGTACCCCCCCTCCACCCCTCCATCCCCTCCACCCTTCCTCCCCCGCTCCGCGTGCGCCGACCTCAAGACGCAACTCCGCATTACCACTCCATGCCGGAGGTTTTCCGCTGAAACAAGAATGCAATTTGAGTGAAAGCCGAAACTTGCACGGAATGTGGCGGTGGGATTTTTCTCTCCGTCCCGCACTTCTCCCGCTTCACCCCGCCCCCCCCCCCTCGCCGCTTCCCCGCCCGGCGAAAAATATCTGCATCCTCCCTGGGGCCCTTCCGGCTTCTCGCCTAGGGCGCGCGGCGAGGGGAGAAAGAAAACAAATTGCAGTGTTTTCGGGTCCGACGCGTTGAATATTTATGGAGAGTCCTCAGATTTTAATCCACTTAAAAGCGACAAATGTGGAGTTATTAAGGACTGCTTTATAAATTAGAGTATTATGCGCCCCATCCGAGCAGTTTTCTAATCGGTTGTTGCTGCCAACGAGAGACACTTCATGGTCGAGAAATGCTAATGTTGAACGTATTGTAATGTATTATCATACGTTCATGTCAAACGGAAATTTCCATCCATTAAGGTTTAGTTTACAAAACCGATTACAACCTCTTCCATTTCTTGTGATATACTGGGCCAAGTCCACTTCAACAATAGTTAGTGTAAAATGTAAATAAAACGTTATTTAAAAATTAGTTCCAAGTTATAGTTTCTCACATTAAAATTCATAAAACGAAATGAATATTTACTTAAAAATATCCTGCAAAATTGTAAAAGTGTTCCAAAAACAAAAATTTTTGAATATTATTCACTTGTTTAATTATTGTTCTTTTTTATGAAACTTCTGTAAATATTGTATTGCGAATTCTATTTATTATTTCTAACGCATTTTATTTTAATTAATATTTGTGATACCTTTTGTAATTAATTTCTAACTAACTTTTCAATTATTGAACTCCCAATGAATAATCTCCTCATATCCCGTCGCATTTCCCTAAGGGAAGATCTTACACCTCTTCTTTCGTTTTTGCAAAACAATGTGTATGTGTCTTCAGATTCATCTATTCAGCATCCTTTGTTCACGAACATTTTACATATTATTTCTATCTTCAATCAATCTAAAATC
The DNA here is from genome assembly GCA_031308135.1 of Acheta domesticus. Taxonomy (NCBI): domain Eukaryota; kingdom Metazoa; phylum Arthropoda; class Insecta; order Orthoptera; family Gryllidae; genus Acheta; species Acheta domesticus. Next base: position 124,707,738 of record JAHLJT010009355.1, read on the forward strand.
AAAATTAATATTTTTAATAAGACTCGAGTTCTTTCACCAAACCCATCTACTTCACTATTTTAATGTGCTAATGCTAATGTCATAGATCTTTCATGACTCTACAATTCATTTATAAATAACGAAAACAACAAGGTACACTCCACTCACATAAAAATTCAATATCACATGGAATGTTAGAACACGTTGTTACCACCTCTGCCCTTCGTTATATGTTCATTTTGCCATTGAGATATTTTTTTACATAATTATATTAATATATAATTTTGTCTGTTAAAAACATGTGGTATGTGTGACACTATCTGAACATGTTTTTTGAAATTTGTTTTATTTCAAACTTTCATTGTTTTGTGAAAACAACTTAAATAATTGAGAGAAGTGAATGACTTTAGTTGTTTTTTCAGATTTTGTACCATTAACTCACTCATACAGTAAGTCTTCTTGATTTTGTTTCGCATTTTTTAAACCGATTTATGCCTAAATATGAAGTGCAGCTGTTAATTATTTGTGCTAAATATTATATTTTCAACAAATATCGTGTTACTATTATTTGTTAACTTAGACTAATGAGATCTTACAAGAGAAGTGAAATTTAATTTTCTATTCACAATATTTAATGTTAGTTTTGAAATAAAACAACGTATTAATCATGTTTTTGTTTGAATTGTAATCTCTTTTAAGAGTGATAATTGTATCAAACAGAGAATTAACGTTTTTTTCTCGTCAAAGCCGGGAGTTATTTATTTACATGTCCCTGATACAACGTTCCATTTGCTATCTCTTCACTGTATTCGTGGGTTATTTACCTCTAGCATTGTTTTATTTACCGGAGAACATTTTTTTCAAAGGGGAATAAAATCATACATATTAAATGTGTCCCTATGAAGTATAATTCAAATTCTCCTTGTTTACTTAATTCTATTTATTTACGATTGAGTTTTGAAGTTAATGCGAGGATGGCATATGTAACAGTATTTTCGTCTCTTCTGTAGTGGCATATGCCCTCCAGGGCACATATTCATGGCCCTCAAATTAACGATATCATTGTGTAGTGTGAATAAGCAGTTTTGATAGCTTTCAATTATTCATGACGCCCAATATACGGTCGTTTAGACAAAACTCACTCATATCCAAGTTTAGTTATCGATTCCAAGTTTAAATACCCAAAATATGTACGGTTGATGAACTTACATTATTACCAACGTATTGTAATATACCACAAGGTGCAATAACCGCTTCATGGTCTAGACTGCAATTTTGAAAATAGGACATCTTTAATTCATATCAATTTAGGCATGATGGAATGATAGCCTTAAGGAAAGAAGACAACTTCCTTTCGTTAAAGGGAAAATTGTTTCCATTGCGGGAGCTGATTGTAAATAAAAAATTGAATTCCATTTCTTAATACACTGTTTCAAATTGATAAAGTTTCAGATAAATTATTAACGTATGTTACTTATTCCGGTTATTAACACATGATAAATGAATTTTTATACTTGCTTGTGCAAGAACTAAAAAAATCTGTTGTTTCAGAAAAATCTTTGCTCATTCAATGAAATTATACAAATCGACCTTTTTTATGTGATGATAATTTACAGATTAAATTGTTGGTCTAGACAATTGAAATGGCGAAATAAAGTGAAGAGCGTTTCGGAAATATTTCTTTAATGCAGATGACATGAAATCGCAATGAAAAATAGAGGGTATTATCATCAAGAAATTACTTTGTCAATTATATAAATTCCTTATTTTATCTGAAAGAAGCACACGTTAACTGTTCCGTAACGTTAACTGTAACTTTTTATAATGAATTCAAAGCGTGCTAGTTGATGTCTGAGTAGACGTAATGTCCCTCATTATCTTTCCGCGTCATTTTTATAAAACGCGGTAAACATGAAAAGACAGCAGAGTTGAGAAGTCTACCTTCCATACTCTTTGACACTCCTCACCTTCCAACTAAACCCACACCCTCCTCGCACACTGTATCCCAACCTTACCAGTCCTCTCACCACTCCCTCGACCTCCACGCACTCCTCGTTCTACTCCACCCATCAACCATCACCACCATACTTCAGCTTCCCCCACCCGACTCTGAATCCCCGCTTTCGGCTCTTCCAACAATAAGAACATTTCCTCCCACCCTGCCGCGTCACGCCTAGTACCTCGCAACCGCTCCCATCACCCGCCAGCACCTCCCATCCCGCACCCGCTCTCGCGATTGATTATTTCGGCACCTTGTGTGTTCTAGTGCTGTTTAACCTTCCAGCGGGGGCGCAGTCGTAAATTTTACGACAATAGCAGATTTTTTTGTTTTGCTGTCAACTCATTGTTGTCAAAGACTTCTGCGTTCTTGTTATTCCTTGCAGGTATCTTTAGTGATGCATTCCTGCAGCCACTGTTTAGTTTGCACGCTATATTCAGTTTTTGTAACGCTCTATTCGGGATAAGTGCATAGTGACGTAAACATTAAGCTGCGCGCCTGCTGTTGTGCTAAAATATTGTATAATAATTTGGCCTAATCGCAATTTTCTGTCAAATGTCCAGATAAAGAATTCATGTAAACGAAAATCAGAATTTTCTTCAAGAGCTGTCTGAACGGAGGAAGATCATGAATTGGATAGTGAGAGTGACAGTAAACGAATGTTGAAAATATAAACGAATCAGAACGATACTGGATCGGAACAAGATCTTTTTTAATACTAAATACGAACGTTTATCAACGGATATGTTTTTTGGTAGTAAATATCATTCTTAGATATTATAATGCGACATAAAATTCCATTGTTCTACAATTTCTTTGATTTTTTCAATAGTCATTGAATGTCGTAAAATTTACGACACGCGCCTTCTGGTGTGAACATTTTACGCGCGCCCGCTGGAAGGTTAATTCTACTGCTGATAACCAATTTCGACACAAAATATGATCCACCTATATCGTTATTCTGTTTTGTATTGACAAGCAGTGACACCTTTTCCTTCTTATCCTATTTTGATTAGAACTCCTTATCTTATTTGTCAGTCTATTATACTTCAGCATTTGTTTCCTTACTGCGAGTACCATCAACTTAAATTGTCTATTAATCTCATTTCTTCAAAACGATGCTTGATTATTTCCCGATTGATTTTGTCGCGTTTCCTGGCGCGTCATCTGATTTAGAAATTAATTCTGTAAGTACAGTGCATATTTTTTATTTAATCACGAGTGGAGGCGATATTTTTGCTGCTCTAGAAGGTGAGACTTGCCGCCGACCTAAAAGTCGACTTGCGGAATGTTCATTATCCAGGTATCTCCCACCAGCGGGACACCGTCCCAGCCGTGATAAATATTGAGCTTCCGACATGTCCGGTACTGTGGTGGATGTATGTGTAAGGATGTGTAAGTGAGGAGTGAGAACATGACACGGAAAGAAAAGGAAAGATCGCTCGTGGCTCTTTTGCTAGGATACTGCTCCGGCATTCGCCTGGTATTGATCGGAGAAACCACGAAAAACTACCCATCGTAGCAGCCAGCCGCTAGAATTCTTCTCCAGACAGCGGTTGTATTAGACCTAGCTACAGATATTGATTGTTTCCGCAGATAGGTATTTGCAACTTGGTGGCAGAACATTAAAATTCACATATAATTAGAAATTAAATACAATGTAACTTAAAGTTAATTTATGACAATAATAATATGAATAATATAATATTAATAATAACAATAAAGGCATTAACAACAATTACCGCATTAATTCTACATTTTATGGCGATCCTGTACAGCTATTTTAGACTAAGAAATACAGGACTTTTTATTACATTGCACTCCACTTCACTTCACTTCACTTCAAAACGCATGCACTTCACTTCTCCTTCTGCTTCTGTATTGCACTACACTTCATATTCTATCCTGCGATGTTGAAAACCCTGCCACCGTCGAACGTCGAACCCTAGACCCTTCGGGCCCGAGGCACTGCAGTGGCATCGGGCGACGCCCTGAGCCACCTCCGCCGGTCCGGTCACCCGATCTCGGGGCTTCCTTGGAGAGCGCGCGTCCAAGCAAACGGCGTCACTGCAGCCCGGCCCCACCCCCTCCCACCCCCCTGCTCGGCGCTGCTCCGCACGGCGCTCGCCGTCCCCAGAGGCCGCTCGCCGCCTCTGTCCCGTCCCTTGTCGTCCCGCTCCGTCCCCTCCGCCCCGCGCAGGCCGACCGACCCACCGGGCCGGCGTCCGGCGGCGGCGGCGGCGGCGGCGGCGGCGGCGGCGGCGGCGGCGGCGTCGGGCCTCGGGCGGCGTCACGTCACATCGCGGGCCGCGACACGTAGCTCGGAGCGATCGGCGGGCGGGCGAGGTGCTTCCCCGGGCGCCGCCATTGTCCGTCGCCGGCCACGCCTCCTCGGGGAGCGCTCCTGGCGGCATTCGTAAGCAAACAAGCGGCCGCCGGCCGCGGCGGCGGCGGCGGCGGCCGGGGCCTGCGGCGCCCGGCCGTATATCGGAGGCGCGCCTGGTCAAAGTTTCATGGGGATGGCTCAATGCGGTGCGCGCAGACGTATTGTGGGCGGAGACCTGCGAAGCGCTGGACGTGACAGCGCGGGGACGGCGCTCTAGGGGTGCGGAACCCGCGGCCGGGTTTTATTTCTTGCTCTAGGCTGGACGATGGGGTTTTCGTATTCTTTTGTTCTTCTTCGTACGCTTCTTCTTCTCGTTTTTCTTCTCCTTCTTCTCTGCATCGCTCCCATTCTTCCTCTTGTTCTTCTCATTCTACTCATCGTTCTTTTTCTTAATATTGCTGTTGTTGTCGTTCTTTTTTATTCTTTGTTTGCTTCCGGTTCTCGTTTTTCTTCTCCTTCTTCTCTGCATCGCTCCCATTCTTCCTCTTGCTCTTCTCATTCTACTCATCGTTCTTCTTAATATTGCTGTTGTTATCGTTCTTTTTCGTATTCCTCTTCTAGTTCTTCTTTTTGTTCTTTTTCCCGTTCTTCGTGTTTTTCATCTTCTTCTACTTCTTGGGGAATTTGACTTACAATAGGTTAACTGAAAGTTCTTTATCTGTGGTATTAATGTTCAACTTCTGTTCACTAATCAATTTCGACCCAAAATATGATCCACTTAGAATGTTACTCTATTTTATGTTGACTAGGAGTGATACCTTTTCCTTCTTATCTTATTTTGATTAGAACTGCATATCTTATTTGTCAGTCTATTATTCAACTGTTCTCTCGGTCTTTCGATGCGTATGTTCCCTGCATCTGTTCCTCTGCGACTCTTGTCTCGGTCTTTTTATTCTAAGTGTCTCAATTGTCTGACTGCGCAGAAATAATAATTTTTATTTGCATTTATCAGCCAAACAAGTAAATGGATTCCATTTTGAACGTTAATCAAATTATTGAATATACTGGGTTCAAATAGTAGAATTGACTAGGTGATTTGAAAATTATTTCTTCGCATTTTCTGGGAAATATTCCTTCGATTACCAGTATTTGTGTTATTGCATAGCACTGGAACGATGTAAAATTTGTTCAAAGGAAGAACTCTAATTCAATATATACTTTAAGAAATTTGCACTTACAATCAAGTTTGTAAATAAAGAAAACGTTTTCTTTCCGACTGTTTAAGTGTTGAATTGATATAACGTAAGTTTGCGTCTGAAATTTAACTCCCAATGAAACCTATTAAAGCATTAATTTTATCATTTTCATCAAAATTATGAATTTATTTAATGATAGGATGTAATTGAATAAACATCGTTTACATCATTAACGTTTACAATAATTTAGGATTGGTTATTGACGCTACTCGATGAAATTGCTGTAATGAAGATAGCTACACACTATTCAAATAGCCAAAAGAGAAAAGAAAAATTCCTTAGAAATCTTACTATTGTTTATGTCAGTACCGTAAAACGTATGATTTGTATCACCCCTAGACTTCAGATTATGATTCATTGCGACAAGTTTTTCATCATCACAAGTTCAGCAGTCTGCAGGGTGATGAAGGCCACGTGATGGACGAAACCCGAGAAATCCGATCGCCTCTCTCCTTGTGAATATCGCATTATGCGTGGCTCGCGCAATGCCATACTCTGTAATGGGCAATCCAGCCCTGATGGATGTGGCACATCCGCTCTCGGGCAAAATCCATTTTTGCAGAAGCTTTCTGGCCATCAAAACACAAAATTTGGTTTCGAGAACAGTGATGGATTATCTTTCAAACGCTTTTATCCGCCGTCCTTCAATCCATCATTCATTCGCTTCCATACTATTGCACGTTCGTTGGTTTAGATGGAAAGCGCCTGAAAGATGGCATTTGTTTTTGAAAGCTTCCAAATATTCCTCTTTTCAAAGGTAGATATTTGGAAACTATATAGTTAATTTGAGAAAAATATTGCGTAGTGAAGTTAAAAAGGAATGACATGAACGAACTTCTCGTACATTGTATCTATTGGATTTTTTCGTGGAAGATCACATAGTACTGTTGCCTCATTTCGCGATTTCATATGAAATATTTATCTTAAAATTTTTCTCAAATACATTTTTATACTTAATTTTATCATATTTTTCTGTATTTAAAATTACCTCTAGCTTCTGGAATGGCTCATGCGCGTCGTACTAGCTTTCCGTGATGCGGTCCCTGGTTCGATTCCCGGTCGAGGCGAAAATAGTGTAGCTTTACTTTAAAATCGACCAAGTTTCTGTTGCTGTGTGACGAAGAAAATCTCAGACAGGCGGAGTTAGCTATTTACGAGGGGGAAGGGTATGAGAGTCATATTCGCCACATGCCTCTCGTACCCCTACGCATGGGCATTAAACTAGGCTCAGGTGGGGGGAATACCGATAGCCAGCGACGAAGTTAAACAATCGACCCCAACATACCAAATATACACATATAAGATTACATCTAAGATTTTAAACAGAAAACACATTTCATTAAATTAGCTATGCTTTTTGGATTATGAAAATAATGAATCGGTCACGTTTTTCTTTTGCTTCGAGAATAATGTTCACTAAAATGAAAAAAAGTTATTTTAAAGCCCTATTTAACATTGGGATGTCACTTCAGATCCCAGAAATCACTTAAGATATTTTGATATGTATGCTTTGTTAAAATTATTGCAAATCTATTACTAATATATAAAGACAGAACTGCACTTACTTACAGCGCGATAATCTCTGAATCTACTGAACCAATACTGATGAAACTTTTGTAGTAGCTTCCTTTAAATGTCTGGAGTAACATAGGCTATGATTTACAATCGCAAACCTTACTATATTCACAAAATAATTACTTTTCTGGACATTTTTCGCCTTGCTTTACATCACAGATTCAATAGTGGATCAATGTCAATAGTTGAGATGCGCGCCACCAGAGGATGAGGTCTGAGATCTACTGTTTTCATCAATGTCCAGAATCAAAGCCGTCTAGAATAGTATGTTATCTATTCTAGACGGTCTTGCCAGCATTATTACGAAATTCATTGGGGTTTGAACATGGGCTATGTAAAGTCCGTGAGTGTTCGTTGGTGATTTGTTTGTTTTCAACGTTGGTGGAACATTTGAACGAAATTCCTTAAAGTAGTAAAGAACGTCAATGTGCAAACATTGTCGTTAGTCCGTTTGGTACACAAATTGTGGCAAGAAAACATGTGAGTTTTAAAGTATTTAGAGAATTAAAAGTACAAAAATATACAGTACAAAATATACAGTAATGCACAATGTACAATATGTAGATATCGTATACAGGTATCGTATATTTTCTAAACAACCTCTTCTTTTACAGAATTTGTGAAAATTGAATTGTTTGGAACAATGCCGAAACGAAAGTTACAGTTGTCAAAACAGAATACAAGTCCTAAGAGATGGGCAGCCTATTAAAATTCGGAATGGGCTACTCAGAGGCAAGAGCGACTTGCAAAAGAACACGCACCATTGAAAACAATACAGTAAAGAAGAAAGCAAATGTGAATAATTCTCTAGGAAGCAGGGCAGCTTTTCGTTATGACTCTCGATTTGACTATTTACACATATATCATGTTCAAATTGGTAAAATGGAAAATATTTGTATGTTTGGGTCATCTCTGTTGAACATTTTTCTTCAATATGGGCAGTGGTATGTAATTAAGTAATGGTCCTTTACATATTAAGACTAATCTTGCTGTTGTTTCGCACGTCAGTTGCTCCCAGTGAATTAATTCATCTATATTTTCTATAAACTGGCAAAAATTAATTTATCTAAAATATTTATGTCTAATCTAATAACAAAATTCTGAGACTCCTTGGTTTCTATAATTCACATTTCAAAATCCATAGTATCTCGCACTTCAAATCAAATAACGAAGCTAATAGTGTTTTGTTAGGTGGTTCAGTACATTGTCAATTTATTATGTACACATAATGTACAGGTTCGTGGATCAGTATTGCTGTTATGTTGCGATGATATGATGAATTGATTTACCTAAACAAATAAGTTTTATACTACATGTTACTAGCACATAGATCTTTAAACATACATATTTCTATCATCTTCAAAACAATTATAAAAACCGGCAATTACCTTTCGGCATAGATATTTTCATTTACTTTTATTATTACGATTCATCAAATACGTTACGACATCCATATTTGTCCGGATCTGTCAACTAGCGTACCCATGCGAGAACTCTCGGATGTTTCGTATACTCTGCTTAAAACCGTAAGTCCCTTCAAGGTCACGAGTTGGCAGCAGATAAATTTTTAATCTTTCTTTATAAATACTATAGAAGCAAAAAATATAAAAACGAGTTAGTTTTACAATTTGACAATATATTGAAAGTGTTGGTATAATACATGAAACTGCCGTCCTTTGGCTCGACAGCCTGCTACGGGCCTCAGCTGACCGGCGGTGACACAGCCTCTCGGCCACGGGTGTTCGAGTGGTTAGCACGAGGACATCCCTTTACCGAATACACCGCTCTTCTCAACCTTAGAATGGGCTTTCTCATCGTCACACAGCTATCGATACTGAGACATTTGAAAGGAAAGCGCACAGTTCTAATTTACCCGGTCGGGAATCGAGCTCGGGGTTGTTTCATGGAAAGCGAGCACGCTAACCAATAAGCCACCGAGGGCGGGATATAAAACTCCACAAAAAGAATACATGTGAGTCTATAATTTGTGCAAGTATTTTACGAGTGTTTTGTATTAACAGTTTAGATTTGTTTATTGTTTTTATTTATAAAGTAAGGAATGTTTGGGAGCTGAAACTCCCAATTAGAAAAATGTAAACTTTCTTTCGTAAGAAAGTGGACGAGGCACACCGGAAATTTCCAAATAGGAGGAAAAACATGACAGGGCTAGCTTGGCGGGGCAGATATACAATGGGAGAGAAGAAGGCCCCACTGCACGACATGAATAAATGGAATACCTCTTCCTGGCTAAAAACTTACAGTAATAAATGCCTGGGCAACGCCGGGTAGTTCAGCTAGTTTTAAAATAATTATATTCAACTCCTTTCAATTCATTGAAAGTTTAAGATAAAATATGCATACTTTGAAAGCAGGAAAGGTGTATTTACAATAGTTTTACTTTCTCAGCATGGAGTACAGAGAAAGTTATGTAATGCTGCGCGAAAAAACGGCGAATTTATCAGAAAAACTCTTATTACAGGGCCCTTGTAACAAAAAGGGGAATAAATCCAGTTGCTAAATTTAGAAAACAAATTCTGTAACACGTAGTGGAGCGAGACTCCATGTTTGTGGGTCCTTGTTACCAAAAAATAGAATGACGGCAACACGTCTATCCGTTTGTCTGTCCGTCTGTCTGTCTGCCTGGGTGTTAGTCTGTTCGTCTGTGTGCCTGTCCGTCTGACTGACTGTCCGTCTGTCTGCCTGCCTGTCTATCTGACCACCTGTAAAAAAAGTTTGCGGCTTAACCATTCAGCCGATTTCCACATTTTCAAAAATTTCTCCATCGTTTTTTATTCAATTTTGCAGTTGGTTAGTGCAAAGGACGTTGAAGAGAATGGTGCAGGTCTCATGTTTGTTGAAAACTCTAATTTTTCGAAAATTGCATAAGTTCAAATTTTTTTCAGACTCTTCCTACGACTAAAAAATTAAAGATATATATTTTTTCCTTAATAAAATATTTCCTTAAAGATAGATTTTTCAATAATGTCATGTAAAATGTTTACAAAAATTGAGTACTGTTCGCGTAATTTTGCATGAAAATACAGGCGAGAAAGTATGTGCTGTTTTAGCATCACTAGTTTCTCAGCATTTGTATTTTTTACCTGGAGGTAGTACCTCGTTTGTACGCGTGCACCCCTGCACCTGGCAGTGCTGAGGTCGCACTTCACTTTCGGTTCTGCGTCTTCCTCCAAGTTTACTGTTGTCCATTGGGCAGGGGCGTGCCGGCCCGAGGCTGTTGAGGACGGCGGCGCGGACACGCGCGCGGAATCGAGGACGTCCGCACGTCCTCGGAGGCTCGAGTGTCCATCCTACGCTCGCAGGAATATTTCTTCACGAATTGTCCTCCTCAGTGGGTTCCATGCTACAGGAGAAACGCCCTACAGTATCGTCACTGTCTATACAGCAAGAATTTATCTAACTCGACGAACGTACCAACAAAAAGTTTGAGTTACGAGCTCAGGACACCACAAATTTCAATATTAATGGAGCGGTCAAAATATTACACAAATATAAAGTCATTTCGTGCATAAAATGTTCCAAAGGCATACAGTTATTAAGTATGGTGAATGTTATCTATTTTTGATACATGTATATATTTAACTTGCGTGCAACGTAGCAGTTTTTTTATTGAACTACATTAATTTTGGTTTACATAACCAGAGAATTTGTTATGCAATCTGAAATGTTCGTATGCAGTTATTCCGATGATAATCTCGATAAATAATATTTTAAAGTAACTGGGACGTTATGTATTAAAGTGTTTACTTTATTTGCTAGTAGTATTATTGATATCGGTACGCTTTAGTATGTTTAAATAGCAGCAGATGAATAATCGTATCTTCGTTTACATCTTTGAATTATTTCTTGACCTCACTGCGTTAGTTTAAAAAATGAGAAGTGCTTCATTGAAAGCAACCACTGTGCCATTCTGATTTCACTATAGCCCTCTTAAAACATAAGAAGGGCAAAGATTTCTTTTAATGGAAGGAACCTCTTGCCCGAGAGCCCAAAGAAAAACTTTTTGTGAGGAAATCAACTCTTAAGCACAATGGGTCAAGTCGTACTTTTGAGTACCCGAGACTTATTCTAAGATCATTGAAAAGTATATTGCTTGAAAAATAACATTAAAAATGTTTGGTTTGGTTTCAATTCATTGATAAATAGTGATAATTTTTCTGGTTTCAGATTCTCAGTGTAGCTATTACAATCCATTTCATTCCATTCCAAAAATACGCTCTTAATTTAAGCCACGCCTGAGAAGATATTTGAATTGAGGGGAAGAAAAATTCAAGGCTAAAATAATATCTTACAATTTTGGAATTTTTTGGAACTCAATCGAACATGCACACTCGTATAAAATAATGTCGGCACTTACGATTTTGAATCAGCGTGTTTTAATTGAAATGAGAGTTATTTTACTTTTTATATTATTTTGCTAATATACTAATATAATAACTATATACTACTAATATAATAACTATTTTCTAAATTTGAAACAGTTCACGTTATTAAATAAGAAATATATAGAAAAAGGTCTAATTTCCTTATACTTTGATAAACATTTCTTATTAGTAGATATTTATTGTAACTCAACTTTGGGGCTGACCTTTTCTTATTCGGAAACTTTTGTAAATAAATTTCATAATTTCTGCGATAGTATTGAGCAATGTACACTTGTGCTTCAATGAAAGAAAGCTTGTTAAACAGAGAAGACAAAAATGTTTCTGCTGTAAATTCAAGAATGCATGAAGAGAATTTCGAACATTTCATTGTCATATTAGGGATCACTTTAAAAAATGATCATTATCGTCCATTGTGAATTTTTATATTATTTTTGTAAACAGCAGATATGAAAGAATTTTTAAATTTTGTTTATGGAATGCTGGTGAGTTACAATAATGCTCAGTGAGTTAAATAAGATCTCCCAGCACAGCTCAGAAATATTTTTTATTAAAAGATTTGAATTTTGCGGTTAGACCTACAAGCATCACTTTGGAAAGAAAGAACAATCCAAATGACGACCATAACGCGTATTTGTTGCTTACGCGGTGTCCCACAAGGTCTCCGTTTGCGTCCCGTCCTGTGGGCGTTCGCTGCCACTGGGCGAAGCTGCCGAAGCAGCGCGATGCGGCGGGCGACGGAGATAAATCAGGGTCCTAAGTCGCGCGCGCTTGAAAAGGGAGGCGTGGGGGGGGGGGTCGCGGCGGAGGGCGCGGGACGGGAGGAAGGAGGCGGAAAGTTGCTTTAGCAGCAGCAACTGCAACGGTGGCTGGCGCGGGAGGGGTTGCGGGGCGGGCAGTTGTGGGTCAGCAACGGTCGAGGGACTGCGGAGCGGCAATCCCTGCGGTGGAGGGAGGCGGACGCTGTGAAGGGAGGCCTAATCCCATGTAGACTTTTCAATATCATGCATTCCCGATGTCCTCCCGATAATTTGACAAATTATCTAGTTTAGGAGTCTTTTGTTACTCAGTTTGAGAGTTTATTTAAATGGCACAAATTCCAATTGAAAAAATAATAAATATTGTTAAAATGTGCATTTAGTGATATATTTGTCAGTTACTACGCCAGAACTATGTAGTTCATTAATTGTTTTCTATTGAATTTAAATTGATAATTAGGTTTCCAACTTTAAGGCAGAATCAACAATAAATTTTGGACCATAAGATCTTTAAACCTGTTCTGGTCCAAAAGCCATTTCAAAATCTGAACTGGGCAACGAATGGAAATATAATCTCCATGTAAAGTAAAAGTTGTAAAAAAATATGTAAAGGATAATAACACTTACTGTTTTTATGAAACCATGAAACGCATTCAATAAAATTTTAAACTCTCAATTTTAACCGATTTTTTCATTAATTGATTAATCGATCATTACATTTCTTAATCTGAAAATGAATATTGGTTTAATGACGTCGAGTTTAAGAAACAAGGAAACACGCTAGTCTTTTGTGAGTGACAAAACATTATCACAGATAAGCTATATGCATGGCTCTGCTCATCAATTGAATATTAAGGAAGCATAAAAAATGTTATAAATTTAACGCATTGCTTGAATCAAGGGTTGTTTATGGATAATAGGCAAACAACTAATACTTAAAATGAAATATGTAGAATGCAGACAAGTAAAGTTAACCTCAAATCGAAAGAATGAGAATAGGACTAATAAAAATACTTAGGGACTCTAGGAAAAATAATATGTTTCTAGAAAATGATACCTTGAATAAAGCTAATATTATTAATACCTTGAATAAAGCTAAAAGTTTTGAAATTTATACTGAGGATGTCCGAGAGACGCAACGTAATGAGTAATTGTGCAATTACACGACAATCATGCCATGCATTCTGATACTGTTGTAAATATATTGTGAAATTCAGTGGAAATAGTCTTCATTTATACATTATAGTATATTAACTTGTGTAGATTAATCACCCTTATACCTGACATAATATGTCAGGTGATAACATGATGTACCCGATGGTAAGATATACTTTCACAAATCCTCCCTCGCATCCTCTCTAATTTTACATTCCACAATGAAGAATTGTTGGTAAGGAGCATGTCCAAATGATGTGCAATGTGAATAGAATTGTTATTTCAATTCTCCCTTTTTTCACGTTTTATTTCCTTAAAGAACAAAGGGAAAATGAATTGGAGATTGGGAAACTGTTGTCTGTTGGAAACGTTTTCAATTCGTTTGGTTGCCCTGGCGATGGGGTAGCAACGGACACTGGAAGTGCCTCAGCTGCTCAGATTGTAGAGGGGGAGGGAAGTACGATACCTCCGCTGCTTGGAAGACAGGCAAGTGAGCGGAGGGTCACGTTTGGAGGGCAGCGGTATGGGGCGAGAGACCGAAGGAATTGCCGAGGAAAAGTTGAGCGGAGTTTCAGTAAGGCAGGGGAAAACAGACCAGGGAATGGGCGAATCGTGGAAAGAGCAGGCCGTGAAGGAGATGCAACTCCATCTCCTTCACGGCCTGCTCTTTCCACGATTCCAGTGCCTGCTCTTCCCACGAGCCTGCTCTTTCCACGAGACGGTTAAGGTGGAAAAACGATGAAGCGGGGAGACGGCGGGGAGAGAAGATGAAGGGACCGGCGAGGAAGAAGCTTGCGCAAAGAAGAAGAATGAGGAATAGGAAAGAAGGATGGGAAGGAATGAAAGACGGAATAGAAGGGCTGGGTTGGAAAAAACTGAAAAGGTCGGGAAATGGAAAGAAAAGACTGGGAGATGAAAAGGAAAATCCGAGAGATGTAAAAGGTGGGATGAAGAGGAAAGAAAAAACTATATGGAAGGAAAGATCTGGAAAAAGAAGAGACAGAGGGGAAAAGACGGAGGGGAAGAGACGGAGGGGAAGAGACAGAGAAAGAGACGGAGGGGAAGGGACGAAGGGGATGAGACGAAGGGGAAGAGACGGAGGGGAAGAGACGGAGGGGAAGAGACGGAGGGGAAGAGACGGAGGGGAAGAGACGGAGGGGAAGGGGTGGAGGGAGAGGAACGGAGGGAAAGGGAAGGAGGGGAACGTACGGAGGGGAGGGACGGAGGGGAAGCGACGGAGGGGAAGGGATGGAGGGGAAGGGGTGGAGGGGGAGGAACGCAGAGAAAGGGATGAGGGAAGGGACGAATAAGGAGGAAAGAGGGTCTTAACATGAAGAGAAAGGGACGAGAAGTGTAGGGAAAGGGACAGGAAAGAGGCAAAGCGGATGAAATGGAGGGGAAGGTCTGGTGAGGAAGAGGGAGGAGGGGCGAAGAATTGGCGGGTAGAAAGAAGGGTGCAGGTGGAAGAGAAAAGGGCGTAAAAACGGACGGAACGGGCAGGGAGAGGACGAAGAGGAGGAAAAACGACAGAGGAGGACGAAGAAGAGACGTGACGGGAAGCCGAGAAGCGGAACGCTACCGGCAAGGGGGCGGGGCCGGGCGCGAGGGCGCGCGTCGGTCGCGGCGGCTGATGGGAGATACAGCAGGGCCACGAGGGCGCTCAATGGCCAGCAATTGACGATCGCCGCGCGCCCGTTATTGGACGGAGACGGAGCGCCTCGGATTTGTCACAGAGGCAAAGAAATCGCGGGCGGGCGGGCGGAGCGGCGCGTCGGCCGCACGGCGCCGCGGGGCAGATAGCCCGGGAGGCGGCGGATAAGGGCGTCGCGACGCACGCACAGCGCACGCAGAGAGAGAGAGAGAGAGAGAGAGAGAGAGAGAGAGAGAGAGAGAGAGAGAGAAAGGGGACACTCGAGTGTGGGGAGGGCGAAAACGTTTTTGCTGTGTCAGGAAGTACGTGGGCCTACGGGTTGATAGAAATGGAATCGGATTATTGGCGGATACTGAATGGATAAATGGAGGACGGCTGGGAATAACAATTAACGGATCTTTCGGAATATAGAAAAGGGTTAGTGGAGTCGACTTCTTTCGTTTTGCTGCGTACGATTTTTCGAGAATGTTCTGGCTTTTTTCGTAATACTTACATAATTAATCATTTGTTCGTAACTAAATATTTGGAAGTAAAAACTCTAACCTGAATTTACATTATTTGAAATGATTGCTATCCAAAAATACTGTTCATGTATGTAGTATCCATATATAGAACTGTGCGTTATTTACATTAGAACTTTTTTTTTGTGAATTTTTACTTTCTCACCATTTTCCTCTCGAATGCGATCAATTTAATCTTTACATTGTCAGCCCATATCTATTTTTTTGTGTGAACCTCTTATCCCAGTGTACTTCAATGCAATGATCTGACATTTCCTATTAATCCATAATCGAACTTAGGAGAACGCTACGTAATTCTTGTATTGTATTGTACACTGGCGTTTAGGAAACATCTTTGCCTCTTCTTCACTTCGTACTCTGTAAATTGATTCTCAATTATTTCTGAAAATTCGAAACTTTTATTACGAATGTAGAAATATCTGAATGAAATGGTAGTCGAATGAAGCGATAAATGGAACTGTGCTCAGGTCGAAACCTCGGTCTTCCTTAGCGAGCAAAAGTATCCAGGAGAAAAGAGAGCGGAGCCAGAATTCCTAACGGAAGGAGACAAAAAAGCGTTCACCAACGAAAACGAACTGTTGGAGCATGTTATCGATACTGGCGCGCAATTATCGAATCGGTTCTCGATAATCGCGTTTAAATAGAGGTATCGGTTGCTTTCTCTGTGGCTGACGCGGTTGTATTCTGCGCCGGGAAGGGAGTCTGCGTTCTCTTGGTAGAAAGGTCGTGATCCCTGAGGGGGGTGGGGGAGGGGAAAGGGGGGGCGGAGGGGAAGGGGGGCGGAGGGGAGGAGTAGGGAAAGCTGGAGAACGAGACCCGAGCAATGCTGCCCAATAAAGCTGTGGTTCGGTTCAAATCGATGCCGTAGCGACAGACAACCTTCTATGCTGCGCGAGCTGTGACAAATAGCTCCATCAATCTGGCTTTGCCACCGCGGCGAAAGCAAAGAAAAATAATGTAAGAATTTCAACTCGTTTAGTACATATAAATAATTACCGCAAGTTATGCTCTAAGGGAATCGGAGAAAATATTCCGATATCCGATTTTTTTTTATGGGAGCACAAACAAATCATTTATTACCTTTTCGTTGAATAAAATAAACTTGAAGAAGGTTGGCCACAAGGTTTAACACGTATTTAAAACGTTGAATGGCTAAAATTTTTTTAACAATCTATGACTTCCATTTGGTAACCGAAACGTGTGTTTTTTAAAGGTATTAAGAAAAAGTTATTTTACATATCAATTCCATTATGTTAATATAGACGGAGGCAAATGGACGAGGTTGTAGTTCTTAATCCGAGGCGATAGTTTATATAATTTGTTGTCAACGTAGTTATTGTGTCATTGGCAGTGTGATGTTAAATCATTTCTGGAATACCTTTTTATAAGAAAATGCTTTGATAATAAATACCTTCCTTTGAATGAATGTATTCAATTATAATATTTTGCTCCAACTTGTTTTAATTGCTTCATCAAACGCTGGCTGTTAAATGTCGCTTTAAATGCTTCGGATTGGTAGTTTTATGTCGATAGAATTGTACGGTAATACTTAAAACAAATTTACATTTTTGCATTTAATAAAGATTTCTAATTATGTAGCCTATAGTCTACATAAAGAATAAATGACAAGAAAGAAGAGCAATTTTGTGATTTATTGTAACGTATTTTATTGCTTTGTATAGGAAAGCAATGATTTACTATATTTAATATTTTTTTAATTGATGGAATCTTGATTATACCAATCAATCTCTGGTTCGAATATGTCTGCAGTCTCCCAGTCGACCTCTTGATCATCGTTGACTCCCACCAACGATTCATCGACTCCAAGGGGATCAATCCTAACGTCTTTGGGAACCCTTGATCTACACATTGCTGCAGTCAATCTGATGACGAATAGTGGGCGTAGGTGGGGAGCACTCGCGAACCACTTCAGATCAATGCGGCTTTGTTGTCTTCCTCTTGATCCAGCCGGCGTATTCCCACACACGAACGTATTCCGCGTCTCCTTGATTGAATATGCTCGGAGCTCCCGAGGAACACACGCCCACCGCGATGCCGTTGTACACCATTGTAACAGTACATCGATCCACATCATATCAAATGTGTATACGAGATTTGAGCCCGTGGAAGAGCCGCTCTTTGCCGCTACCGCCACCGGCGCCCGACCGCGCCCGCGCCGCCCCGGTGCCCGCGCCCGCGACCGCTAGAGATTTCTTTGTCACCGTCTAAGACCTTTCAAAAGGGTAGCGCCCATCGACGGATTAGGCCTCTTAGCGCAGCCCGGCCCGGACGTTGGAGATTTGCGCTTCCCAGAAATACATCAAGGGAAACTTATTCCTGGAATTCTCACACCCCCAAATGTTATTTCCAACGGACATGCGCCGATAATTCTATTGGCCAAAATGAGGCCTCACTCCCACACCTTTCGTTTAAAACAACGAATCAGAGAATAACCTCACAGGGGGATGGTGGGAGACAGAAGTTTGGTGGTGAGCGTAGCTGTAGGTAAATTGGTAGATTCCGAGATTTTACTGACGAGTTAACGTCAAAACGGCCTCTCCAACTCTTGAAGGAGAGCGCGGCATCTGCCGCATATCGCGAAGTGCTAGACTTGCGCTTGATTTTATCATCTCGTGTAGTGGAGCAAGCAATAATGTTACGCTCTCCACACTTCAAGTCTGGCGGAGTTATATGGTAACGGATGGTTGCGTGGATGCCACTCGCCAGCCGTGCCCGAGCTAAGCAGATTCACATAACAATCTGTCGGCGGTCAACATCCTCCCGCGTCAACGTGGCTGAGGTACCCCTGCCGCCGGCGTACCCCGCGCTGTCGTAGCCGCCGCCGCCGCCACCACCGCCACCGCAGCAGCTTTGGTGCGGCCACCAACACTGCGGGCCAGGGCGAAGGGTCGCTCGCTTACCTGCTATCTGAGGACGATCTCAAAAAGTGTGTGATGAACTCTTACGTCAGCAATACGCAATTTTTGTAGTTGTTGTTTTTTTTATTGCGAGGCGGGCCGCCCGTTGGCCGTGTAACTTCAATTGTAATTATAGTGTTACCAGCAGAATGAATAATGTGCTTCTTGGCAATTCATTTTTGCAAGACCTGATCCTTCCCGCATCCCGCGAAGTTAGAAGAAAATTCGTTAATAATCTTCCTCCATAAATGCTTGGGTGGGGGATTATTACACCATAGAGCCTCCTGAGTCGCCCTGCAAGAAGCACGTGTGCACGAAGTACGTGGTGAAATTCATAGAAAACCATTCTAAACACCGTAATCGGCGTTACGTAAACTTCCCTACGGTATCTTTTAATAGTAGCTGTTCCTCGCGTATGCATCCATGTAAATGGTAGAAAAGTGTCGTTCAAATGACATAGTTGTGTAAAGTTAGTCTTTTATTAAAAAGTTGAAATAACTCTGTTCTGTTTTACGAACTTCAGAAGAGTCAGCAGAGGAGTTTAAAGCCTTTCTTAACCGCCGGGACCGGTTAAGAATGTTACTGTCTGTCATCCGTAACAAAGAAATAAAACACATCAGTTGTAGTTACAGATAGCAGGTGAGTAGTCCTACGACAAGAAAAGTTTCTTTTTACTTAAATTAATTTTCTTCTGAAAGATAAGATAGTGAAGAAGAAAATATCACGAAAAATACTGTACAACACCCCCCGATATCACAAATATCGGACGTCGTTGGTTATACACTACTTCTTTGTATGACGCTCGTGGTAAAAGTAATTTTTCCTTTGGTGTAGTAAAAACAATTCTTATTTATTAGTAAAAATAAAGTTTCATGAAATGGTAATAAAATACAATAATATGTTTTTGAAAGAACTAATTAAACCTTATGTATAATAGAAATAACATAATAAAAATAGCAGTTAAATAATTTTGACATGAGCATAAAAATTTAGTGAGGATTTTACGATCTATTGTTCCATTTTCAATAAATCTGTTGAGTGAACCCAGGAGAAATTCTCTTTCAGGGAGAGGAGAGAGTCTCTCTGATATCACGCGATAAAGATTTGACAAATCTCCAAAACTCCCATTTATATTTATGAATATTCATCATTTACTATCCAAGAAACGAAATCCCACATTTAAAATCATGCTCTTGTTATCAGTCTAATATTGACGAAGACAATACAACTCGGAAACCAAAGACATTATAATATAGCACGCCAGGAAAGTCTCTCTGCAGTAACACCTTGCTGGTGGGCAATAGAAATTATGTTAGAAGTGCGAGTTGCAGCTTATAAGAAGAGAAAACGTAAACTGTCTACTCACTACAATCACAATAGATGCTGGAAGTATTTTGCCCTTCAATTGTTTCGCAGTTATCTGGTTGCTACCAACCTAATGCAGTTTTTAATGGGAGGCCCTGATTCGGCTGAGTAAGGAGACTCTCCTGGCACACGTAGTATAATGGAAAATCACATTTCATTTCTTTCTACCATTATTCACTACCATTATTTTATGCTAATAGTTTTACGCAAAGTGAATGTACATTCTACAAGTGATCACAATCATTGGCTGTACTATTAGAGGCTTTTTACTTGTACATACCCAAACTTTTATTACTTTATTTTCCACATACTTCATAGTTTTGTAGAGCAATGAGCTCGCCTTATTTGTTCATTTCCAGATATTATCACGTCCGTTTAATGACCGTAAAACATACTTTTATTTGGTGAATAACAGTTAATATTATTAATGAAAAAATTTATAAATTAACGACTTTCTTTAGTAAAAATATTAATAGAAGCTATTAGTTTTTTGATGCGTATTATTTTCTTGTAATAATACTGATTTTCTTCACCGTCCATCATCCACAAAAAGTCTGAGAGTGTTCTCTCCCCTCAGCTGCTGGCGTGCTTATGAGTGCATTTAAAGGCCGACGTCAGAGTATCTGCGTCACCCATGCACGGTGCACATGCACGGTGTTTTTTCCCGAAACGTATTCAGTTGTTTTTTCATCTTCGTCCCTACAGCCCCGAAGTCACAGTCTTGAGCTTTACACCGACTGAAGAGGATTAGTGCAACAATTACTGCCACTGCAGAGTCTCTCGTAGGGAAGTCATTATATAGGGAATTAGTATATACCTTACCTTCTTTTCCTTCCATGTACCACTTCTTATTCGTGTGTTCCTTACCTTCTACTCCTTTCTCCAGTAATTTCGAAATTTCTGCTTTGGTAGAGTGTTACATCAGAAACGATTTCGAGATATCAATTAGCAATATCAACAGCATTTTGTTCTGTCGGACTCGTAAGATAAGCATTTTACCTATGACGCTATTGTTGAACCTTGCTCAACGGGAGATCATCTTGCCCGAGACACTCAATATATACTGCGATCTGCTCACGTCTTCAGTTGCAAAGCATGCTGCGGTCTGCTGGTACCGTGATACGTCCGTGGAGTTGCACCGACGAAGAGACTTTCTCATGCAAAGAACATCACGTAAGGACATCTAACCGTGAAGCTGTTCCCCACAATTTAGCATTAATCTGCCATTAAGATATAAAAAATATTTATTTCTAAAAACCTTCATAAATATATGTTTAAAAAACGTGATATTGTTGCATTTTTCCTCAAATTCTATTGTAATTGAACAGTAAGTAAATTACGGTTTGGGGATATTGTTTGGCCCGAACAGTAAATAATACGTTCAACTCTCCTCCGGACGCAGTACTTTTATGACTGTCCAGCCTTATGTACCTGAGAGATTCATTGCGTAAATTATAGTGTCTCGAGTTTTGACAGTTTGATATGGCTCAATTCAAATACTCTGAATATGAAATGAAAAACTTCTTTTTGTATTTATTACAATTAAAATGTATGACTATTGTGTAAGTCAAAATACTAAGTATCTTCGTTTTTTGTCGCGATTGTCACGTTTGCAATAAGTGTAGAGTTCATCTCTAACATCTATTACTGCATGATTTTGATCTACACCACACAAAATATTTGTACGGAATAAATGGTATGTTACGGAAACAATTAACGTTGTTTTTCATGTACTATGTCCAAGATATGAACTTAACATTTTAGTACAAACGGGAACAAATATTCCACTATTATCTTTACAAAATAGGGACCGTATTGGTGAACATTCAAATGGTAAATAAAACAATGAATTTAAGAACGGTACTAATAATTCCAACGATACCAATATTGCCACTTCAAAAATATGTTTAAAAAAATCTAGTAATTCTTTAAGACTGTGCCCGATGGAGAGTGAAATCAGATATTCTCAAGTTTGTACAAAAATGTATGTCTGAATATGAGTCACCTTCAAAATAAACTAAAATAATCCTCTTATTGCAATTTAAAAAATCTTATTAGTTTGCGCAAAACCTCCTTTTTTGTTGTTAATGAGATTTAATATATAATATTTTTCATGATGTATGCATACGTTAAAATATGGATATTTTCAAAAGGTTTCAAAATTTTATTGTAAAATTTATTTACTCCAAGATCAACACTTAAGTACATTACAAGTTAGAGTACGACGTAACAATTCAGTAATATTTTACAATAAGTGTTCCTTACTGTTTGAGTGAAATACATGAGGAACCCCCTAGAAGATGTATTAGATGAAAAAAGAAAAGTTATACTCCAATAAATTGATTGCATTGTTTGTGAGAACTTTTTAAATTAAATTAAGGTCACCGACATTGGTCTTTGAGGAATTTAGGTTTAATTCTACTTGTGTTAGATGTGGTTCGACGCAGGTGAGAAGTGTGTAATTATAAACCAGGTATTTCTTTATAAAACTATAATGGAATGTTTGTAATCACTTGCTGGTAGGGATTATGAAGGACAATCAGGGAATTATTTTAACTCGTTATGGATTTTTAAGCTCGCTTTTTAACAACTTGGTCATATAGCGACCACTGTAATTGTTTTAACTATAGAATGGACTGTAGGAATGACAAGTTTGGACAACACAAATACACACAAACATCCCTGTCCCATGCGTAACTCGAACCCGCGACTCTTCAGCCTTAGCGACCTTGGTTATCTAGGCTGACCGACGTGGATTTGTACGTTAGAAATTTATCAATAGGACTTTAAAATACACCGAATAGTTTTACTTTCACTGGTTTGGAGTATAGTGATCTTGGATTTCACAGCACCATCCCACACAATGTAGATGATTTTTTATCGTATTTGTAAAAAGAGAGAGATGTTTTCATTTGTAGTAATGAGTAATTGTTTAATAGTGGTTATACTTTAGAAAGTTTATTTTTATCGTTAGGAAGTTTTTGTAACTTACAATTTAATTTAGGGTCAATGTAAACACCTAAATATAGTGAAGGATGTTTTTGAGTTGAGGAGATTATTGCAATTTGAACGGATTATTGCATCGTTTTTGGGAAGGGGGAGGGAAAATTTTTTTCTCAGTGTAAAAAAAGTAAATTGGATTTGGATACAAGGATTTTTAATTTCCATTTTATAGGCAATCTAGAAAGAAATATCATCCTACATTCTTCCAACTCCTTCGCAAATGTTTACTGTATTCAAGAAAAGAGTGGTATCCTCGACGAATAAATGTGTTTTTGAATAGGATAATTATGGGAAATTACATAGTTTTCAGATGACTTAAGAGATCTCGTAGTTTTTAAATTCTGAAAGAAGTTCAGAAGTCCCTCTAGATTTATACGAGATATGTCGGAGGGTTTTCTCGTTTAAGAATATGAAATCAAGTCTTGTGCCAAAATTTTAGACTTAAAAAGGAAATATTTTAATTTAATTCTGTCGTTACAAAAATAGTCAACTCTTTTGTCGATAGTCCAACAGGTCAAATGCTTACAACAGCACTGGCCTATAGACGCCGGTATTGCATTGTTGCTGCAACCAGTCTGGCAGCAGATGATGATGCTAAAAAAAGGGCGTGGTAATGGTGGCCGCATTCACCCCTGTCGGATCTTCTGGTTGATCCAGTCGATGAAACTGGAGACCCTGGTGTACTGCGCATCCCCGTTCCTAGTCGTGCATATCGTGCCGGTGGAGCTCACGCCCACCACGCGGCCTCGGTACACCATGGGGCCGCCGGAGTCGCCCTGCAAGAAGCGAAGTCGTTGAATAATCTTTGCACGTTCACCTCTCTCCCCTTTCTTCCTTTCTCCCTCCCTACGCCTCACTGTCACATTTCCTCGCCCTTTCTTTCCCTGTCCATGTCTCTTTTCTCTTCCCCTTACTTACTGCTATCTCTCTCACTGTCACGTCTCCTTCCCTGCCCATCTCTTCTTCCCTCTCCATCTCTCCCTCACTACCTACATCTTTCTCTTCCCCTCTCCCCTTCCCTGTCCACGTCTCCTTCCCTACCCATTTCTTCCCTCACCATCTCTCCTTCCCTGCCTATATCTTTCTCTTACCCTCTCCTCTTCACTGTCAACGTCTCCTTCCCTGCCCATCTCTTCTTTCCTCTCTATCTCTCCTTCACTGCCTATATCTTTCTCTTCCCCTCTCCTCTTCCCTGTCCAAGTCTCATTCCCTGCCCATCTCTTCCTCCCTCTCCATCTCTCTTTTACCGCCTCTGTCTTTCCCTGCACCTCTCTCCACCAAAGCCCCTTTGTCTTTCTCTATCCCTACTTCTCTCTCTCTCTTTCCCTCCCCTTGCCCCTTTTGTCCTTACCTATCTTTCCCTCTCCCTTTTCTTTATCTTCATTCTCCCTTCACTTCCTTTCTCCCTCTCTTGCACCCATTATTTGTCTGTCACTTTTTTCTCAATCTCGCTATCTTTTTCTTTAAAACGTTCTTACTGCTATCTCTCTTTCTGTCACTCTCCACTCTCTCTCTCCCTCAATCCCAATGATGGAACTACGAGATGGGCCCCTGGGCGCTGGAACTTGAAGCACTGTTGAAATCTTTTGATATCATTCGATGGACCTTGGAACTTCAGCCCATCGGCTGACACAAAAGCACAATTTACACTTTAAAGTTAGTTTGCCTATGCCCCCTGCAGACAACGCGAAGAGATTAGGACAGAAGCTATCCCTCCCCACTTGTGGATGTGTTTCGAGCCAGGAGAAGAGAGCATAATCAACTATCGCCATGCTAGAAGACAGTCACCCTCCATAAACGTACTTATCTCTCAACTGTTTCTTTTAAATTTGTAAAGAGAGCTTATCTCGTAGTAGTGGCTTGCTTTTTGATGTCCATTTTATTCCGCGTCAAAAGAAACCTCTCCCTGCTCGTCTAGTCTGTATTTTTGTTAAATAAATGGTCTTCGTTACGCAATACATTCAACATTAGAGAGCGTGTTTACAATTTGATCGCCTTACCATTAAATTTCGTTTATTTATCTGTAGTATACATGTCAGAGTTGTCCTTTTTGCCAAAACATTTGAAACCGTAGACGCCATGTGTTTGTGCAACGCAACTCGTCTGAGCGCGCGCTGCTGTTTTGTTTTCATTTGCGAACAGCTCGCAGTCGCCATGAACTAGTTTGATCTTGCGCTTCAAGAAAATGATCCCATCCCCGTCCACTTCTCCCCCTTAGCCGCAAAATTCTATTCTAAAATATTAAAGATCCCTTCAGCCATTCACTTTCATATAGGTAAACAGAATCCTCATCGCAAAAGATTAAAAAGAAAGCTTCCAAGACAACTTTTCGATCCCCCATAGACTAGAACCGATGAGTCTTTTCTCATGACAAATCATATATGCAGTTGCATTATATTTAAAACTAGAATATTGTCTCTAATAAATCATATTGTTCATGTATATAACTCTTTAGTATTGTATATATTTTATGCGGCTGCAGAGGGCCAATGGCTAAGCTAGAATAAATAAACAAAACAAAAAAAAAGAAAATGCTGTACCAGACTTCCCTCCTTCAATTTCTTAGGGAAATCAAGATATAAATTGTCCCTTGTATTATCAATGGAGGGGGAGTCTTCGGAGTCCAGAGTTAACATTTTGATTTTATTGTTGTTTTAACGGCTTCTATAAATTAATAAATGTACATAACTATTAATATTCACGTGCAATTATCTAAACAAAGACATTATTCAATTTTTTAGCTCTGCAAATGAAAAAAAGCAACTTTCTCGCATCAATATCTGCATCTAAAAACAAATACCATTATTTCATGTTGATATAAAATAACGGACGATTAGTTATGTTCTATTAAACAATATTATACTAAGGTTTCCAATTCTTCAAATATTTCCAAAATGTGAACTAAATGTTCATTTTTTCAGTGAAGAGACCCAAATTGTTGTTTTTCGACTTGTATTGTGTTATTCTCTTATTAGATGGCTGCAACTCATTGCATAATGATAGTAATTACGAAACAGCTTCACTATAGTGCGGAGTTTGAGCAATTACAGAGAAGCTCACAGTTGATAAGAAATTTTTCATTGGTCATGGTTCAACGAAATGTTCAGTTGGACTCTCAGACAACCATTGAGAAGGCAAACCGCAGAAGCCATGACGTCCATGAAGGCAAAACGCACATGCTCTCCTCTGTTTCAAACATTTAGGCGAAAATCAAAATAATAAAGTCTTATGGGAACTGTGTCAATAATCAGCTCATAATAAATAAGAACAGATACTGAACATAGATCCCAACTTGACTCGTGTATTGCTCGTATGAAGTCAGATTGTGGTTGTCTTAAAAATATTACGTGGGGTACCTAGGTGGCTGTGCACTAAATGGCGTTGACCTACTACCGTAGGCCTGCTGAGACGTAACCGTTCATTGTAAAATTTTAAGTTTTTTTAATAGTAATCTTTAGTCGTAGAAAACTCGTACTGTATGAGAACCAGTGTAATAGGTATTAAAACACTTGTATGAAGTTTACGATATTCGCTCGTTCCTCGCTCGTATTGCAGTATTACTTCACACTCGGGTATTAAAACTAATCATTACATGGTTTCATAACGTACTATTTATCTACATCCAAATAATAATTCAATTTATCACAAACGTAATAATTTGTATCAAATTTGAACCAAGTAAAATAAAAAAAATATATAAATTGCAGATCCGCAAAGCACCGGCGGGCCTCAGACGGTCCAGTGCTGATGATAATACCCGCGTACAATTCGTTGCAAATGATATCAGGAAATGATAAAAATGTTTTTAACTTTACGCTGATCACTGTTAACACCTAACGAATTCTTAACGTTTGTCTTATTCTCGAAGCTCAATATAATTTCATATGTGAAATGCGTATTCCCTTATAAATCTATATAAATTGTTTATCGCGGTCTTCGAGAAAGCTAGAAAACGATTTTTGTCTTTAATTTGTGATCGTTCTAATCTATTTGAGAGCTAGAACATTTTTACGAAATTGTTAGGTAGACGAGTCACGTTCCCGATTTTAAATAATATCACTGTCACAAAGTATAAGATAGAATTGCTGTCTTTAATATTTCTCCCTCTATAAGAGGATTTTAAGGGAACAAGTAAACATTTCTCAGGTTTAATTTATAGAATAATGTAAGTGGAGAAGGAGATACAAAAATTATTAAACGAAAAACTCATTTCCGATCTTTGTTATCGTATATCTGACTAGTAAACATTATTTACAAGATATCACAGCTCTTATTACCCAGGCAAGAATCACAGCACTAATCCAAATAAATTTGCAAAAGTGTATTGTACAATATTTTTGGGACAGCTCGTCAACGGTTATTTGACACGAATGTAACTTTGCTGGCGGTTCTCAAAAGTACTGGTTAGTAATTTCAAAATTGCTTCGTCCTGATCATTTGAAGCTCTTGTACGGAAAACATGACATACAATTTCGGTCTAACTGTATATATCAGAATCAAATAATTCTTTAAAAAACGCAAAATTTTCAAGCAACTTTTTAATGTTTGAGCAACAATGAATTTCACACGCAAAATAATGTTATTATAATTGTTCTACTACAAGTAGTATAGCTCATTGCATCTACTAGGTTTCTTAAGTACAATACAGAATAACGTAAATTTAAAAAATATGCTTACTTCGTGTAACATAACGAAATAAGTACACAAACAACAACATATATACAATTTAACGTTTACTAACGAATAAAATAATATCTTTCAAATAAATGTAATGTAAAGGTACTTACGGGACATGATCTTCCGGTGACATCAATAACTTTGATGCAATGCGTTGAAGGTAAGGTGTTTCGGCAGGTACCTTGCACTCTCATTTCTGCTTTCTTCAAGATACCTTTTCGTTTGGTTGCAAAACTGCCTTGTCCCTAGAAAAGTGGTCGTGTCGTCATAGTTCTTTCAATTTAATCCGGAAGTACAATTCACCTTATACTCGTATTTTGAAAGGAAATTCTTTAAAAGACTATATATCTTACTTCTGACCCAAAGCCAATAATTTCCACTGTAGAGCCACGACCTGGATCATCTCTCCTTGAAGACGGTAAAGTGGCAACTGCTGTGTTAGGAACGTGTAATACAGAGTCTTGTACCTGCAATTGGAAAAGGGGAGATGGTAACGGGCGTACATTATCTAATCATCATTAACCATAGATGAGAAATTGAGCATTACGAGTATGAGGGAAAGAATCAAGTAAACGTTAGGTAAAGTTTTGAATTTATTTTCCGTACTTACGATTAACAATTAATAAAAAAATTGTAATGAAAATAGATATCATTAAAATTTGAATTCGAATAGAATTTAATGTTGAAACAGAAAAGTAATTCCTTTCATAATATACTTGTTAAATAAAAAAAATTAAAAACGAAAATTGATAAAATTACACGCGTACATCAACTATAAAATTATATCACTTGCAAATCCCTCTGAAAACATAGATCAATTAGCATTAAGATTTTGAAATGTTTCATGAAGATATCTGATTATTTAAAATATTCAAGAAATAACCACAAACTTTTTTTAATTTCTAGGTTCTATAAACACATTACTTTAGAATCTGGGAAGATCAATGGTCTCGTACGTGATTTTTTTTTATCCATGATCAAACATCAATGATCTTCATCGTGGATTCTTTCTTACCTTTATCAAGGCAATATCGAAATATGCGCGCGTTGGATCTCGTAAGTTCCGGAAACGTTCGTGAGTGAACCACTTCTCTGCCCGCACTGTGTGAGCGTTTGCCAGAGATTTTGCCCCAGCTTCTACTTCCACCACGTGCGTTGAGGGACTTGAACTGAAAAAAAGTTGTTTGTTTTTCGAGTATCTTACGAATATCTTTTCTCGAGTATCGAGTGATTAGTAGACATTTAGTTTATTCTTCCGACATGTACAGAACAACAAACTTTTGACATAAGGGTCAAATCCAAATATAAAATCAAGAACTTAGTTCGATTTATTCGTATCTTTTCTACCAGGAGAAACTGTCTCTTATATATTACATCCTTGAATTACATATCTGGGGGAAAAAATATTGTCAGAAAAAAGAAATGATATTTCATTTTCATTGAAGAAATTAATTATACGATTAATATATACTATTTAATATATAAAATCGTATTATGTTTATCTTTAATTTTTTTAAATTCAAAATGTTTCGATCCTCTCCCCATATCGCAATTGCAGTTCTTCTGTTAAAATATTATTCGAAATAAATTATTACTCT
The DNA here is from genome assembly GCA_031308135.1 of Acheta domesticus. NCBI lineage: Eukaryota > Metazoa > Arthropoda > Insecta > Orthoptera > Gryllidae > Acheta > Acheta domesticus. The sequence continues at coordinate 124,736,919 of JAHLJT010009355.1, forward strand.
AAATTCTTTTGTCGAAAGGATAATATTTATATACTTTTTTATAGTTCTTGTAGAAATTGGGTAAGAAAATAGGCTAAACTGCACTAATTCGGCTCTCTGCTTAATAACCATTATCGGCTCTTTCCTTGGGAAATGTAGAACATTAATTTATAGATGTAATTTTATATTTCTAATTTGATTTCTTACCCAAAATGTACGTTATATATGTTCCAAAATAATACGAGTACTTCAGAAACTTACTTTTCCACACAGTGTGCTGCAGTCAGTACCCAATGAGCATTAATGATGGACCCGGAACAAACCGAGTAAGTTCTGGAGTTCTTCGGCGTGTTGTAAACTCCCACCTGTTAAAGAAACTGAATGACAAATCTTATGTTTGTTAGTTTCTGAGTATAAGTGTGCAGAAAAAATCAGAGATAAATAATTATTTTTAGTTATTTTATTTCTGCTTTTTTCTAATAAACGTTCCAGATTCTAATTACGTATATCTCGAAAATTTACTGTAATTTTCAATACACCTCTAAGCCTTGTTTTTTATTGCTTAAATTGGAATCTTATTAAAATTTATAAAATTACCAAATTTAAATAGTTTTAGAGGCCACTTTTAAAGTAATGATGAATACCTAAGTTTTGCAAGTGCTATGAAATTCTAGTGCCATTTTTATGTTCGCATCTACAAGCAATATTATGGATTTACTTAAAAAATAATGAAGTGTATAATGAAATAAAAGAAAATATTTCATGTTAGGTTGTTTGTAAAATTGTTTTTAATTTTTGTGAGAAATAGCTTAATGTTTTTCAAACGGTTATTTATTCATTTTTAGTTCTCTCATTCCATTTTTATGGAACGTTAACAAAACCCCCAAAAATTTTTTTTCTTTTTGTACGATCCTTTTTAGGATACTTCAGATTATTACGAAACGTCTTGAAATATTAAATGAATGGTTGCCAAAGGTCATCTAAGCTGAATGGAAACACAAATCTTTGCTGTGACCACAAAACTACAAACGAGTGTGATTTTACCTGATAATCTTCTTATATTTTCAGATCGCATCACCAAATTTTGAAAAGAGTTTTTTTTAGACGAATAGGAGATTACGTTATTTTAAACGAAAATTAATCATGGGAAGTGGTCGAAGGGTTCTGATAATCCGAGTTAATGCACTCACAATATACCGAAGTGTCGAATAAAAGCCACCTCCGTATTTGATCTCTATGAAAATTCAGCTTATACCACATTCAAGGCAGCGATAATAAAAGGAACTAGAAGTTAGGTTTTTTTATTCAATTTGACATTTAGATCATTTGCTCAAATAGTTGTAGGGATCTGTTTCAAACTCAGAACTGTACAAGTCTTTTTTAATTATTTTTTCATTCTTTTGTAATAGACACGTGAACAATTGACGTTTAATACATCCTTTTGCGCCGCGAATATAATTCTTTCTTTCAATCTGCATCTCCATCCCTGACTACCAGTATACTACTCTGGTAATCAGGGCGAGACCCAGGTGATGGAACCCAGCCGTCGGTTATCGTCACTCACATGGCTGTGGACAATTAGAGCTTGGTATTCACTCGCGGCCAAACCTAGGGATTTTCTAGGGGAATTTCTAGGGGAATTTCTAGGGGAATTAGCAATATTGATCATTGTGATTTTTTGGCACTTCTGCTTCTCATTCCTCTGCTGTCTACATCTTCATCTTTCATCACCGTCCTCATAAATCCTCCAAGTTGTCGGAACGCACAACGTGAATATTGGGCTACTAACATCAGTCACGCGGCTTCCACATGAGATCTTCACCTCTCACATAAGTAGTTTTCCGAGGCGCTCACCACGTAGTCGTACTGGTTGGCGGCGACGTCCTTCCCGCCCAGCACGTTCAGTTCCTGGTCCTTTTTCGCGGCGGCGACCGGCGGAGCGGCGTGAGCCAGCAGCAAGCACAGCGACGCCCACGTCAGGATCAACATGGTGGAGGAGGTGGAATGACGCTGCCGGCGGCGGGACCGGCCTTTTGTAGTGCGGGAGGTGCGGCAGGTGATAGGATGGTGGGGGCGGAGAACGCAATAGTAGGGATGGGAGACGGCTGCAGGTGGGAGGCGCGGAGTGATCCGTTTGAAAAGTGGGATAGGGAACGGAGAAAATCATAGTTAGTTTGGGAGATAGTGGGGGTGGTAGAGGCGGGAGAGTTGTGGATTTCAGGGGACGAGGCCACAGTTTGGTCTTTCGAGGGACCGTATGATGGTGAGGCATTAGACACGAAGGGCCTGTGAGGAGTGTAGCAGAAGCAAGGTCAGCAGTGGAGACTTGGCCGTGTCAACGGAGGTACGGCGAAGACGGAAGTGGGTGCGGCGTCAACAAGGGGCGGGATGGACGAGACAGTGCAGAAGCAGAGTTGATGAGTGGCATCGACAAGGGTAGGGGTGGTGTAGACGGAACGTCGGTTGATTCATTGTTTCAGGGCACGTCAGTTGCAATGCTCGTTAGTCCCATTAGTCTAGTCAATGTTTTGTCGCGAGAGGTGGCGGTGTTCCTCCCCAGATGAACGGTGGAAACCGGCGCTGGACGGTGAAATTCCTACTCAAGGTATCTCTCCAACCGGCTGCCGCCCCAGTTGGGACGAGCTTTAACATCCCGACGGGTCTCCTGTTAAATGTGGTTAGTAGTGCATGTAAGTGTATGTGTCAGGGGTTAGGATGGGGCAAGGAAGAGAAAGGAAAGATTGCACACAATACGTGGCACGTTTATATGAGAATTTCTCCGGCATTCGCATAATATTTATCGGAGACATCACAGAAAACCAATACCAATCAGCGCAACCGATCGCTAAAATTCTTCTCCAGACAGCGACTGAATTCAACTATCTCCGTAGCTAGTTGCAAAAATCCTCCACCGTCGAGACTCAAACCCTAAGACCTAATCAGAGATGCTGCAGAGGGAGGCAATTCTGGGTGAACCGGCTGAGCTAAACTAGACCGCTACCTGGAGAGGTGGATCAGGACATCGACTGATGTCACTGCAGTGCCTCTGACCGGGAGATCCTAGGTTCCAGACGGTCCTAGGATTCCCCCACGGTCCCGACTGTCGCAGGACTTTTGACACTGGCTAGATAGCTAAGTCGAGTTCTGTCGCTGCCTGGAGGAGAATTCTAGCGGCCAGGTGCTCTGATCGGTAGTGGTATGTGTTGTCTGCGACAGGCGAATGCCGGAGCAGTGCCCTAACACGCCACGGACCACGCGCAATCTTCCCTTTCCATTCCTTCCCCTTACTTACACTCACACTTACATCCACGCCACTACCACACGTGCTGGGAGACCCGACGGAAGCTTAGAGCTTATCCCGGTTGAGGCGGTGCCCCGCTTGGGGGCAATATCTGGTTGGGGCGGTACCCCGCTAGCAGACGGTCAGTCTGCGCCCGATCTCCCCATTCAGTGAGGGACGTTCACCTCCATCCCCCAAGGAAAATGCACTACACTTTCGGGACTAATGCTTTTAGCCGTTGACGCACCCGGAATCGCTAAGCAATAAATCAATCAACTCGACCAGTGGTAACGGTATGGTCACGGCAGGGGGGTGGTCGTGTTAGCGGGTCATTGAGCTATGGTGAAGGTGGTGCCGTTGCGAGCAAAGGCACGATCGCTGGCAGCGGGGGAGGGGCAGGTTTAGCGGTGGCGGAGGCGTAGGAATTCAGTGGCGGAGCGAGCAGTGGATCCTGGGCGTCGGCTGCGGGGTGAGGGGGCGAGGCGGAGGCGTGCGGCAGCGCAGCTGTGCACGTGCCCTTGGCACCGCAGGCGATCTCACGGGCGAACGCGCCGGGCAACCGTCAGGTTGTTCGCTCACACATGTGCTGAGGGTTCAGTTACCACCAGGCCCGCTCCTTCGTATGAACACGCACATTTCGTTACGCTCCTTCAGCCATGAACGAGCGAAAGAAAGTGGCGCTGCCGACCCCCGGTGGCTATCGGCAGATCGCGGCCCGGTGAGATCGCTAAGTCAGTAGTGTCGATCGCTAAGTCAGTAGGACCAATTTTGTCGTGAGTCGGGAAAATGCTATGCTTTATCCCACATGTATTGCACCGATTTCTCAAGACTTCATGACAAAATCAAAATGACTAGCAATGTTGAACCTATTGTTATGTAGGATAAAGTAGCTAAGTCAGCGTCGTAGCGATCTCGGACCGAAGGATCGCGGGTTCGAGTCCCGCCTCGGACATGGTTGTATTTGTGTTGATCTTTTCACCTCCTATCATCATATCATGTCATCTTCACAGTCAGCATAACATTAAATCCAATAGTGGTCGCCGATGACGTAAATGTTGACCTTAAATAACAAATAACTGTCACTGACGAAACAGGCGATTAGAATTTAGCTCAGAGGCTGCTTTTAGGCTTGAGTGTCTTTTGCATGTAGATTGTACAACAGCAATGAAAGCTGTCCCACTTTAATTCTACAACGTGGGACTGACGGCATTTCTTCCCCTTCGAAATGAGGCGTACGAAGGATTTCTTCTCGCTTCGATCTAATTTGAACCCGCGAACTTGGGTTAAACAGTACGGTACTCTAATCGTTACATAATTGAAGCCGCTATGGAGAGAGAACTGTTTAGCAGAATGAATATTCTGTGGAATTCACAAAATCGCAAAAAACTTTAATGACCTGTGAAAGAGTACTTATTGTGATTCTAATGCCTAACTTATGATCATACTTGAATTGGTTGTTTCATAACACATTATGATATATTATGAAAAAATGACAAAGAAATGGTGGATTGAGAGCAGGAAAACTGCAGAATTCCAAGAATTCCTGCATTTTGCCCGCTTTGTCCGTCATAAATTCAACACCCATCAACGAGATTTGAACTTCGGTGTCGCAGACAAAGCTACAGAGCTAGCCAATACTTTTCAGGCTCCCCAACGTTAGAAGAAACATTTGCATTTTGGAAATTGTACGCGTATTTCCAGGAGCATTCAGAAGTTTGGGTGTGGATGTGCATACACTTTTATTCTCGTAGGATAAAGTAATTTTTACTCGCCATTAGTAAAAATAATGATACGTAGGATAATAAAATGTATACGTATGCGAACAAGAGAAATCATGGGGAAGATGTGAAATGAACACAGATTCATTCTACAAAGTTTACTGAAGCAATTCACTATATGGGAATAGTTCTATTGGTCTCTTCTGAAAGAGGATGAGTCATATCATGTGGAGAAAAATATTGCTCAATTAGATGAACGAATGATTATTATAAAATTTTGCTATGAAACGTTTCTTTATTTGCAGCAATTTCTTGACAATATATATTATTTTATAATGTACAGAAGGTTCTGCTCACGAGTAAAACTGATGAGGATATTTCTAAGTATTGTCGAAGAAAATATCCATTTTTCGGATTGAAACGAAGTAAAACGAAAATTTGTGAATGCACGCAATTGAAGTAAACAGGGTATCACTATTCATTCGTAAAAGTTCTTAAAATGTGAAAAGAACACACTAAATCAAGTCGTGGTCCATTAGTCGTCAGTACTGTCACGTGAATGTTTCCCATAATTTCCACGCAATTGCATCTTGAAAAGTACGCAAAATTTTTCAGTCACCGTATTGGACTCAACTTTATTTACGGTTTCTTTTAGCTTTTCGCAATACTTGGCAGCCGAATAAGAAACCTTCTCAAAATTTGTTTTCAAGGTGTTATTAAGATTTTATTTTCGTAGTTTAGGTTTAAGTTTACTTCAGCGTTTAAGTATTTACTGCAGCAATATCGCACGGCTAAATGAATATTGTGATATTGGTCGTATTTTCGGCACATATCACTATAAAAATTTTGTCGCGAGTCGGGAATATGGTATGCTTTATCCCACATGTATTGCACCGATTTCTCAAAACTACATGACAAAATCAAAATAACTGGCAATGTTGAACCTATTGTCATGTTTGGTGATCGGTCGAGGCTTATGACTGAACTAGGAAGAAGTTGTAAAATAAATATGTTTCTTGTGCTTTGAGGTTAATGTAAATTATTGTATGGGTTTGTAAGACATATTGTTCACGTGGTGATATGTGAATAAAGTTACCAAGAGTTGCAAGTTCATATAATCAGTTGTGACATTTCTCTCGCCGAAGAAAGTGCGTTCATATTATTTTCACATTGCGTTGTAATTTACTTGTACATCATTTTTAGAGTAGTTTATCAATTTTAGAGACATTTTAATGGTACTAAAATTCTTTCAAAGAAAGTTAAAGTTAATTAAAAGGGAGTATGCTACTTTTACAAACGTTCCGCTTATAATTTATTTTAAAGCCTACAATTGCACAATGCGTCAATCCAGAAATAACTGAATATTTTAATATAAGTTTTTCAAGGAGGTTCACAAAAAAATCTGCAACCTTCAACATGCATAACCGCTTCTCAAAACGCTAGGTTTCTCTTATACACAGATTTGCAAAATTTGATTTGAAATCATATTTTGGTATATGTTTATGTAGATTACAGTGTTCAATAGAAGGAAAATTACGAATGTTGAAGTAATTATTCAAAAATGACATTGACACCTGCGTCCACGCGAATAGAAACAGAAGACCAAAAATGTTCAAAATATGTATGTCTTTGCTGTACGCCGAAAACTGAAAATATTTTAACACTGACTTGCAGAAGATAATTGTAATACGAGGGTTGGGGCAGAAGTAATGGCAACTATGTTTTTTTTCTAAAAGAAATATTATTGAAGCGAACAATTTTATTTGTAGTATGAGAGAAATGCTGCAGTAAGGTGTATTCACATTTACAGAGGTCTCTGTGAGTGTCTCTTAGTACAGAAAGCAACGTGAAATTTGATTGTCCAACTACCGCTGTTCGAGATGAATGTAACGTGTTTCGAGTAGCGTTCGTTCTTCAAGACAGCCGTTCTCCATGGAAGAAATGCTCGAGAATGTCACAGGGAATTGGTGGAAGTTCTCGGGAATAATGCCTTTCCATACCGGGCAGTCGCGAAACAATCACGAGGATTTCTGCGAGGACGCGTAGAAACCAGCGACCAGCAATGCACGTGATGACCTGTGAGCGTACGGACAGACGTGGCATGTGCAGTAATCGAACCTGCCGAATTGGGCCTTTAGAAAGGGTATATAATTCTTTTAGAATGTTGTGAACTTCTATATACTAAAATGCTTTGGAACATGAAACCAGTACTGTCATTTCAAATACTTTAATAAATATGAGAACGACAATTTTTGTGTGTCGTTATATGGTCATGCACTTACTTCATATTCTGCCCTATCATGTGTATATTTTACATTTTCCCCCCGAACTCGTATTCCCACAAAAATAGTTGCTATGACACCAACCCTCGTATATTGCGAAATAATGTAACATTAGATCTTAAATATTAAAAAACCTTCATAAGTTTGCAATTTATTCTGAGGTCAACGTTTACCCCTCCCCTCCCCCAATTGGCATTCTTCGCGTAGCGGAGTGACATTGATATGTGACTGTTGAACACGGTCGTAAGTAATAATAAATAATTATTTTATTTTCAAATTCGTATTTTTCAAACGGGTATAATTTTGAACACGCGAAATAGCAAATTGCTGGAAGAATTTTGTCATTCTGAAAATTTGAGTATTCATTAATGAATTTGATTTTCATTTTATTTTCTTGGAATCGTACTTTATTAGATGTGGCATTCTTACTAACTATTCTAAGGTGTAGGAAATACTAATTTTATAACAACCCTTGTGTAAGAATGTGAGGAATTTTTCTACCTGTTCAAATTATTGTTTTTAAATCGTCCAAGTTGATTACCATAGTACTAATATACAACTACAATCACATATTAAGCATCCTCGCACCTCCCGTTAGAATCTCATCTCCCTCTCGACCCAGTTGCCCTGTTTGCTCTCTCCGCACCGCTGGCCTTATCCCGCCTGCCGCTCTGCCAGTACCACACTCTCTGAGAGCGTAGTCTTCCGCGGCCGGAGTCAGTACTCACTTGGCTATCCGGGAGACGCCGCGTCCAAGGCATAGGTGCCAACGTTTCGGCCGCCATTCTGCGACCTTCATCAGGGCATGGCACCTGTGCCATGGACGCGGCGTCTCCCGGATAGCCAAGTAAGTACCACACACTGTCCGCTCCGCCCTCCTTCTCCTGATTGATCTACGCCTAGCAACTACACCTCTCCCGGCAAGAATTTGTTGTACACACATCATGAAAGCACATTTAAATTTCATACTGTGAAATCGATGGAACACTAATTGATTTTTTTTTGGATCGTAACTAACACATCCAAATAGATATGATGCATTTGTTCACAAGTATGTGATTGTACATGCTTTGATTTCAGTATTATACATTGAAAACCAAACTTTCAAAGTATTAATTTTCTTGTTATTTGAAATATTAAACCCATAGGAAAATTACACTCAACAACTAACAGATATGACCTTCTGGTTCATACCACTGATTGGTTTATTTAAGTTCAAACAGGTAGAGGGAAAATGCTACAGAAACATTACCTAATGTCTCTCGTTTTGTGGCTGACTTCATAAACAAACCACTGAATAATGTACCATTCTCTCTGGCTTGATGAGTTGTTACCCTTTCTCTGAAGCACATGTGTCTGTGAACACCAGCTCTCTTTGTCTGGAACGAATACAACTGCACTGCACGCAAGTGAGGCGGTGTGACGCACGTGTACATTACACGATATCATCCGCAGCTGGGTCAACGAATGTCCAGGTTCTAGTCTGTCAACAAAAACAATTCCATAAAACTTTCCTCTCTGCATTGCACGAGTGGCAGAAATAGTATACGGTCCTTTATTTACCATTTTAAGGAATTATTCAAAAGAACGAAAAGTCGCGTTTTGAGAGAGTAAATCTTATGGGTTTTCAGCCTTTCAAAGCCTTTTTTGGAATTCGAGTGATAATATACACGTGGAAGGGAAAAGAGATTCCAGCTTGTAGTTGTAGATTAAAGCCGTGTATTGAATTTTTTATTGAAACGCATGAATTAATTTACAAAAAATATGAAAGTGTATATATTTTCCTTTTGTATTCAGAGTACTTTTAAGAGACCTATTGACTGATGCTAAAATTATTCAAAACAAAGATAAACGCTGGAAGTTTAAAAAGTAAGTTCATTCTCGTTCGTTTCGCATCAAATTTGGACTATGTGTGTTAGTAACTCTAGAAACAATTCTCTTGTAATGTAATTTTTGGTTTCTACTGGGCGTACCCTCGCTTATCTGGGCACATCCGGTGCGGCCCGTTGCTTGTGCAACCTTCCCGACGGGAGAGAAGGCGCTCAGGCTATACGGCTATTAGCAAGTGAAAAGTAAGTGGCATGAACTACACCCAGCTATCACGAGAAGTCTGACTCAAATTCTTCTATTTTAGCAGCATCTGGTTTCATGTACACGTGAACTATTTCTATTCCTTATGCTATAATCCCTTTGCAAGTAGTGGTATACACTTTTTTAATGGGGAAAAATCTTTAAAAGACACCACTCTTTGTGGGACTTGGATTTCCATCAAGTAAAAAACAACGGCGTCCGCCTTCATCCCGGAACTGCTTGAGGGCATTTCTTCAAGATGTTGCTGTCATGTAGTTAAATGTAGAGTCTATGCCTTCTCTCTTTTTCCTGCATAATTACTTTTACCAGTTTCTAGACACTATTCCAAGTCTTTGGCGATTAAAGCATCGTATCTGCTAGATTTCCCATTGCAATTGTTTTGTCTAACAGCGGGTAAGGTTCTTGTCTTGGCCTTTCTCAATGTGGACAGTGCAAAAATGTATGCTCAGCTGTGTCAGTTTGCTCACATCGCTCGTCTTCAGTTATGCTATTCTTTTCACATAGTGGTTAAATTGTCCATGCCCTGTCAATATTGGCGTCACAAAATAATTTAATTTCTTATGCTTGCCTTTAAGACACTTTTCAATGTTCGGATTTAATGCCTTGGTCCATTGGCCCATCGACTGTGTTGCATTCCATTTTTCTTACCTATCGTGTAGGATTGTTTCTCGAATAATTGTTTTTCCTTTACTACATTTCCGACGTTTCTTTCAAGTATATTTTTCCTCTCCTTGATTTTCTTAAACGCCTTGACAACCTCGTTTCAACCGCCTCGACATGGTCATTCCAATTGCTTTGACCTACTTGTACCAAACACCTTGACGTTCTCGTTCCAATCCTCTTGACATGCTCGTTTCAATCGCCTTCACATGCTCGTTCCAATCTCTTTGTCCTACTCGTACCAATCATCTTGACATGCTTATTCCAATCGTCTTGACATGCTTGTTTCAATCGCCTTGACATGATCGATTCAAGTGTCTTTCCTTGCTCATTCCAAACGCCTTGGCATGCTCATTCTAAATGCCATCGATCCCTCGTTCTCCGCAATGTGTAGAAGTGCGTGGTGGAGGGCGCGACTTCAACCGACTCGCGTCGGGCCAGGCGGGGCTGGGCCAGGGCCGGGCGGGCGGAGGCCACGTGGTGACCTGGTCAATATCACCACCACCCCGGCGCCCGCGCCGCGCCGCGCCGCGACGCCCCTCGGGAGGCGATCCCGCACGCGTGATCCCCGGCAAATTGTCCGGAGCGCCCCGGCGCACGCGGCGGCGCCGCCTTCTCTTCCCCATCCTCCTCCTCCTCCCCCTCCTCCGATCCCGGCACGGCCCCCTCCCCGCCGATGCGTCGCTGTTCTTATCGCATGCCACCGCCCCCTGCGTGGCCACCGCCGCCGCCATTTTGAAGGGGGCTTCTGCGGACACTCCGCCACGCACGTTGTGGCTCTGGTGAGCTTTTCTCAAGGACTGATTCACCGTGAAAGGGGTGGCACTGAATCGCTCGTATCTCTGTAAAACTAGGTTATGATTAATACTTTAAATATTGGATACACCGGGTATTGCAGTGGTGTCAAGGTCTTCTACTGGTGGAAGTGGCACGTGTCGTGGCACTGTAGCCTGCCACGATATTCTCTGCGCAACTAGCGTCGGGAAAGGGAACTATTACGAGTAAAACCCCGCCGTTTTACGATAGGGATGGCGTTATCTCTGGTGGTGAGGTAATGAACTGCGTGGAGGGGCGATTTTGTCGTGGCACTCGTACCACGGATTCCTGCTCGTGGCATCGACCTTGAAAACACTGCTTTAAATATTGGATATATCAGTTCTTGTATTGGATAAAATATAGATATTTGGTGAGATGCAGCTCTTTAACAATCGCACAGCAAATGCAGGAATCAGCAACGGACCCAGGCGTCGGTTTTTACTCTGTAATTGTTTCGGTCAGAAGGTTACAGTTTTATCATTTAGGACATTAATTGTCAGAAACACTCTGGACCCTTGGTGATAGTTTCACCTTGAAACGTTTTCGGTGTTGGTAAACTCTCAATAGTTTAGTTTACTTTTTTAATTCAGCTTCCAAATCAATAAATTTTGCCTCATTTTCCTGAATTCAAATAAGAATATGTGTTTGAAGATAGAGGGTCTCGTGAGTTATTTTTAAACATTTAAATTGAATGAATGGGATTGAGGGAACCAAGCCACTGAGAAAATTTCTTCAGCTTGTCAGTGGCATTTCCGTCAACTTCATGGTCGAAGACTTCATAGTCGCTGACCTCAAGTTGAAAACCAGCGATAGATGTACAGTGTGGGCAAAGTAAAATTAAGTGCGAAGAAATATTTATTTTTTGACTTCGCGTTGATTGGGTATTTAACGGTACCTATGAAATAATAAAGTCAGTCATAGTTGAAAAAATGTATTATATTTTGGGATCATCGAATACAATGAACTGATATAGAGAACGAAAAATATTACTCCCCGTAGGTTCACTATAACCGGAGTCGATTGTATGTAGCTAGTGTCGAAGGTCCGCCACCACCAGAACTCAAATTCTAGAACCTGCCGATCAGAGCCACAACAGATGGCAAAACTGGCTTTGAGCTAAAGTGGCAAAGAGATAAACTCAGTCGGTAGTTTCGTTAATTAGAAACGCCTAATTTCAGTCGAAAACGTTTTGTTCTCAACGAGTTATTAAGCACTTCTGTCGCTCAGTGTCTCCTCGACATCACTGTTTCGAATGCTATCCTCCCCCTAAACAATGAAGTTTGCATAGTTCCACTTACCTGTGCATTTCCCGGAACACCAGGTTTCCCTGGTATCCCTTCAGTTGTCGTCGGTACACACCTGCCAATACCATCCTTCCTGGAAACGAGTCAGTGGTTTTGTATTTGGAAACATCCAACGCGTTTGCTCTGATCAGATTTCGTGATGTAGCGTGCGCGTGCGTTTTACACATTTATTCGTTTCGAGCGAAGAGCGAATGAGAGATATAGAGGTATACCGAGAGAGAAAGAGATAGAGAAAGAAGGACAAAGAGAGAAAGAGAGAAAACGAAAGAGAGGTAATGCGTTGTGGGGGTGAACTCGATATTCAAACTGTTAAAATTTTCCATTTTACCTATTATTTTGAAAAAAATTGATAATGAATCTGGTAAGCGTGAAGGTTTTCATTACAGTGAAATGTAAATCTGAAGAAATTTGTCGGAGAAGATCACAGTATGATACAGGTTTATCAGGCCGTTATTCTAATGTTATTCTAGAGAAGAAAATGCAACTTCAGTCTTGATTGAAACAAGGCTGTGAGGTAAAAAGGGAAGTAAATGTATGCACGTGATATATTACCCTATCCTATATGGTCTTGGAAAAAATAAAGATCGTCTTCTCAATGAATTTGTGATTGTGTTTGGGTGATTTTAACGAGGTGATGGCATCAAATTAAAAAAAATTAAAGAAACTCGGAAAACCAAGATGATGATTTAGTAGCTTTCTGTAATAGTCTTTTTAGAATGCGATATGACGTATTCTAAATCAATGACTTTTGTATGTGATTAGATTATTTTCGTACAATTTTGGAAAGAAGTATAAATAGGGTGTCATTAAAATGGGGGGAATCATACTATAACAAATTAATTTTAAATATGTTCGTTTTCTGTTAGTTTTTAAAACGAAACCAAACTTCAAATAACTATATCTAATTTCTCTACTGAAAGATTTTTCATCGAAAAGTGTGATTTTCGTAGAACTACAAATTAAAAAACATGTAATGCTCTTATCTCTTGAAATACACCTTGAAAAATATTTTGGACAAAAGGAAAATTGTGCAATAATGGAAAACTAAATTGTGTGAATGTGGAGTATAACTGTCACCAAGAGCGGCGGTTTATGTGAAAATAATTCACGCGACATTGTTAAATTCTTTGACATTGTCTCAGAAACATTTCGTGGTCTTCACTCTCGTACCGAATCCTTCTCTAACACCCCCCTCCCGAAAAAAAGCGACAGCTTCATTACTTCTAAACAAATCAACCTCTCTCGTTAAGGAATCTCTCTCCCTTCTCTCTCTTTCTCTTTCTCTCTCTCTCTCTCTCTCTCTCTCTCTCTCTCTCTCAGGCGCATTTCATCGAAGTAATTTCTGTAAACGACCCGCTTCATTGACTCGTACCAACCGAAGTGTCGCGTACTTTGTTTCTCGCTGTTCAATCGAGTCCTCACAACCTCCGAGAAAGTAACAAAATGAAGTAATCTCTCTGACGACGTCTTAATTGCAGGTATAAATAAATTAATTAATTATACTCCGTCATTTACGGGAAAACGTCGGTTCTACTTTTTCCTCCGGTCCTTTCTATCGTCGTCGCCCGCATGAAAATTTAATTAGTGTTTTCGCTTTTGCTCGGCTCGCAAAAACTGATAATGCGGACACAAGGGCCCTCGTCCGGTCTAATGAATTTAATAAATCGCTCCAGGGAGCGCTCAAGGGCGAATGGGAAGGACGGGCCTTGCGCGGTGACGTCGCCCAGGTGACACAGTGCGAGGCAGGGCGGCGCCATTGCCAAATTGACGCCTTTTGCGACGTTGGTGGCGGGAATTACTACGACGAGGCAGAAGCTCGGTGGTGTAGTGGCCTCCCAACCAATATGCCGGTGAACGAAGCTAGCACGCTCGAAGCTTTTTTGAAGGATGTTTCATTAACGGGAGTCCTTTGATAGAGCATCACAAATACCCCTCCGGAGGGACACACTAATGAGTGTTTAGTTTTTAAGTGAGACGTCGGCAAGAGCAGATTATGTGATTTTTAAAGCAAATGTGAATTTGCTTTGATGTATCTCTTGAACTGGTGTGATTCTTGGCTCATCGATTTCAGAACATAAGAAGCATTTAAAGTTAATACTTGGTCTCTTGGATGTATTTTTATACCGAGAATATAGCTATTTTATTGAGCGATATTTTGTTTGTTCTAACAAAACGTAGGTACATGACATCTTGGTTTTTGAGTATACGTTGGGCGGTGATATTCCTTCTTTGCTCATTGATCCTTGGATCTAAAAAGTTTGCTTTTAACTTTTTTTTATAATTATTCCAGTACCTGATTTCATGATCACACATGTATAATGGCTGAACGATTTTTTAGGCACGAGTAAATGCAGACAATAAGGAAAAAGTATAGAGTAGTAAGAGTAATGGAGAGAGAGGAAAACCAAAGAATTTTAATGAAACCTGTGTCAAACCCACTTCATCCACGTCAAATTCCACATCGTCTCGCCGTAATATCAAACCATGTTTTCAGATATGCAAAGGTTGCGCGATTGCCGTTACTCCTCGCCACGTTTTGTTTAATGAGAAAGGGAATGGCCCCATGTCCACGTTGTCAATCATTTCATGTCATGTTCACATTGTCGATCGCGATCAGACATGTTTTCCACGAGTTCTAACAATAAAATAAGAAATGATAAAATGTTAAATACTGTAAACCTTCAGTTGAGTATAAGTCGGTGACAGTGATTTGCAAAATAACATCAATATCAGTATAGCAGTGATAATATAATAATAATAATAATAATAATAATAATAATAATAATAATAATAATAATATATTTTGCGCGAAGTATTGTAGAGGCACCGATAGTCCCAAGACCTACTCCTTAGGAAGCTAGTTGCAAGCCGGAGTAGACTTTGTAAACATCTGACTCATAACATCTCTAGTCGTGAATTAGAGCAATGATAATTATTATAATATTAATAATAATAATAATAATAATAATAGTTATAATGTAAATTGGCATTTCAGATTAGGATTAATCTCGCGTTTGCCGGCCCCGTGACCGAGATCGTTAAGGCAGTAGTGCAGTAATGATCTTGGACTGTGGGGGGATCTTGGGTCGCGGGTTCGAGTCTCGCCTCAGGCATGGTTGTATGTATTCGTCCTTTCACCCCCTATCCTATCATCACCACATCGTTTCATCCTCATACCATAACGTTACACCCAATAGTGGTCTCTAATGACCAAGTATTTGATGCGACCTTAAATAACAACAAAAAAATCCCACCTTTGCCAGTTAGCTGTGTTCTCAAGCCAGGGCCCTATATTTATTTCACGATAGAATTACTCCACACGGGGATATACAGCAGTACTTTCCTTTGCATTCTTCTCCAATCCACTCTATTGTTTTCCCCACAATTTGGGTCTTTGCGGACATTGCGAAGGAGAGTTTCGAAAATGGCTGCAGGAAACTGTCCAAATCTCTCACAGTTCTATTGGCGAATGAACATTTCCCCTGCCTGTATTTTGCTTTTCTTTCCGAATTTTGTGAACAAGTCTCCTACATCGAAATTCACTGGAATCTCTTATTTATTATGAATGGCTTCCGAGTCGTTGAACTACATTCGGTTTATCCACACTCGTAGTGCAAATCCTATTTTTCCTTTGGGTTTCGAATAGTTCCCATGCCTTTTTTAATGCACTTTCCTGAGCTTCAATTTGGCATCTTCTTTTCAATCGCTATCTTTGCAATTCTTCAATTCTGAATGTGAACAAACAAGTTACTCCTTAATACTCTTACCAGTATTCTATTATAGCATGAACAAGAGATATAAACCCCCCTTTTTGGCTTTCGGGTTGGCCTTTATTATACGCAATACAAAATTGCAACGTCTTCTTACCTCCTTAATGTATTTCATCTCCCACTTTAACTTACATGTTGTTACTGAATATCAAGGTACCTGCGCGGTTCGTTTCACACACCAGTACGCGAAGTTAAAAAAAATCCCCCTCACCAAACTCACACTCCAAACGCCCGGACATGCGCAAGTTACACCCCGAGTAAACATCCCCACATCTGCGCTGAGCATACGGAAACTAAACACTTTAACCACGGGCAGCAGTATT
This sequence comes from Acheta domesticus, assembly GCA_031308135.1. Lineage (NCBI taxonomy): Eukaryota > Metazoa > Arthropoda > Insecta > Orthoptera > Gryllidae > Acheta > Acheta domesticus. Next base: position 124,753,142 of record JAHLJT010009355.1, read on the forward strand.
TTCTTTCAAAATTTAAAACAATACTCCTGATGTTGTTGCGGTGTTATCTCGTGGGCCACTAAACAGAACATTAATGTAGGACGTGCGTGTATAGGTAATAAATAAGCATGTACCTGATTTCGTAGCGGTTTCATCGCAGAGGCAAAGAGCAGTGATACAGCTGTAAATTTTTCCCCGCGTGGGTTTTATCTCGCCGCCGATGTTTCCTCGGGCGTGTTGGATTCGTGCGTGCCCTTGTGCTTGGGTGGCTCTCTCGCTTTGTTGTTTCTGCTCGCTCTGGCGTTGTGACGAAGGAAAATATTTCAGTATTGCGCGAGATAGTATCTCCTGTGTCAGCATTGTGCAATCTCTCGTGTCAGCGAAGTGTAATACCCTTGTGCCTCAAAAATTAAAGAACAATACACCATTCTCATCAATTTGATGATTTTTTTTGCTGCGCCTGAGTATATTTTCACGGGGTGGGGAAAAGAAATATTTCAGAAAAAAAAATAGTGTCGCGAGTAGACGGAGAAATTTCGCGTTCGGCTCACGTCTGGCGCGCGGGTCCCCTGGAATATTTATTCGCGGTAACGAAAATACGGGTGCCTTCGTCGAAAGCGAGGGCGACCTGGCCACGCTAGGGACCCGGAGGGGGATGTTGGTGAGGTTGGCAGGCCTGCCGGAAGCTGGGCCCCGAAACCCTTCGTCCGGGAGCCGCAGGAAGCCGATTCCGGGCATGAATGAAAAGAGATTGGAGCCGGAGACGGGACAGGGGCGTGGGAGGGGGGTGCGGGGAGGAACAGGGTGTGAGGTCGTGGGAGTCGGCTGGAAATGTTACTGGCATATTGAGGCTCGGGCTGCGGCTGCCGGTGACGACGAGCAGCGGACACGCCGCAGGCTAGAGAGCGTGCGTGGGCAACTTTTACTCTTATTTTTAATCACGGCCCACTCGGACAAATTAGAGAGCAACGCTCGTGCGTAATCTTTGCAACCTCGAGGCTACTGTAGTGTTTTAACAAAACTGAAATAATGGTATGAAATAAAGTAATGAAAATTCTTCGTTTAAAGAATGAAAGCATCATTATTTTCATGCTTTTTTGTTATTTTTACTGAACATAGAGATTAAAATAGAGAAATATGTTGTTGTGATGACACGACAGAAAAAAACGCAAGGTTGTGTGTTGCGTCAACATTTACGAAAAATTAACTTAGAGGTCACAAGGAGTTTTGTCACATCATACGCAATAACCCAAACAAGATCGGAAAATTATTTTATTAACTTATTGGCTATTAAGAGCCCAAACGAGTTTGCTTACCTATAAAATAGTTTCACAATTTGAAATTCATTAAGCCACCACTTTAAAATTATTTTATTTTGCATCTTTTTGACGTATCTAAGGTATGCATGATGTTTTTTATAATAAAGAATATAATTGCTTATATGTCCTGTGAATAAGTCTCATAAAGCAGTTGCGGAATGCGAACGTTTTTTTTCTTCTCACTATTCAACATAGTTATTATTATTTAGATTCTGTAAGAATAGTTCAAAAATGTAGAAGGTTTTTGAACCATTCTTACAGTAACTAATTTTAGTCAAATGGTTGTTATAAGCATGAGAGGAAAAGAAGCGCAAAAAATGTTCAGTGGAGAAGACTGAGGCTGGTTGGCTCTCAGGCGTTTACATCACCCACGTACTCTCTAGCTGCATTCTTCACGACCTATCGAACTTCCTACAGAAGTCTCCATATGATCAGTGTGAATGGAAGTGTGGATGGATCAGTCTCAATACGATCAACGATGGTGGAACCGTGCTTTCAAATGAGTTTTAGTTCGTAGAATATTTTCGTATTTCATTGATTTTCTTCTGTAATACTGGGAAGTAAAGATTTTTCTTCTTCTCTCTCTTAGCTGAAACTTCATCCAAGATCTTGATTTTCACCTCATGATTTGAGCTTCATTTTCTAGTTTTGAGTTCCCTTTTTGAGCCTCCTCTACGCTATCTTTAATAAAAATTCTCGTTCGAGGCTGGTTGGAACTTTTCAAATAAGGTTCGATGGCAGTGTCAACCAGAACTATTCTCTATCCACAGCAAAAATACAAAAACGAACGTGGAGCATCCAAAAATAGTAAATCTTATAAATATCAATGTTTTTATTTCCCTCTTGAAAGTCAAGGTTACTACATGAATCACATGTAACTCTGCGTTTGTTGTTGTAGCAAAACATGGCGATGTACAGCGATGTCACTTTGTAAGCTGCCACTCAGCCATGATGGAACCGCACCACCCTTTCACCCTATTGACTCGGCTGACGCTACTCGGGCTGGGCGGCCGTATGTAAATCGGGGACCAAATATTTACTTCATATTTTCCCACGAAACTTACTTTCTCATTCTAGACGTAAATTGGGGACCAGACCAAGCCTGGTAGGTTTGGTCCCCAAGAAAAATGACTCAGCTGGTAAGAGCGTTAAGGCGGGGCCGCCGCCGCGGTGTCATCGGGCTGTTTCTTGTACTACCTTATTGAAAATCTTCCACACTCTCTCCTATATGAAAATAGAAAGCAAAGAAAGCACTAGAAGAGAGTCCAAATTTCATGTTCAGCGTTATAGAGTGTTAGCAGAGAAAAGGGAGGAATGTAAAAATGGTAATAAAAACTGACTTCATGTAATCAACGAATAATTCAATTGCATAAAAACTAACAAACAATCATAATTCAAAAGAATCATTTCAATCCTCAGACTGAAAATTTGATAAGGAAGTTGTGTTTTAAAAATAATGGCTATGAAAATTTCTTCTCTGGGTCGGTCCTTAATTTACGTATGTGTCAAACTCTTATTGTGCTTCTGGTCCCGATTTTGGGATGTGGCCGGAACCGTAATATTCTCTTAGTAGCCACTATTTCGTCGGCACGTTCTTATCAGGTGTGGGTGGACGATACAATATGCGACATATCGTTTCGAGTGAGAAAGGGGTCAACCACCAGGTCGTTTTGCAGGAAAAGCGTGAGTTCTCGGGACCATGAACGATCTGATTTTCGTTCATGGACGACCGCATTTTCGGGCGCGCCTTGAGTGTACTTGAACTCTGACCGGGCTGGGATTTGTGGTTGCCTGGACGAAAGGCGCGATATGCGAAAGTATGTACGTGGCGGTATTTAGACGGCTCCTTCAAGTCGTTAGCTTTTCAAGGAAACCACAAATCTCACTCCACATACGAGATTTGAAAAAAATCTGGACATCACTGTTGGATGAGAAAGTATGTCGCCAAGGAATACCTGACATTTCACTGATTAATTTCACTGTTGAGAAATTTTGCTCTCGAAAGTGTTCAGAACGTCCTAATCACTGATCTCGCGCGCGGTGTGGGGTTAAACATAGTAAAAAGACTTAATAAATGAAATTAAAGACTGAAATGTTTAATTTTGAAACTACCAACTCTTCCGTAGTTGCCAATGAGTGGGTGATCTGAAAAATCGAACGAAGATACACTTGTTTTAATTTATATGTGATGATAAAACACTATAAAATATATCATATTAGAATTAATGTATTCCTTCACACTCGCACAAAACTAACGTTCTCACCTGCCTCTTGCTTGTGCAAGCTTATTCCAAGGTTTGACTGGTGAGGTTGGACGGCACATCTTAGCTTGATGACTTAATGACTCTAAATGTTCGACAGTCAAACATTCACGAATACAAAATACCATCAGATAGTCATTATGAATGTAGTTTACATTGATTAAACCGAACTTTTTAAAACCCTACCGGAGTTGTGTACAAAAATAATAACCGGCAACATGTAACAATTAGCCTCTCTATCCCCAATTAATTATTTTTTGTTCAAGATTGGTTATATTTAAGGGGGCACACTTGAGATGCCTGCATTTTGTGTAAATGAAAGAATGATAAAACGGAATGAAACCTGCACATTTCTATTTTAATGCGCTCTTTTTCTAGCGATCTCAAAAAATGCACGTAAGAGTTGTCACATGTTCATTCAACATTAGCTCTCAACAAAGAGACGAACTCGCGGATGACTGTGCAGGAACGTAGCCTCGAGAGGTGCAGAAGTTCTCTTATTTCAGTACGATTATTCTCTAAGTAGCGCGGGTACTGAGGAGAGCGGGAGCTAGAGGGTGCGCAATTTACGTAAGTAATTGCTATCTTCTGCAAAATTACGTTCGCCTTCCTTCATAACCGTCGGCGTTTCGTCAGCAACCTGCTTAGCGCAAGTTCCAAGGAGGAAGGCGTGCACAAAGGCAGGTGGAGTTGCGTAGTCGGAAGGCCCCATTTCAGAAACTGCGTGCCACGGCTCTTCCCGCGGGAGGCAAAGACGATTTGGCAATTTCGGCGCAGGCGAAAGTGAACTTTCCGCTTCCGAATTGACTCCATAAATTTGTAATTGTTTCCAGAATTTAATGAGCGTTATCTTGATGCTAATACTAACTTCCATGTTCGCCGCACGCGCTATTTGACGGAGAAAATGTTACCGTAATCGACAGAAACAGTCATCAAGATGTCTGTGAGAATAATGGAAGGGAAGAGAAGTACAATGCGGAAAACTGGGAGACGAAGTTTGCGGAATCGGGTTTTGGAGACACTAACGAGAATAGAACAGTCAAAGAGAAAGTGGAAAAGCACGTAATGGTGACTTGGTTTTAGAGGTGAAACCTAAAAATTGTGGTGTATGTGGATTTTATTAAAATGAGTTCATAATTTTATTAAAACCTTAATTACTACTTTATTAGAAACCACATCTTCTGCTTGCTAGCAACTCGCTGTAAGAAATTTTGAATACAATTGAAGTCATTCTATCGATCGCAAACAGATTAGCACAATTTACAACGTCATGCCTACGTTTAGGGAAGTGGAAGGAAGCAACGATGGTTTTAGATCCCTTGTCGTATTCTTATTCAGAGATCTAGTTTCCCTTTGCATTGAAGTGAAATAACCTATATTTGGCGACCTATCTCAAGATATACGGTAGTTACTACTATGGTTTGAGGATTTAAAATTACAAGATTTTCTTCTTCAAAAACGTACAAGGTTCAACGAATAAAATACTCGTTCAAAATAAATTAACACATGTTTGACGTAATTCTGAAAGAATTTCACACATGAAGGAAATATTTTGGATTTTTTATTCGTTTATTTATTTAGAGATTACAGGTAAATCATTAAAATTATTAATAACATAATATGGTATCGTTGCACATGCGTGAGGTCAAGGCTCAAATTTGTTCTTTGGGAAGTTACTCTAAAACACGTTGGTTTTACCGGCTTCCATCGGACAGCAAAACAGGAACCGCAGTTTTTCCAGAACAGAGAATTCAAGAAAGTTAGTTGCAGCCAGCTTAATTAATTATTCCAACAGAAAAGCTAAGGATTACGAGGCTTACTAGTTAAGGCGAGTCTGCTCAGCTCTAATCCAAAGGCAAAAGTACACTCTGAGGTAAGTCTAGAACTGCCGAAATCCTTGCATGTGGGAGTAAACCGGCACCGCAGAGATGTTAGGGAGAAAATAAAGGGAGATCCTCGAAGCAACCGGACCAGGACGAAAACAAACATCAGGGGCAGCAGCCGACAAATCCGCGAATCTAAACTTTCACATCAGAAAGCAGAATCTGCGCATGTTTCCCACGCAACGAGGGCGAGAGTTTTTTGTTTCCGCGGCGGAAACGCAGCGGGTGGCGAATCCAGAAAACGCAGCGAGACAATGCGTGAGGGACGTGCGTGTGTTTGAGCAACGATGAGGACGTACTCGACTACGCACCCTCGGGGGGGAAAGAGACGTGAAGCTTATTCGTGGAATTTATTACTTGAAAGAGAGTTTTCCCGTGTACAGGATGATTAAAAAAATATTCTCTTCTCTGAATTGTTCCACTCCAATATATGAACAAGTATCATTTTCGAATCCACAAAACTCTGGTGTGAAGATAATAAGTTTTTTCTTCTTTTATTTTTCTGAATATTCACCAAAATATATGATGGTAACCACGTTGCAATCTTATCCGATTTATTAGAATCTTTGGTAAACTAACGGCAGTGAGCGTCGACACTTGCTTTACATTGTGCAACCATGTCGTTCATTTCATTCTTTTCTTTTCGATCTTTCCGCCTGTAATCAATTGAAGGAGACAGTATCTGTGTTGGAAGGAGCTTGAGCAGTGGACTGTGGTGATATTACCTCTCTTCCAACAAAAACTACCATAGCTCATGAAGGACCACCCTCCAATTTTGATTGCTCAAGGCAGGAAAGGTTGCCTGGTTTGTGAGTTGTCACCGAGTGCAATAATGAAACACAACATATAAACACAAGAAAATATATAATTAATTTGGGCAGATCAACACTGAGTTACACATTGGATTATAGCGAAGCACATTAGCACTGAGCTGTGCGGAGCATGGAGACACATGCACCAAATGAAATACAATACATATAAGATTGCATCATCTTGAAGTGAACACAGGGTGCTGTAGTATCGGTTGCCATCGAGTGATGAGTGATGTTCTGCGATGGCCACAGCATTGTTTGAACAGATCGATCTCTGGAAACCTTGATACAAGCAGGGAGTTAAGCGTTCACACGCATCAACCAACTTATAGAAGCTCTTGTCACATGAAGTGTGTTACGTGTAGATTGTCACGTGAATTGTGCCACATATTGACAGTGCTAGTTACAAGATGAACTGCTTAAGCTTCACTGAGAAGCAAGTAACACATGATGGTTCACAGAATAACACATTTGGTTGATGTGCAGATTATCACGTGAATTGTGTCGCACATTAAGAGTACAAAGTTATTAAGTAAACTGCTTAGGTTTCACGGAGAAACGAGTAACACATGATAACAGGCATCAGTGCGGATTCCGAGTCCTGGAATGGTTTGCGTACTGACTGAATGCAGAGTGACTGAATACTAACACAATAAAGTGCATAATAAGCAAGTTGAGTTTCACTGAGAAACACACACTGGCACGAAGTTCCGAGTCGCGAGGCACATCACTTGAGACTGACTGCAGACTGGAATGTTAACATTATAAGTTGCAAGATAGTAACTTGTTCACTGAGTAACGAGTAAAATGGACGTGATGTCCCACAGTAATAACACGCGTGGCGCGGAGCCCCCGACTCGTGAAGTGCTTCACATAACATTTTAACGAAGACTACTGGACGATTGTGTTCGCTGGGAGAGGAAGACGTGATTTCCCGCCAATGCAAAGCAGGAACCAATGGGAATTAAGATAGCAAATAATTTGGTTGCAATTATTATAAAATAAAGGAGATTTAAGATGAAATGTATAAACGGGTATAAATTTTGATCGTAATAATTGTATCATGAAATGTGAGTGACAGTGATGTCTTAAAATGCTTTATATTGTATAATTGACAATTAGGCGCGCAGACATGGCGGTGTCCAATGAGAATTGAGATAAGCAAAATAATATATCTGTGATTACTGTAACGTAAGGTAATTCAAGATAAGATATGCAAAATGGACATAAATTTTAATTACAATAGTTATGTCATTTGTATGTTTGATAATAAAGTTTTGGAATGCTTTGTGTTACGTAACGGAAAGATGCCTGGCAGTTAACAGGCGCGGTTCGTAGAATATCAGTGTTGCCTAATGGTGCTGAGAGAAGCAATGTTGTGACATACACTTCCGTTAATTGCAACACGAGTATTGGAACAGAGGTTGCGAGATGCGAGGTGCTTCAATGAATAATAATAAAAATAAAATAGAAATATAATATGTATAGTAACTTGTTCGAACATCACTCCCGGGCCAAAAAAACTATGTTTTTTGAAAAAAGAAAAGGTGTGAGAACAAGTTATGGTAGTTAGTGGTAAGATAGGTAATAGTTTAGGTATAAGAAGATGTACATATTGGCAATTAACAAATGGCACAAATTGGCAATTAGCAAATGGTATTAACTTAAGATTAGTAAAGGGAAACTCAAGTTGAGTCCAAATGAACAAATTTGGAATCTCTTTAGTTGTGAGTTGTTGTTTGTTAAGATACCTTGTTTGCTAAAAATAGACAAAACATGGGGTAAATTGGAAATAAACAAAACATAGGGTAATGTGTGGATACCCAGTAGGGCGTGGCTCTGGAAAGTATCCCAAGAGCTTGTCATATAAACAAATGAGTGCTAAAATTCAAAGGCATTCTTAGTAGTATGGCAAGCGCGGGGCGAAGCAATATGATTTGAGGCCATGCTTACCCAGTAGGGTGCGTGGCTCTAAGAATAATGCCAAAGGTATGTTCGGTTCAAGATAAATCAAGCACTGAAATTGGTTAAAAATGGCTAAAATCGTAAGTGGAATTTGTAAGTCAAGTGCTAAAAATGAGGGACATTCTGAACAGAATGGCAAGCGCGGAGCGCAGATAGTATGAGTAAAATGTGATTCTGATAGCCCTTGCGTAAGGGAAAAATATAGTAATATTAATACTAAAGTAATACTAAATTAATCTATGCTAATACTAAAGTAACCTAAAAGCTTGAATGAATGAATATATACAACTTGGTCCTTATAAACTATTTAATTCTAATAAACATGAAATAGAAATGATAATGAAAAAATCACTAATACTAACATAACTGTACAACCCTTAAAATACTTAGTCTAACATACAAATGATAAAAGGAATCTAAAAAATCACTAATTCTAACATAACTGTACAACCCTTAAAATACTTAGTCTAACATAAAATGAAAAGAAATTGAACAAGGAATCGCAATGATCCATAGCAGTAGTGTGATGAACTGAGCAACACACAAAATGAGAAAACTGGGTTTCTCGAAATTGAGAATAGGTCGCAATTACCTGATTGTGATGAGCTAAGCAACACGCTGAATGAGAAAGCTGAGTTTCTCGAAATTGAAGGTAGGTCGCAATGACCTGGTTGGCATGAGTGTGATGAACTAAGCAACACAATGATTGAGAAAACTGAGTTTCTCGAAATTGATGTCTCTTTCAAATGATTTGGAGAGACATGACTTGAATAGACTAAAATATTATATAATATCCTTAAAAATAATAACAAAGTATGACAAATTAAGACAAAACTTAGAGCTAGGGTGCAAATATTGCATGTTGAGGCTGGTTTAATTCTGAATTGGAAGCGGGCATAAACGATAAATATGCCGCATGAAGGTGCCTGCCTTAGTATGGATTTGCACCGTTCTTACACGGCCATCCCTCCCAGGATAGAGCTTATTAATGATACCTAATCTCCACTCTAATGGTGGCAGGTTTTCATCAATTAGTAATACGGGAGTACCGATTTTGATATTGGGGGAGGTGGAAGTCCATTTACTACGCTGTTGCAGCGATTGTAAATACTCCTTGGACCATCTTCTCCAAATAGAGGTTAGAGATGTTTGAATTTGGTCCCAATGGGAGCGTAGTGAAGTGGTCTGAAATACATTAGGATCTGGCAATACAGTCAAAGGTCTGCCAATCAAAAAATGACCTGGAGTGAGGTAATTAAATTCAGAAGGATCATCCGTAGGACGAACTAAAGGCCGTGAATTTAATATAGATTCAACGTGAACCGTGACAGTTAAAAATTCCTCGAAGGTGAATGTTGTATTGCCAAGTTCCTTTAGTAAATGACTCTTGAGTATCTTAATACTGGACTCCCACAGACCTCCCACGTGTGGAGATTTTGGGGGGATGAAATGCCAGTTGATATGCGCATTGGAACAGAAATCTATAATTTGTTTTTGAAAAGCTGCAGATCTAAATAACTCGTGCAGCGCATGTAGACGTTTATTTGCGCCTACAAAAGTGGTAGCATTGTCAGAGTAAATGACAGTGGGGAGGCCCCGGCGAGACAAAAATCGCCTTAATGCCATGAGAAATGCCTCCGTGGTTAACGAAGAGACTAATTCGAGATGAACAGCCTTCGTAACCATGCACACAAACAGTGCAATATATCTTGACCTTAGTCTTTCCCCGAACACCAAACCTCACCCAGAAGTGACCTGTGTAGTCAACCCCTACTGTGCTGAAGGCGGTGTTAGGCGTGACTCGAACAGCAGGCAAATTGCCCATAAGCTGTTGAGCAGAAGTGGGAGAGCGTCGAAAACATGTAATACATGTCCGAATAACGGATTTGATTGCTCTTCGTATTGAGATAATCCAATAGGTTTGCCGCAAGTAGACTGTTAAAGTTTGAACATTGGCATGAGCCAGCTTCAAATGGGCATCGAGTATAAGTACGTTAGTGAAGTGGTGAACACAAGGTAGAATTAATGGATGTAGGGTGTCAAAGGGTAAATCAGCCTCTGAAATTCTGCCACCTACGCGAAGACAACCGTCCTTATCAAGGAACGGATTTAGCGAGTGCAAGCCACTGCTCGTAGGACAGACTGCATCATTAGAAAGCGCCTTAATAGTGGACCGAAAGGCATGAGATTGGACAACCTTGACACAGGCCATAGTGGCACAATTAATTTCATGAACACTAAGTGGTGAAATGATTTTGTCAGTAGCATTTAAAACTGAGTTTGACTTGCGGGATTTAAGTGCAGAAATAAATCTAAGCATAAAAGCCATTATTCGCACAGTTTTTTGAAAAGATCCATAATGGCAGCACAGCCTTTCATTAAGATAAGAGCTGTGTACTGTGCAAATGAGTGAACAAGAACTTTCAATTTTGACAATTGAATCAGTAGGCCATTGATCACTTCCTGCTGATAGGAAGTGTGGACCAGACCACCAAATTTCAGAATTTTGAAGTTCCCGTGGGTTTACTCCACGTGAGAGCAAATCAGCTGGGTTGAAAGCAGACGGAACGTAACGCCAGGTAAAACCATTTGTGCCTTCTCTGATGTACTGAGCACGGTTTCGTACAAAAATGTTTCCCTTAAGAGGTGGCGAACGAATCCAGTCTAGCACAATTTGAGAATCTGTCCATAATGTGATGGAACTAAGAGTTAATTTTAAAGATAAAATTTTGATAATTTTAGACACTAATTTGGTTAGAAGCACTGCGGCGCAGAGTTCTAGTCTAGGAATGGTTAAGCTAGAATCACCCTTGGTTTTTATGTTCAAGGGAACTACCTTCGATTTTGCACAAAGCAAAGTTGTAGAATGTGCTCCAAATTCGTTGATAGAATGAACATAAACAGCTGCTCCGTAAGCCACAAGGCTACTGTCAGAGAAGCCATGTAATTCAATTAAAGAGCAGTTGGTGGACAAAATGCAACGTGGAATGTCAATGTTGGGAATGTTTATTAAGGATGCAAAGGTTTCCTGCCATTCCGAGGCAATTTCAATTGGAAGAGGTTGGTCCCAGTGTAGGGAGTAGTTCCAGACCCTTTGAAACAGTAATTTACATTTAATGATGCATGGAGCTAGAAAACCAAGTGGGTCAAAGAGAGAACAGATGACTGAAAGCATTGTTCTTTTTGTGAATTTGGTAATGTTGAAATCAATTTTACTGGACAGCATCAAATTGAGCATGTCAGTAACTGTGTCCCAGGAGAGACCTAATGTTGAAATAGCTTGAGAATCCTTCGAGTGAAAGATTTTCTGCCCAGATTCAGCCAACAAATGTTCTGGGATATTTACTAAAACAGATTTGTGATTGGAGGCCCACTTACGTAAGAGGAAACAGCCTTTTGCCAGTAGGGCATTAAGTTCACATATTGCATGTTCTGCATCCTCTATGTTAGAAAAGGAGCACAAAAAATCATCAACATAAAAGTTAGATTTAAGTAGTTGTGAGCCAATGGGAAAATCGGCCTGTTCATCAGTGGCCAGCTGTTGCAAAGTGCGTACAGCTAAGAATGTAGCAGGCTTCAGGCCATAAGTTACAGTAGTTAATACAAATTCATGTATGGGTCTGGAGGGAGAGTCCCTCCACAAAATCCTTTGCAGGTTGTGATCAGAAGGATCAACTTTAATTTGTCGAAACATCATTTTGAGATCTGCTACAATAGCATACTTATGAATTCTGAATTTAAGTAAAAGGTCGAATAAGTCATCTTGAATTTTGCTCCCATTCAAGAGAGTATCATTAAGTGAAACACCTGTGGAGGATTTTGCTGAAGCATCAAACACAACTCTCAGTTTTGTAGTGGAACTAGAGGGTTTAAACACAGGATGATGTGGAATATAATAAGTAATGGAGTCATTAGAGGTGGATGCAGGATGCATATGTCCCAAATTAATGTACTCGTTGATGAAATCATGATATTCTTGTTTCAACTGAAGATTGCCTTCAAGCCTCTTTTCTCGTTTAAGAGCTTGAGGTTTCGAGGCACCCAATGAGTGGAGCTCAGAATTAATTGGGAGTTTCACAACATATCTACCATTGCGGTTACGATAATGTGTGGAAAGAAAGTGCTGCTCTGCCAAGTCCTCATCATGCAGGATGGGATTGCAAGGAGAGACTTCTTCTATTTCCCAAAATCGTTTTATCTCGTCAGGTAAAGTGAACGAAGATTGAACAAAATTACAATTAGTCTGAGTAAGGGAGGGAAGTGGGGTCTTGCCCGCAACTATCCAACCAAGTTTTGTTTCCTGTAGTACAGGATAAACACCATCAGAGGGCGTTAGCTTGTTAGATAACAGTATGTCAAAGAAGACATCTGCCCCAAGTAACAGATCGATGGGCTTAGAAATTTCAAAATTGGGGTCTGCATAATTTATGTCTGTGGGCAAATTCCAATTGTCACAGTCAAAACTATGAGAGAGAGCCTTAGGAATAGTAGGTACTACTGAACACTTAATCGTGCATGACCATCCTAGAGAAGCATTGCATGGCTTCAAGGTAAGTGACACAATGTGGGTGCTTGTCAAGGCATCAGAACTAATTCCAGATATGACAATGGGAGCCTTGACTGTAGGCAATTTGAGAGATTTAACTGCATCCCAAGTAATAAGATTTACACCGCTTCCGGTGTCAAGCAGTGAAACAAATGGCTTGTCTCTGCCACTGCTAGAAGTGCAAGAGACTACTGCAGTGGGTACTAGAACCGAAGAGGTTACCTTAGCAATACCACTAACAGCTGAAATTGATTGAGTTTGTGGGGCCCTTTCACCAAATGTAATAATTTATGGTGGATTTTTATCACAAATGGCACATTTTTTAGTGCAAGAATGATTGTTAGTTTTGGGATGAAAACGTTTAATGCACCTGCCACATTTTAAAATAAAATCATGACGTTGTTTGGGTGTAAGCTCTAAAAATGAAGGACAATTTATAAGTAAATGTTCCGAATTGCACTTGGGGCAATTATGGGATTTAGATTTTGCGTTGTTGACATTCCCTGACTTTGCAGTATTAGGCTTGTCCTTTGCATTAAATTTATTTAGGGAAGATGTTGGATCTTCCAAAGCTCTTAAACTTCGCTGATGAAGTTCCAGGTATTGAAGCAAAGAATCAAATGTAGGGAGTTCCTTGTCATCTAATGACAATTCCCATTGTTTAATGATGTCAGAAGGTAAATTTTTCTGCATTAGAGCAACCAATAATAAATCTGACAAGTCAGTGCCAGCATTAGTACTCTTAATGGCATTGACATGTAACCTATAAAAGTCTATCAAACCTTGTAAGGAATCAGCTGATCCGATAGTAAGCTCTGGTGGCTTCAAAATTAAATTTAAATGTCGAGTGACAATGGATCGAGGTGAATCGTACCTCTGTTTTAAGAGATCCCATGCTACATTGAAGTTATCATGAGTGACAGGGAGATTTTGTAAAAGATCTTTGGCTACTCCTTTTAATGAGCCAGCCAAATAATAAAACTTAGTAGAATTTGGTAAATCAGTTTGAACTATTAGGCCTTCAAACAAATTTTTGAAGGTTAACCAGCTGGTTAAATTTCCATCAAAAGTAGGTAATTTGATGTCAGGTAATTTGAAATTACATTTAGAACTTGTAATGGATGCATTATTGCAAGAGCTCGAAGTACTCAAAGGGCTGTTACTCACAGCAGAGGCTGATTGGTAACTGGAATGTAGCTACCTTCACCAATGAATGAAGGTGACAATATTTGGAAAAAATGTTCTGTAACTGTTCATTGAACTCATCTGATGCATCAATAGTATCAGTAAGATCATTGAGCTTGTAAAAGTTTTATCTAGAATGTCCTTCCTAGCAAGTAATTCCTCATACTTAAGAGAAGTAAGTTGTTCGTTTTCTGTAAGAAATTTTTCAATGGTAGTACAACAGCTGACTACCTTATTCATTAATATAAGAACCTTCTTTGGGGGTGTATAAGTTGCCATTTTAAGCAAAGTTAGTTGATGTGGTATTAGAAAATTTTGTCCACATCAACTGTGAATTGCCAACTAATTAAATGCACACACAAAGGAATTGGAGTGACAGTGGGATGTAGGAATCCTAACACTTAAAGATTAATAGTTTCCCCAAGAACACAAAACAAATAATTGTAGCACAAGGCATTATGCACTGACACATATTCAAAGCACTGATTTCAAGATAATAACCTACACTGAAGCACATTGAAGCACAGCATAGTCGCAAGCTCTTCCAATACTTACAGTTTGGTGTGCAATTACAGCTGATAATGTGAGGTTATGGTCAGCTGATGAAGTGCTGGCAAATTGATGAATCTCAGCGTAGCAGTTGCATGAAACATTGAACCAAAAATATGAGAACCTTTGCATTTAAAGCATGAATGAGCATTACAAAATGTTGAACAGTTAATTGTAATGACAAAAACATTTAAGAAAATGAATTGCTTAAACAAAATGTTGAAAAACAATTGTTGTGCTGACACACTTGAGAAAATAATAAATTGCAATTAATCACTTGCTTTGAATGAATAAATTGCCTTTTAAAAACAGTTGTGTTGCATTGGTGACATTCACAAAAAAGGGGTACAAATAATTAATAATTAAAATGCTGAAAGCACAATTAAAGAATATACATAGAACAAATTTGGCTCGAAAAGAGACCAGTTTTGTAATTACTGGTTCTGACTGCCTATATGAATAGATATGAAATAAGAATATACATAAGACAGACATCGAATGCTCGAAGGACCAATTTTGTTGGTACTGGTTCTGCCTGCCTATATGAATAGATATGAAATAAGAAAATATACATAAGGCAGAATCAACGGCTCGAAGGTCCAATTTTGTTGGTACTGGTTCTGCCTGCCTATATGAATAGATATGAAATAAGAATATACATAAGACAGACATCCGAATGCTCGAAGGACCAATTTTGTTGGAAGGAGCTTGAGCAGTGGACTGTGGTGATATTACCTCTCTTCCAACAAAAACTACCATAGCTCATGAAGGACCACCCTCCAATTTTGATTGCTCAAGGCAGGAAAGGTTGCCTGGTTTGTGAGTTGTCACCGAGTGCAATAATGAAACACAACATATAAACACAAGAAAATATATAATTAATTTGGGCAGATCAACACTGAGTTACACTATTGGATTATAGCGAAGCACATTAGCACTGAGCTGTGCGGAGCATGGAGACACTATGCACCAAATGAAATACAATACATATAAGATTGCATCATCTTGAAGTGAACACAGGGTGCTGTAGTATCGGTTGCCATCGAGTGATGAGTGATGTTCTGCGATGGCCACAGCATTGTTTGAACAGATCGATCTCTGGAAACCTTGATACAAGCAGGGAGTTAAGCGTTCACACGCATCAACCAACTTATAGAAGCTCTTGTCACATGAAGTGTGTTACGTGTAGATTGTCACGTGAATTGTGCCACATATTGACAGTGCTAGTTACAAGATGAACTGCTTAAGCTTCACTGAGAAGCAAGTAACACATGATGGTTCACAGAATAACACATTTGGTTGATGTGCAGATTATCAAGTGAATTGTGTCGCACATTAAGAGTACAAAGTTATTAAGTAAACTGCTTAGGTTTCACGGAGAAACGAGTAACACATGATAACAGGCATCAGTGCGGATTCCGAGTCCTGGAATGGTTTGCGTACTGACTGAATGCAGAGTGACTGAATACTAACACAATAAAGTGCATAATAAGCAAGTTGAGTTTCACTGAGAAACACAGCACTGGCACGAAGTTCCGAGTCGCGAGGCACATCACTTGAGACTGACTGCAGACTGGAATGTTAACATTATAAGTTGCAAGATAGTAACTTGTTCACTGAGTAACGAGTAAAATGGACGTGATGTCCCACAGTAATAACACGCGTGGCGCGGAGCCTCCGACTCGTGAAGTGCTTCACATAACATTTTAACGAAGACTACTGGACGATTGTGTTCGCTGGGAGAGGAAGACGTGATTTCCCGCCAATTCAAAGCAGGAACCAATGGGAATTAAGATAGCAAATAATTTGGTTGCAATTATTATAAAATAAAGGAGATTTAAGATGAAATGTATAAACGGGTATAAATTTTGATCGTAATAATTGTATCATGAAATGTGAGTGACAGTGATGTCTTAAAATGCTTTATATTGTATAATTGACAATTAGGCGCGCAGACATGGCGGTGTCCAATGAGAATTGAGATAAGCAAAATAATATATCTGTGATTACTGTAACGTAAGGTAATTCAAGATAAGATATGCAAAATGGACATAAATTTTAATTACAATAGTTATGTCATTGGTATGTTTGATAATAAAGTTTTGGAATGCTTTGTGTTACGTAACGGAAAGATGCCTGGCAGTTAACAGGCGCGGTTCGTAGAATATCAGTGTTGCCTAATGGTGCTGAGAGAAGCAATGTTGTGACATACACTTCCGTTAATTGCAACACGAGTATTGGAACAGAGGTTGCGAGATGCGAGGTGCTTCAATGAATAATAATAAAAATAAAATAGAAATATAATATGTATAGTAACTTGTTCGAACAATCTGTTAGGCCGAAGATATTTTCTAGGTATGCAGATGTCTGTTTTGTTGGAGCTCTTAATGTCTCTCAATCGCTGTATGTGAAGAATTCTACAATAGTTACTCTTACTTTACTGCCCGTGATATTTTAAACATCTTCAATATAATTGCCTTCAGATGCCGCATTGTTACTATTTTGAGCATCTTAAAGAGATCACCGTAAAATGACAAGCTTCAAGATGATGGGAATATAAATGACCAAATCGCATGAATCTGAAATCTATGATTTGGTTTTTATACGAAATCCCTAAGTCAGACACTTCTGAGAATTAAATGCTACAATAAAAAAAAATTAAAACTGAGTCACATCGAGCAAAGGGAAACCTCTGAACTATTACGTTTAGATGGAAATCTCTAGCATTGCGACGGCTTCTTAATTTCACTCAACTTGTGCCACTGCCAGTGAAAGACGCAAAAATTCATGACCTTTGCTCATCTTCTAGTCTTATTGATAAGTGGTTTATCATTGCTCGCGGCGCTGCCTAGAGAAGACGGATCTTTCCCAAAATACGTCATTATTTTGAACTTAATTTTGAATAAATTTAGATAAAATTTAAATAGATAGATTAAATTTAACAATGTTTTATAGAATGCATTGTGATTGCTGATTTTTTGCATTTGAATGACAAATTTAAGAAATGATATTTCCGAATTTATGTAAATCTCATTGTACACTCATATTTAAAAACAGAAAAAGGTCCGTGTTGGGATAGTTACTATAGAAAATTAGCTTCTAGTTAGATTTTTGAACTGACCAATACACCGCACGCGAGGAAAGAGCTAAAAGCAATTACCGACCCTTCAGAAGGTTTAAATAAGAATTATCGCAATCAGTTCAGATAGAAACTTATGAGAAATGTGTATTATAATTTGAAAACCGTTTTCAATTGATCAAAACTGTGTTTATTTGCTAAACATCACTTTGAGAGTCAATTCTTTATCTGAAGAATTCTACACTTGTCATTTGACATTTGTCTTCAGTAACACCGACAGGTACAGGTATTTCCAAAAGCAACTGTAACAAACATATTCATTCATTAGTACACTTTTTCTTCAGGATATGCATAATTTCAAGTATTTAAAAACTGAACTGTCTGAGATACCCAAACACTGCAAAAATTACCGCGAGCAGAAGCAAAAAGTTATTTTACAACTGAATATTGTTGAACTAGTGAAGTATAATATTATTACCTAAGGTCTGTCTGAGTATTCCTACGTGTTTATGAATTGTGTTTACCGTTGAAGATGTTGATCGTATGTCAACGTTTAGACTACGCCACCGCCGGCGGGCTATTTCCATTACGGGGCTGCTCTCCCAGGGATGCGAGCAAGTTAGTTCATGACACTCGGCCGGTCTGTCCACTTTAGAAGGCTGGCGCGCCAGCCGCACGTTCATGTAAGCTCCGCCCCTTCCCGGTAAGTCTACTTGCTCTTCCGTAATACCTGTTCGGCAACGCTTGGAATCAAAGCGGCAGCTTTATCTCCTCCCCCCCCCCCTCGCTCACCACAGTTCGAGGGGAGTACAGGTGTACGAGATTTCCTGCATCCATGAACGCCTCGCATCATGCGATTAAGGAGAAGACTGTTCGACTTAGAGATAGAGATAGAGATATTTTCGTATTAGAGATATTTTCATTGAGGAGCTTGTACGATCTATCTCTCCCATTATAAATTAATGTTCCTTATTTGGAATCCCCAAAAATTATACAAGATTGTTGCACTGTTTCATATAAACTGACATTTTTTGTCATGTTCAAAAATTAACAGAACTATTTTATATTTTTAAATAATAGAGCACAAATGTTTAAGTAGTACATCAATTAAAAGGACAAATATGAACAATTATTAAGGGTACAAAGTTAATTAATTTACCAGCACTAGTTGTCGATATAAAGGAGCACAATTTGTGAAATGCAATGATTTTACAGAAATTAGTAAATTGATTTGTAGTACATCAATGCATTCCAGCTCAATATTCTGAATCATAACTGCCGTGTCCTTTCTTAAGTTGAATTAACCAGAAAACAATATATGATTATTCGTATTATGAAAGAGGACACTTCAGACTATCACACTGGCACAAAAAGCGAATATCGATATTTTTGGGTCAAAGTACCGTATATGGTTCTTTTAAGAACACACAAAATCAGCGATACTGGAAGGTATTCTGAACTCAGTGGACCATACTTTTCGTAACTCGTTTTTCTGCAAACAATAACTGAAATTCTGTTCTGAACATGGCCTTTGGTTAAATTATTAATTACCTTTATTATTCAATTTACACATGTATAATTGTTTTTCACCATTGTAAACTTATATACATAAACAATAATTGCTTCAAGAAAGCGAAAAATACGAAAAATATTCGTCCATTACCCAAGAAGAACATGGCATCTGGATGCCACGAATGAGTAAACACATCGAAGGTACCAACCAATCATTGCACTCTATTTGAACAAGTGGAACTGCAATTGCCCAGGCAATTGGTTGCCAGTGTCCGTATCTCCTCTTCACCCTCGTCGCTGCAGGCTCGTTGGAGTTTTTCAACACGTCCATTATGCGCAAATTGTATGTGAGCCATTGCCACGTTACTATCTGCGTGGTCAGTACATTGTTTATCGAACAAACCTGTGTTGGACGCGGCGAGCTATTGTGGATGCTGGGGAAAGGACAGGCACGCGTGCAGTATCGGTGTAGAATATCTGATATTGAAGCTTCCTACCATCGCTAACGGGCTGCGAAATTACAAAATTAATGTCATGACGAGAGACCTGTTATTGGGCCGAGGGCTTGGGAAGGTAGTTGACGTGTGTGTGTGTGTGTGTGTGTGTGTGTGTGTGTGTGTGTGTGTGCGCGCGCACGTGTGTGAGCAAGACGTGTCTGTCTGTGCTTTACGGACAGGGTCGGATTTTCCTGGTCATTTCACGGAACATCGTCTCTTTTTTTTTCTGAGAAGACTTTAATATCTCGACGTTGCCCTCATCAGTCCGTGGTCTTTTCCCAATTAATTATCTCGGGGAGCCGTACGATCTCCGATTTTCCTTTCGGTGCACAATGGAGTCTTTAATGAACGATGCTGTGGTTGCGGGAAAAATTCTCAAGGGGTTTATGAAAAAATCAATGCTTTATGTCAGAACGTTATATTTTCTAAGAGAAAAGTATTCTCTGAGAGGCTGGTATATGTCTTCATGTTAACTGATTTTATTCAGTTGGTTTTGTGATGTATCTTAACAAAGATTTGCTTCATCCATTTTTGGGATTGTGTTTTTCTCGTATTATTTATAAGATTACATTGGTATTAATGTATAAGATTACCCTGGTATGTGTGATAAAAAGAAAATTAAAATAATTGTACATTACATTAAAATAGTTTTCATCCACTAAAACCCATTTATTTCATTAAAAAATTCCCTTAACTATAAATGTGTGCGATACTTTTTCTGGCATTGCAGTAAAGTTATAATAATGTGAGATAATGTACTTGTTTTCTCAGGCTTCTCAGAACCGGCCAAATTCACTTAGTCATACTTTAGTTAAGAATAAATTCAAATTGAATAAAAAATATAAAATAACAATTTTACTGCTAAATATTGTTTCGTTTAGACATTTTAACAATCATGTTATTCATCACTCTGAGGGAAAATGAATTTTGATGAATTTAGTTTTACCAGTATTTTCTTGAGTAGATAGTTCAATTTATTGAAAGTTCTCCAAGTCACATTTCTGTTTTGACCTCCTAGAAAATCAAAACCAATTCAAATGGTCAATAGAATAATTGAAGACTTATTTACTTCTAAAAATAGGTCTTCAATTATAGTGAAATAAGATTTTATCTCTCAATATTTGGAGTCAAAAATTAACTTGTGCAAATGAGTAAATACAAATGTTGCTATATCACTCTTTTATTTTATCAAATATTTTAAAAAGGTGTGGCATTTATCTTCAAAACTACCTTGCGGTTATTTCTTCCGAAGAAATATTTTTCTGAGAGAACATTTGGGATTTTGTAGGGAGTGAGAATTATAAATCATAATCGGCCTTTGCTAATTAAAATTTATATCCGTGCTGGCTATATATTTATAAGAAAGAGATCAGAAACTTTGGTGCAAAATTTCCAAGTTCATAAGTTGGCATGATATTTCATTATGGAACAGAGTACCGTAAGGTCCGGTCTGTTTTGAAGCACGTAAAGAACCGAAATGTGACATATGTAGTATGAAATAAAAAAGTATTTTTCATTGTGGCTGGAAGAAATCACATAAAAGCACAATCGGACTCTAGCTGCAAGAAAGTACAAATAATGGACAACATAGTGACAGTGAGACCAAGTTCCTGACAATGTTAAACTATCTTACGTGATAAAATTTGGCTAATTGATTAATTATCACTGTTGCACTGACTCTTCACTTTAAAGTATGTTAAAGGACTGACTGTAAAAAAATAATTTTTAAACACAAAACTTAAAAACATTTTAAGTTAAAAAGATAGCTCTAAATTTAGGCAAACAAAATAAATAAAGTTCCTCTGAACTATTGAACACAATTGCAGAGGCAACTCGTACCACATTTGATATACCGATAATTAGTAATTTCTACACATACACTTAGTGAAAAATTATTGATTTTGAATTACATTTTTATTTCATTTTCTATTCTTGCAGAAAACCTTAACTTCTCTCGACAGTTATGATGAAACGGAAGCACATTACCTTATCGCTGGATGTGGGTCGCAAACCTCGACCATTCAAACTGCTAAAACAATACAATTTGTGAATTCAATCCTATATTTCATTGACATTAGCTGGGAAAAATTCCAAATCACTGCAAGCCCGTTGTTACGAAAGCAGTTGGATAAACGTCCTAGACCTAATAAAGTCACCGATATTCGAAATGCGACCCCAGTGCGCAATCAGAGTTTATCGTCTCGCAAGCGAAACAAAATCGAGATGAAGACAGAGGATTGGAGGATTGAAAGAGAAAAGGGCGGAAGGGTGGAAGGGTACGCAGGCAGCGTACGCAACTGGCACGCACGCGCTCACGCACGCAAGCGCACGCACGAGCGGGTGGTGCGTAACGCCCAGATATTTCACTCTAACGCCGAGTATTACGACCACGCTGGGCATTAGGGGCGTGTTCCATTGGCCCGAGCGCGCAAAAACGGGCTGTATATTTTCAATATTTCCCCCATACGGGGAGATTCAACGACCCAAACGGGACGGCCGGAAGTAAAACCTGCATTATGCGGCCTTTTAAGGTGAATAATAAAAACAAGCGAGTGAATCGATAGCTTAGCCTATCCTTTGGGGATAAATTGAATCGGAGCCGCTTACACGGCCGACGGCAACCAGGAGTATGTGGGTACCTACGGCCTCGGTGTTTTCCGGAATTCGGAAAATGTAGAAGGAGAAGTTTGTTGGGAGCTACTGGAGCAAGGAAATGCAATTTAAGCGAATGCCAACAGCAGCGGTGGACATAGACAATCACGCTGCGCTGATGGCGGCTTTTTAATCAAAGAACAACGCGATGAGCAAATATACCTCGCCCGCCTTGCGTTTTAACATACGTTTCGAGTGGATTTTTAAATAATTACGAACAAGGTTCTGAGAGAGGAAATATTTTTTTTTCTTTTTTCAGTTTATACCGTACATATAATCGCAGTAGAGTGGAATAGGTTGAACGTTTCTTTGTTTGTTTTTCTTTCTTTTCGCGTTCGGAATATAGTTGTATGCTGTGAATGAAAAGAACGATTTCTATTTCAATCCTTTACTCCGCTCTCACAAATTCATATTTCAATTAAATAATTTAGGCTGAGGTCATAAAAATGGTACATTTGCAATGCTTGGCAATGTAACGTTGATTTTTAATATAATACATGTTTCGTCTCAATGGTTTTAATTTTTATCGACCAAATGTAGAATTGACGAAAAGGATTGGAATTGGTCCAAAATTCGAGGTTGAGATTTTGGTGATGAAATCAGTTTTAAAGGTCTCGGAGACAAAAAAAATACCATGATGTCTGAATGGATGTGAATGTGGGGTGTGTCATGCATAACTGGGACATATTAAATGTTTCTGAGCTCAAACTTTGTACACAGACTAATTCCAAGTTGTGTTAGTGTTGTTCCAACGATGTTTAGATAGGGAGAAGCGATATACAGTTTTGAACTAAAAATACCAAAACTAAAATTGCTCCTTTACCTTAAAGTGCTGGCTCTAGTCCAATGAGTTTTTCCGGTCGTCCTATCCCCAATTCTCAACTCACATTTCCTGGACCATAAGACTTAATGGAAAAAATTGTTGGGAAAAAATACATTTCAAGTGATAACTGCCAAATGCCGTGAAATCCAATCTTCGGTACTACCTCATCCCGTCAAAAATTAAATCCATATCATTTTCTTTGGTGGAATAGGTGGGATAAAAGATGCTACTTATCAAATGAAAATTTTCAAAAATTGTTAAATTCTTCAGTTTTACCTAACCTACGGTAGCAAGGACGCGGCTCGGCCGTCTTGGATGGGTACGCAACAAGATCGTACGTATGGATGGGTACGTATCTCTCTCGGTACCAATGAATCTTAAAGAAATCAGTTAATGAATTTTATATTTTTTTTGCCTTTAACCTCAGTTACATAACTATTATAATATACTTGTAAAACCTTTGGAATAATTAGTAACTTAACTGTTAGGTCTCTTCCAAATCCTCACCAAATCCAAATTGTGCATTTCAAGTCGAAAATATTGGTACGTTACGAATTCCGTTTCTCCTTCACGCTCCTATAGAACAAGATAATTGTGAATGTTTTACTCAAATACTTCTTCCGTGATTGAATTTTCTTCTCGAAATTGGTCAAGAGTGTTCCTTATATTGCTATTTCTAGGAAACTCTTGAAATTGAATTAAATACATACAGTGCTACAAAAGCACCGCTTCTACTGTGTCTTAGTTTTCTGTTTTCAGCAGTACAAGAAGTAATTTTATCTAGAAGTGACAGTATTGAACTTTTTTCAAAGCTTGTCAATTAAATTTTTCTGACAACTCTGAAGTTTATGTTAATACAATTACTTTTCCTCAGTTATACGTTGTAAATAAGGCAAGTATTGGAATCTCTACAACTAATGGAGGTCGAGATTTCAGTACTAAATTATATTTTGAGGGTGCCCAAGACGAATAAAATGTTGTTTATCATAATGGCTCTACGGATGGAAGTTTGAATGAGTGAATGAAGAGATGAATGTTTGTGTTTGTCACCCATATAACGTTTCGATTGACAGAAAGTCACAGATAAGTTATCGATTTTCCGTCCACCGCTTCTTTCTATGATAAATGATAGTCTTTCTCAAAAACAAAAATAATTTAATAACAATTTTGACTTGCAAATTCACAACTGACATCAAGTCCTATGAACATCTCCAAACACAAAGAAGATATCACTGTTAATATTTTAAGCACAACACGCATACTATTACATAAAACGCACAATCCGTGGAACCGTGAAGACCTTTATTACTCTCCTCGACTTCAAGAAAAATTCTCCTTTTGTATCCAGGGTCTCCCCGTTGCTAGGTAGACACAAGTGACCACAACTAACCTTTACATTACACCCGGGGCTTGGATATACTTTGATATGCAAATGATGAGTAAAGTGATTTAGTGCCGTTCCAAAAATCTTTAAAATGGATGCAAATGGCAAGGAGAACCACATACGTTCCGTGTCTCATGAGACTAATGCGGGACAATTGGCGGAGAAATATACAGGGTGAGTCACGTAACTTTAGCACCTCCTGTAACTTTTGAACGGTTGAAGATATTGCAATGCAGTTTTCACGGAAGTGAATGAGGGAATGGGGCTAATTGATATGTGTATTGATTTCTCTTTTATCACTTTTATTTTACGAGATATTTGAGGTAACTTTGTTTTTTCAAATAGGACTATACATATTTTTTCAGTCTATCATGACAAGCGTAAAAAGACAAATCCAAAGATATAAATATTGTTATATGTTAGATAAGCATTTTTTTGAGTAATTGTGATTTTTTTGCGACTAGTGTTTAACGGATATTTTCATTGTAACTGTCAGCCCCACAAGGTCACGCAGCGCTCCCCTAGCAAACGCGGGGTCCGGAAAGGGAAGGGATTTTAGTACTTGAGGATACGAAAAATATTCACAAAACTGTTGCATTTTTTCCTGAACTCTCCTTTCCATCCTGATCCATTTTCAGATATTTTGTGTTTCTTAGGGATTGAAAATATGGATTTGTCGTAAGTAGTATTTATTGAAATAAGATTATTTCTATCCCTAAGTTATTATTATATTCTTATTAACATTGAAATTGTTTGCTCAAAATACGCAATATTTTTGTTCAGTTTTAATTATTTATTCTTATTGTGCTTTGTTTCAAGATCCCATTAATATGTATCTTATGAAACCCCATTAAATGGAGTTGAAGTTATAAACAATTTTATTACGATACAAACTTATGACAAATCCTTATTTTCTATCCTTTAATTCCTTCAATCAAAGAAAGTCGAAAATCTGAAAATGCGGAAGGATGGAAAGCACAGTTCAGGAAAAAACTGCAATGGTTTTGTGAATATTTGGAATATGTTTCGTATCTTCAAATCTCCCTTCCCTTGCCCCGGCGCGCGTTGCTGGTGGAGCACTGCATGACCTTGTGTGGTGGACTATTCAAAATGTCCGTTAAACCCCAGTCGCAAAAATCAAAATTAATCAAAAAAATGCTTATCTAACATATGACAATATGTACATCATTGGATTTGTCTTTTTACGCTCGTCATGGTGGACTGAAAAAATATGTATAGTTCCATTTGAAAAAACAAAGTTACCTCAAGTATCTCGTAAAATACAAGTGATAAAAGAGAAATCAATACAAATATCAATTAGCCCCATTCCCTCATTCACTTCCGTGAAAACTGCATTGCAATATCTTCAACCGTTCAGAAGTTACAGGAGGTGCTAAAGTTACGTGACTCACCCTGTATAATGCTACGTTTTAAATAAAGAGTATTCACAATATTAGAGTTTTGGCTCTTAACTGAAACAGCTAACGTTAACGGTTATAAATATCGTAACTACGAATCCTGGGTGAAACTCAAAAAGATTTTTCATCACGTTTACGAATATTAGTTACTGATATCTGGTAGCAACAATTACAATTTACACAAAAGTTTGACGGCTTTTCGATTTCGTTTATCGATTTTTACTTTCCCGTATACGTACGTATATACGGAGTATAATACGTAGTATAGGGAAAGTTATGTAATTCTGCGGAAAATCGATTTCGAGATTTCAACGGAAATACACATTTTGAGGTCCCCTGATACCGAAAAAGTGGGTCTTTTCAAAACGTCAGTCCGTCTGACTGACCGTCTGTGAACAACACTAGTGCGTAAACCATAGTGCGATTTCTTCCAAAATGGATATTCCCCGGTCGATCTGCCTCCACTCGTGGTGCCTCGATTTTGAAAAACTTTCTTCAAAATTTGAGGGTACTTTACATAAAGCCCACCGGACATTTTCAAAATTTTCTCATAAACGGCTCCAAACTTTTTCTTTAAATTCCTTGTAAGAATAGAGTAAAATACACTTATTAAGGTGGCGTAGGTCCCATTTTCACTCTTAACTCTGAATTTTCGAAAATTGGCAAAGTTTGAAATTTTTTCGGCGACTTCATAGAACTACAAAATTGAAGATAGAGATTTTTCTTTCAAATAAAATTTATTGTAAAAATTGAGTTCTTTCATTAAAGTCGTGTAAATTTTTTTGAAAAGTTTACTAGTTTTGCGCAATATTGCACGCTATAATTGAAATTTTAAAAAAATACAAAAACTAGATTTTCTCAAAAACGGCCCCAAATTTTTTCTTTAAACTTTTGGTAAAGATAGTGCTAAATGTCCTCTATGAGATGACCTTAACGCCATATTCCTCTATTATTTTGATTTTTCAAAACTTGCAAAAATGTAGTTTTTTTCACTTGTTTTCACGCCAAATATATTTACATTAGCGGTTTGTTCACATTATTATTCTAATGAGTACATGTGTTTTAAATAATGTCAAATAAAGTTTCTCAAAAATTAAATAGTTTTCTGTGAAAACTAGCTCAAAATTGCGCATTTTCAGAAACGCTCAAACGTCATTTTCTCAAAAATGGTTTCAAATTTTTTGTTAAAACTTTTCGAATGGATAGTCCTAATTGCAGTCTTTAATATAGCGCAAAGTTAACTTTGTTTTTTTAAAAAAAATTTAAAAATTAATTTGTTTGAAACTTCTCTCAGACGGTTAAAATGCACATTTCTAGCAATTTGTAAACATTTGAATTTTTGAGCGTAAGTGCTTCAAATGACTTGAAATGAAGTTTTCCAAATACTCAAAATTTTTCTGTAAAAAAGAGCTTCAAATTTCGCATTTACAGTAGGGCTTAAACGCCAGTTTCTGGAAACGGCTCCAAATGTTTCAACGAAAATTGTCATTAGGGCAAGGTTTAGTTGTTTTTTTTATATTAGAAAATAATAGTTTTGTTCTACTATTGGAAAATCGAAAACTTAAGAAAATGTCCAAAAAATGTAGTTTGGGTGGCGATAGATGGCAGCGGTCAAGAGTATTGGCAAGTCCGAAAAGCTAGCCGAGACCAAGCGAAACAGAAAACAAATACGGGAAAGTCTGTGCCATTCTGTATCACCGCTAGTTCTAATCTGTACACTGTGATTTCCGTGATGGAAAGTCTTTTCATCATGTTGGTTTGGACTTTATACTTCGATTATTTACATCGTAATCATTTGTTTCCGGGAGAACAACACCAACAAGCGATTGCCAAGTGGGGTAGGATCTTTAACTCTGGATTGTATAAAAGATTGGTGTTTACGAAGAATTCTTTCCACTGCCCAGAGTTGTCAATGGTGTTCCCCTCGGACGAATTAATTGAAGCATGTGCTCTTGGGAATATTGACATGGAGGATGTAGGAAATGAAATTCTGCACGAAATTTTAGAACCAAATTGACCTGTAATTACAAAGCTGTAAAATTTGGAGGGTTGAATTGCTTCGTATTTTAAAGGACTTCCCTGTTTGCGAAATCACAATAATTTCAATATTCCAAGTCACTGGCTTCAATCTTCAGATAGAGTGGAAATTAACACTTCTTTCAATGGCATACATCAGTGGTATCAAGGTCTTCTACCGGTGTCTGTGGCACGCGTCGTGGCACCGTAACATCCCACGAGCTACTCTGCGCAACTAGCGTCGGGAAAGGAAACTATTAGTAACCCCGCCGTTTTACAATAGGGATAGCGTTGTCTCTGGTGGTGGGGTGATGAACTACGTAGAGGGGCGATTTCAGGGCCGCTCGTGACATCGACCTTGACAACAATGGTATACATCATCATTTGCATAAAACCGCAGCCGGCGTTTATCCGCAAGGATGAATCTTAATTCTCTAAGTGAATGGAAGTGAAGGATGAATCTTAATTCTCTAAGACATACGAAGAACCGAAACAAGTGTAATCCGCAACCGATTCGATCCACGATACGAAGCCTCGCTTAACGAACCGAGACCAGTTAATGCTTATGTTCGCTACAAAGACCGTGAGTGGTGTTCTGTGCGACACGTGACAATAACCGGGTCTGCTTATTTTTAAGCGTGGATATGCAAAAACACTACAAAGACCGGCTTTGGCATGCAATGCATCCTCTCGTTCTTTGTTTTCAATCTGTATTTATAAACAATGTACTTCTTCTGGCCTCGTAAATATTGAACAAAATTATTATTAATAGTATACTTAAAAAATTAAATTAAACATCTGTTATGAATACATAAATTATGGTACATGTAATAATGCATTTAAGGTTCGATTAATCGATTTCATAGATATTATAGAATACACTTCTTTGCTTTCTAGTGCTCTCTTTGTCTTACTGTTATGAAATTGAGTGCATTTTCAATAACATGCTTCATTATAATCCGCTTTTTAGTAAATTATCAGGAGAAAGATTACTCACTCATTTTTTTCTGCAAAATAAACAGAAATGTCACATGTTTGTTACAGGTAAATCAGTCACGTCATGTAGTACACAATAAAAATCACGAGATAACGAGAACGCGTAAACCAGCCACGGGAGGGGGTCCAGTTTTGTAATCCGACTGGCTGGCGATTAAAATTAATGGCGTGTTCGCGGCCCTGCCAAACAGTTTATTGAAATTACGTCGAATTTCATATTTCATTAATTTTTACCGCTGGATTGTTGGCAACAGCGCGTCACTGATAGTAGCGTCACGGGTCCTTCCCCTTCCGACTGCCGTTGGCCGGCGGCCCGCTTCATTATCGTAGATAACTACCGCGTTTCTGCACGCGAGTTCACTGCCAGTGGAAAGGAAATCTGCCTATTAGCGTTGAAGGGCGCGATGCTCTAGTTACATTTGGACTTGACGTAGATATGATTACTGTCGTTCAATACGCTACAGACAAAATACTGCTGGTATTAGTAGTGCCGGGGTAAATCGCATATTAGTCAGACGTTAGTCATTAGTCAGTGGTGTATGGAATGACGATGAAAGGATAATTTCGGACATCATCCGGCTAATGTCGGCGTTAGTCATAGGGCGATGGATAAAGTATGATGATTGACAGAGTCTGAGGCGTCTTGAGAGTTTGCAAGAAGTATTTTGGCACAAACGTCTGGTAAGGTCAAGGTTTTTTTACCTAAATCGCGAATGTCGAAGGCTGAAGCCTTGTTGCCAACTCGAAGAGCGTAGGAAATTTGGTAGCTAGAAGTCCAATTTTCGACCGAACAGTCAGGTTTTCTTCATGTCTGTCCGGTGAAGAGAATCTTGGTAAACAGGACGAAAGATTGTCTGAATGCACCTCAAAATGTGTTTTCTTCACCTGGTGGCAACTCCATTAATATGCGGTGCATTTTTTCAAAATGGAAGAAGCAACAAAGTTGTTGAAAATTGTGCAATTTTTCTGTAGTATTCATGTAACCAATGCATGTGTGAATGAATCTTTAGCGTCATGGGAATGTATGGACTGACGAAAGAAATTATCTCGCTGCAAACTAAATATTAATTGTGCGTTTTCTTCAATATAAATGCATTGCATTTGCATTGTTTCAATGCATTGCATTGAAATTGAATTGAATTGCATTGAATTGGAAGGTGCAATCTCAAACAATAAATCTTTATCAAAACCAGCGGCATCGAATGCTAGAAATATAATAATAATACATTATGAAACGATGATGTAATGATGGGTATTAATACATGAGTGTGAAATTACAATACGAGCGAGGAACGAGCGAGTATCGTAAACTTCACACGAGTGTATTAATACCCATTACATCGAGTTTCATACAGTACTTTTTCTACGACTTATGATAACTTTTATAAGTTAAACTTCTCCACTAAATCATTTCGTGGCAGTCGACATGCAAGATTCAGCCAAGGCCATCTAGCGGACACTTCTCTTCCCTACACCTGCAGCTGGCTTTGTTTTACCAGAGCGTCTGCGAGGGACTACAAAAGTTGCGGCAATAATATTCCGACGTCACCATTTTCGCGTTTTCTCTCATTTCTGGAAACGTCAACACCACCAGAAAGAGCTACCATTCACTAAACATTTTAAAGTAAAGAATTGGGCTATTTTTTAAAGACAACCACACGACAGCAGCAAGTAACACAAAATGACTTGCGTTCACATCTTAACGTCACTCAAATGTTCTCTGTAATAACTACCACTGCGCTAGTCAAATAGGATCAAAGTGAAATTACGATCCAATTTATTTTAAATATTATTTCACGTAAAAATTACTACTAATAAAAGAAATTAAAACTGAGAAGCATAATATAATATTAAATGCAACTTTAAAATACACACTCGAACGAAACATTTACTGCAACCATTCTCAATGATTAATGAAGTGCTAATACTTGGTGTGTAAGCGTCTTTGTGATTGGTCAAGAACTTGTATCATAATGAAAACTGTATCGAAATGGCTATCATTATGCAACTGCTTGCAGCCATCCAACGGGACTGCATTATACAACGGGAGTAGGAAGAGTAAATTGTATTTTTTCAGTTGTTTTTATGAGCTAATAAAAAATTAAAAAGTTGTCCGGCTTTTCTTTCGAACACATCTGGCAACCATAGTTACAATGCCTGATGTTGGATGTGAAAGTAGGTTAGAAATTTACGACTAACTCAAACTCACACAAATTGTCTCTAACAAGCGTAGTAATCTTCCCACCAGCAACCTGATTTATGCTTATCGTATCTGCTATACCTTGTCTCCATTGAGTATTCCCTCGTAGTTGGTTTCTTTTGCTCCTCCAACACCTCCTGTTGGTTAATGTTAACTTCATCTGGCTTGTTTAAAGTACCTTCCAAGGTTTTTCTACTTTGCACATTATCCACCAATTTTCAATATTATATAGATTAACCGGATAATTCGTAAATTAGCCAGATTCCGTCGTAGTCGAAACACACACATATCGAAAGTTTATCACTGATGAAAGTTTCTATACCAGTCGCGTACATCGCTCGTTCACAGGAAAACTTACTTATAATATAGAAATAGTATCACAGAGTTTTTGCAAATGCAAATTTAAAGTGATTAAATTGAAGTAGAATACACTGAATCAAATTATATAAATAAAAGAACGGGTTCCAAGGAAATTAAAAATTAACAATATTATTAATAATTCTCATCAAAAGGTTAATGAAGAATATTATAATTTTCTTTTTACTCTTCCAATTATTTTCTGCTTGGTCCTGTGATATGAAAAATAAATTCGTTATCATGGAAATCTGGCGTGAAGATAGAATGGAGATAAGACATTCCACATTCATTGATGAGGGAAATGAAACGATCATTGTTTAATATTTTGGTAATCCTTTATTAAGGAATAATTTAATATTTTGATTACAAATGTGCTTCATAATTTGCGCCCCAAAACATTTTCAATGATCTCTTATGGCATTTTTGGTTGCAATAGTTCCGTAGCAACACCGTTCCCTCTGCAACTTTGTTCTTCGAGTCTTTCTACGATTTCAGTCTCAACAGTTGTGGATTTTCGACACAGAGCTTGGTTGAATTCAGCAAATAACTGAAAGAGAATTCTAGCCGTCGACCGACCTGATTGAAAGTTTTCCGTAGTTTCTTCTATGCATATCAAGCGAAAGCCGAAACAATATTTTATCAAATGATGTAAGGACTGCACGCCACCTTTCTTGTGTCATCTTCTTCCCTTCTCTCTCCGTACCACATGCACGTGAGATCTGTCTGGAACATGTCCCGGCTGGGGTAATACCACACTGGTAGAGGTACCTGAAGAGGTGAAACCCCAGAAGCCACTCGGATCTCACGTCACTTCAAGCGCTGGAAAAATACTAGTTTATGCCATTCGTTTATAATGTTAAGCTTTATTGCATAAGTACATGTGTTGATGTACATGATGTTGAATATATGTAAGAGCGACGTTAGGAGCGAGTTTTTTAAATTTGTACGAATGCAATAAAGCAACATTATAAACGAGTTGCATGTACTACATACAGCATTATGAATTTATTAAGAGAATCAAACTTGGGTTTGCAAAACAACATTCTTGAGAAGTCTCTGGTATTTGTCATCCCCTCTGGAAAGCAAATTCAAGATGGCATTGTTGACATCTGTGCGAGAAAACTGTGGTCGACTTTTCTGTTTACCTATACCTCCCAACGATCCTTGTGCTGCAATTGGCTGAAAATGTGATGCCACAATAATTTGTTCCATATATGCTAATAAGCTATCATTTGCGTCGTAAAATGCCCGATTATGCACAATTTCTTGTAACAGAAATAGTCGTTTATAATGCTGGTATACAAAAAACACCTTTATCACATATATAACATGCACTAAACTTATTGAACTAATATCCTTAGTAGTTGACGCTACAAAAATCTAAATATTTTTTCAATCAATGTATTTTTTAATGTTTTTTATATCTCATTTTTTGTTACATTTAAATGCATTTGTCAGAAAAGCGCATTTTTAGAACAAAATTTTATCGACATTAGGTCCAAAGTTTGACCAGTAAATTTCCATATGAATGAAATATTATTCTTCCAATGTACTTGAAAGCTTTGAAAAAATGTGTATGTTTTTTGAAAGAAAATACTATGACTCTAATGTAAATAAAACGGGAATGTTAAATAAACCATTGCGCTAATTGGAAAGGTGGATAAATACGTATTCAACGTTTTCAGTTGGTGTAGCAAATTTCCAGAAATGTTTATTGTTAAATGTGAGGAAGAAACTTTTTAAAGTTAAATCAACTTTTGTGAATTGCTGCCATGGCAACTAAATCTGTTGGATGTGAATCACAAGTACTGATTCATTGTCGCTAAGCCAATTATTGGCCATGTATGTAATTATATTTTTTATCTACAAGATGACAAGGTATGCTGTGTTTCAACAAGTTTGATGAGATAACCCAATACCATTGCGCAAGATAGCCGAATCGCACAATGTAGGCAACATATTTTGCGATATAAATGTTATAATTTTACGTAATCTTTACATTTAATACAAGAAAGTTTGTGCTCTGTTGTAGCACCTCTACTTTATACTGACAATACTTTTAAGTTCTCTTTGCTCTATACATAAATAATAGAAACTAATGTATTAAAATATGATAAATGAATATCTGTTAATGAGATATTGGTGGCTCGGTATAAATAATTGCAATTGAGTTTGTGTTTGCGAAAGTTGTTATTTAATTGAATGGCAGTATTTGACGACTCATCTGTCATCAACTGATCTGAAACTTGAAAGTTCAGAATTCAACTGATTTTACTGGAATAACTGACGATGAGAACCAGGCGATCAACATTAGCTATTCAGTTAACAAAACTGTGAGCCGTTTTCCTTTCCCGATTTTAATTATTCTTAGTTTTCTTGTGATCATATGAGAAGCGTTCATATGATCTTTCTAATTGTGTGGTTTACTTTGGGTTAATTACTGTTTATCCCTGTTTATATTTTTAAGTATCTTAATATATTTAAATTTTTTAAGTATCAAGATGCACAATAATTCTGTTTTAAATTAATATTACTATTGTGATTGATAATTAAAGCTAAAACTATTACTGAACTACTTGACGTACTTCATTGGATGTACAATAGAAATGAAATTGTTTATGAAACCACGTTTTCGAGATGTGTGCTAAAATAGTATGTGCCAACTGCCAATGTCTCTGACAGGTAAATCTTATTGTTTGAATTAAAATTACAATCTAATAGACGACACATTTATCAAATTAAACTGACAAGGAAGTAGCAGTGATGTCCATTATGAACGGAGTTCTGTAAAACTACTACTTTATTATTCAGTGCATGGAAGAAAACCGTTGAAGATTATGAGTATCGTGTACATATTTATGTGACCATTTGATTTCTTGACATGTTTTAATTTGAATTTTTAAAACGGTATATTTAGCACTGCCAATGCACGATTTCATTTGTTAAAGCATCACGAATGCAAAGAAGTGCTTGCGTTGGTCTATTTTTTGTCGACTATTTGTCACGTTCCTTCTTATCAGCCATTCCTCGCTATACCCTCGCTTAAGTCTCGAGGCGTAGAATACTGTTAAAGGACCCACGACTCTCTCAAATTCCCAAGATTTCACTTTAGATAAGTCGCATTAGGCATTCTATTTCAATGGCTTATATCCCGCGAATGCCCGAAAACGACGATGTGGGCCAAGGAATGCTGCCAGAAAGGAACTGGCTTTTTACTCATTATATTTTTATGCCGACCAAAAGCGCGAAGTCCCAGCGAATTAGCTTCCTATTCGGATTCAAAGAACAAATCTGAAAAGAAAACGCTACTTAGCTATATTGCCGAATGCTTTTAAGGGAGGTGTTTCCTTTTAATGTACATCTGCCCCCGAAGCAGCAAATATAATTGGCACGAGCCGACTGTCGCCTTTTGCGCAGGCGCCTCGGGCTGAATGACAAGGGCAGTAAAGCGGATTTATGGAGTCAAAGGAGTCTTAGTACTTTTGCGACCAATAGCGGCGAAGCATGTGTCACTTTTCAAATTGAAACGTGGGAATTGAGTCACGTGACTTCCGTCGTAAAAAGCAAGGCTAATCAGAGGAGAAAAGCGACATGGGATATACGACTATCATAAAGCGACTGTCGCCTTTTGATGTAGGATGGTCCCTTTTATGGGTTGTCTTTGCTGCTAGTTGTGACTGGCCTCCTTGCTCCCACTCTGCTGTAAGCATCATGCACATCTTTGCCACTGGAACATCCAGAGAACGTCTAATTGGTGTTTAGTTAAAATGTATTTTTTATGATCACAGATAAATACTGAGTGCCAAAGTCTGTACGAATTCAACGCTGCGATTTGCTGATAATCGTAGTGAGTGCAGGATTATGTGATCGTTAAGTTAAACAAGATGAAATGGTTTGACAGTGATTCTTTCGTGTGTATGGCAATGTAAACGAGACACGTAAATACTTCAGCTAAGAAAATTTATTATCTTTCTTCTTTCTTCCAGAAATTCAATCTCTTCATTTTTGTATTTATTGAACGTCTTGTGTTTATTCATCTTACATTTGTATAATGATCATGAGTTCTGATTAATTTATACACGAGTTCCAAAAACCGTAAATAACTAGAAATACTTTTTGAGTAATTGGCTCATTTTATTCTGCATTAATCTAATTATATCTTTTCTTAATGCGTTTCATTAATATTCACAAATTTTGAAGAATATTAATATATTTTAATGTTTGTGTAACAGAATTATGTTCTCCAGTAAATTTTCCCTCAGTCCTGTAATTTTCACTACTTTATTTCGTCTACTAAATTGTTTACTTGCACTTGTTAACCCTCGCTTTGTACTTTTCATTCATTGGAAATGTAAATTTGCCGACAAAAACTTCATCTCTTTGAATTGTTCATTTTATGTTGAAAACTGAGTTAAATTCAGAATAGATCTCAAAGGGGATGTATACTATTTTACCTTCAGTCTCTCCGGAGTCTAGGTCGAGCATCATAGCTTAGAATACAAAACAGTTGCAGAGAAAAAACTGGGGTCTACCTGAGGCCATCGATCTAGGCGTCGCGTCTGGGGGCGTAGGCTGCAGTCGCCTGCAAGAAGCGGCGTTTCATCGCGGCGTGGGAAGTCCGACGCAGGAGCAAATGGGTTCGGTTTATAAAACAAGCGCCTCCCTGCCTCGGCGCTCAGACTGCTGCAACACGCCGCCGCTGTCAGAACTTTGGAAACTAGTTGGCGGGCGCCGGCGCAAAGCGCACGGGGTGGGGCGGGGCGGTGTGAGGTGGTGCAGGATCGGTGGGAATGGAGTGGGAGTGTGCCCGCTAAACACGACTGCACTGGGGGAAGGAGAGAGTAGAGGTGGCCGGTGAAAGGGTGGGAGTTGAAGAAGTGGATGTGAGGGGTTTGCGGTCGGCAGGATTTAGAGGTATGCTTTGTGGACACGGCAAGGCTTCATGAAGATCAGGAAGAAGGAAATTGTTGAGGCGTGGGGTAGAGAATGTACTAAGGACCAGTGTGGGATGTGGGAGGGAGAGAGGGGACGGGTGAAAGGGTGGGATGTTAAGCAGAGGACCAGTGTGAGTTTTGTGTCGGCAGGATTAGTAACTTTGCTCGGCAGACAGGTATGCTTGATGGACACGGCAGGACGTTATGAACATGAGGAAGAAGGAAATCGTTGAGGGTGAGGTAGAGCATCTACTAAGGGTCAGTGTGGGTTTGGGTGTATCTGCTAGGCACGACTGGCCTGGGGGAGAACGGGGTAGAGTTAAGAGGTGAAAGGGGTGATATGAACACGTGTAAGGGGTTTGGAGACGACAGGGATTCGAGGGAAACTTAGTGGAGACGGCAGGACATTATAAAGATCGGGAAGAAGGAAATTGTTGAGGCGTGAGGTAGAGTCTGTTCTAAGGGACAGTGCGCGACCCGACTGCTTCGGGGGGAGGATGGCGTAGGGGTGAAAGGGTAAGATTTTGGAAGTGGACATGTGAGGGGTTTGCAATTTTCAGAACTTAGAAGTACACTTGGTGTAGACGACAGAATGTTATAAAGATCAGGTAGGAGAAAATTGTTGAGCCGTGAGGTAGAGCATAAACAGAGGGCCAGTGGGATTGGAGTGTGCATGCTAGACAAGGATGCGTCCCAGGGTGAAGGGGGGTAAAGGTAGCGGGCGACATGTGAAGCAGCGACCAAGTGTAAGGGGTTGCGGGTCGGCTTAACTTAGAAGTACGTCGTGGTAGAGATGGAGATGAAGAAGTGGTAATGATGGTAGAGGTGGAGGCGGCAGGACGTTATGAAGATCAGGAAGGAGTAAAATATTGAGGCGTGAGGTAAGGCATGTACTAAGGGCCAGTGTGGGGCTAGAGAGGGGATGTCTGCTAGAAACAACGGCCCTATCACAGGGAAGTTTGGGATGGCGAGTGGTAGAATCGGACATCTGGCAGCTAGCTCATCCAATCAATGGAGTTGCAGAGCCAAGGCGTACACTTGGTGAAGACGGCGAGAACGAGGACATGGGAAGGAGTAAAATGGTTGCGGCATGTGTAGGTGTAGAGCAGGAAAGAGAAGTAACCGCTAGAATGCACCCCATCAAGTGAAAGTGAAGGGGAAAGGTGGTAGTGTGGGAGTTAGGGCAGCTATTATACGTAAGTGATAAGGAGCAAAGAAGAACACTTTGGAGGACGCGGGGGCAGGGGCGTTATGCGTTATTAGGGAGTTTTAGCGCCACGCGTAAGGTAGCGGCGTTATGCACTAGCAGTCACGTGACGGACCTTAGGCTGACCTTAGACTTAAGGTACGACCTTATACCTTCATAAATAGTGCGCGCCTGTAGGAGTCTCAGCGGTTACCTTACAAGCGGCAAAATGGTCGCCTAAAAACAGGAAAGATTACATTTTTACAACTCTGATTAATCGATTCTCGTATGTGAAGCAGTCACAATTATTCCTTACCAACTCCACAACGTTGGCAAGAATTAACGGGAAATGTTGGAGAGATAATAGGAAATAAATTCACGAAAAATAAATTGAAATAATATCTTCGGGTTAGGTTAGGTCTTATGCTCATAACTAACGCTGTTTTAAGATTCTCCCTACATTCGCAAGAAAATCCGATTCAAAATATCAGACTGAATTCTCATCGCGGAGCGCCACAAAATCTAAAACTGCGTGCACAATGTAGATTTGTTGCACTCTTGACTCGTATCGTGGTATATATGTCTCACCACTACCATACATTTTTTTGATATATTATGCATTTTCTTTGTTCAACGCTTGAAATGCTTCTTTTGTCGTACTGCATAGTGCAATGACGCTATTTGCTAAAGCTCTTCTGAATGTTGTTTATTTACGACCTTATAAAATCGTCAGTCACGTGATCAATTGAATTTAAGGATGTCTCCTTGCGCCTGGCGCTAAAACTCCCAATTGATATCAAGAAGGTATTGGCTGAAACACAAGAATTCTGGAATCCAAAGTATTACTGCCGACAACAGATGGGTATCCAGATGAAGCTAGAAGCTCAATGTAGATGTACTGTTGACTGCAATGCGGACACATCTTGCTGTTATAAAATATATAATATTCACACTAATACACTAAAGTTGCTTATCCAATTAAAATGTTGATTTGGTAACAGGGGTGGAAAAAATTGTAGAAAAATAATTCTAAACTTCTGGGATAATGAAGATAAAATAAGAAATTTTTGAATTTATTTAATTTTAATAATATGTAGTCGTATGTTTGCTTCTTGAAAAACAGAACATCACAAACTACTTTATTTCAAATAGTTGCTTTATAATCCAATATTCATTACCTCACGACTTTTCTCCGAATCGTTGCATTTTCTAATAAGTGTGAACATTCTTTAGTCTTTTCCGGTAATTTAGTTGTCTAATTTTACCATGGAGAACTTAAATGACCATGTATTAAGAAAAATGTCTTTGATAGTTGTCAGTGATAGCTGTGGTGCTCAGTACAGAGTCAGGTAATGGTACTAATGTAACTCATTCTCGACTGTGTTGGTGGCGATATGCACTGCCATAATGACTGAGGAAACGTAATGATTGCTATCGATTCGTTAGCAATTACAGAGACGACGGCAGTGATGTTCAGTGTCGAGCAAGTCCAAGTAATGAAGACCGGTGCATCACTAAGATCAGGAACATTATCGATGCAGGTGTTGGCCCTAACAAAGGATTACCTACGTGATAGTGAAATCCTGGACGCTTTTATATCAATCGTGCAGGTTTTGAACGGGAAAGTGAAGTTAAAAAAACTAATTCTTAGAATATGCAAGATCTATAATCATAAGGGAATTTGTAAACATGCCTGGGTTCAGGTTGTGATGGATGGATGAGTAAAAAGAGAAAAAATTCCGAAAGAGAGACAGCAAGGAGCATTATCAACCTCTTCGACCGCCTACGAAGGAATAGGAACGAGGTGGAAAAGCAAGATAATCGCGCGGGTGGAGGGCAAAACGGCGCTCAACCCGAAATGGAAACAACGCGGGGGCGAAGGGGGAATGAGCCGGAGGCGTGGGTGGGGCGAGAAAATTGAAAATGTTCAAGGGCGCACGCCACCCAGCTTGGCGTTTGCGTGGGGCGGACGAGGAGGAGAGAGGCGAAGGGGGGAGGAAGAAGTTGGGAAGGGCGGAACGGGTTGTGGGTGGACGGGGAGGTGTGGGGTGAGACGGGGAGGGTGGAGCGGAGCGTGGCAGATATGGCGGAGCGAGGGGAAAAGGACGGGGCGGGGCGAGGTGAGGAGGAGGGGGCGGGGCGAAGTGGGGATGACGGGGCGAGGGTGTTCGGGGCGGGGTGGGACGAGTGGGGCGGGTGGGGCGGGGTGGGGCGGGGTGGGGCGAGGTGAAAGGGGAGGGGGGAGGGAGGAGCGGATCGTGGCAGGTGTGGTGGAGCCCTGAGGGAGGACGGGGCAGGGTGAGGTGGGTAGACGGAGGGAATAGGGGGTTGGGCGGAATAGGATGGAGCGAACGTGGCGAAGCTAGGCAGGGAGAACGGTGTGAGGCGTAGGGGGTGGGATGAGATGGGGTGGCGAGGGCGGAGCGGGGCGTGATAGATGTGGCAGAGCGAGAGGGAGAGGAAAGAGCGGACGAGTTGGGGAGGATGGGACGGGGCGAGGTGGGCGAAAGGGGCGGGACGAGGTGGGTGGACGAGGGAATAGGGCGGGGTTGGACGGGGATGGGTGGAACAGGACGGAATGGACATGACGGAAAGACGCGGGGACAACGGTGTAGGGAGAAGGGGCGGGGTGGGGTGGGGCGGCGAGGGCGGCGTGATAGATGTGGCGAGACGGGGTGGGGGAGATGGGGAGGTCGGGGCAGAGTGAAGTGAGGCGGGGAGGTGGATATGTCGGGGCGAGGTGGGGAGTTCGGGGCGGGGCGGAGTGGGGTGAGGAAGGGCAAAGCGGGGCGGGGCGGAGTGTGGTGGGATGGGGCGTGGCGGGTCGGAACGAGATCGGGTGGACATGGCGGAGCGAGGTGACGAGCACAGGACGTGATGGGGCAGAAAAGAGCGTGACGGAGTGGCGCGGGGCGGGGCTGGGCAGAGCGGGACGGGCAGGAGCGGGGTGGAGTGGGGCGGAGGCAAGGCGGGTTGGAGAAGGGCGGAGTGGTTGGCCTCACGTACTACTTTCGTGTACTTTCCTTGGCGTCCGTCACGGTGCGCCGAGTGTCGGACGGGTGTTTCTTTGGGGGGGGTGGGGCAGGTGACGTGGAAGAAGACAGAGCGACTTGGCTCCGCACTCAGTAGCGCCCTGGGTGAAGGTTGTAAGAAGTAAGCAAGCAAGCAGGTGTCTAAAATAAAAACTCCGATGCCAAGGTGAAAGCAGGGAAAGTGTAGGTCTGAGAATTCGTTGTAAAATTTGCTGTAAAATTGTGAACAAGAGACGCATTTGCAAATGTCTAAATTAAACAAATGTTTTAAAATGTGAGACTGCGTAACAATTCAAAGAGATTGACATTTTTCTAACGATGTATACATTTCTGCACTATTTTCTAAATTGTTTGTAAGAAATGATTATAACTATAAAGTTTCCGTAGTTTTGCATATAACACAGTTTTTTTTTCATGACGTCAGCACTTCTGTTAGTAATTGAAGGTATTTTTTTAAATTTTTGTCATTAATACGTACACAATAAAATTTAGCGAATGGAAGTAAAAATTAAAAAAAAATGTGCGCTAAGTAATGTTCTGATTTTTGTTTCTTCAGTGCATTTCTGTAACTATTCTGAATGGGTTACAGTCTACGAATACACATGATCTATTCTAGTTTCGTCTCGTTTTTCATGACGATTCGGCCAAGGGGTAATACTCCACTTGTGTCTTTTCTAGATATGTCCTGGGAAGCATTGTAGGGGTCTTCTTCTTTTACTTTTTAAGAAACTACACTTAAATGTAATTTATTTCTTGAGAAATTTATGATCGCAAATTCCAGAGAAGCGTTAATGAATGTATGAATTTAAAAATGTTCTCCGAAAACTCCTGTTGAAACTCCAGTGAATTGGTGATACAGACGAAGATGGGGCGGGGAGGGGGAAAGAGATAGTGGTGGTTCGTGGGATGCGAGTGGGCGTCGGGCAAATTGAAAATGTCTCAAGCACGCGAGACCTGACGCAAAGATAATGGGGCTGCCAACATTTGAACAAACGGCTATAAAGACCAGTGTAGAGGCGGTGATAGTAAGACAGCTAAAATTATCACAGAATGGCAAAAATTTGATATGGAATAATTTTCAAACAAAATTTAGATTTTTTTAAAGATACTTTAAATGATCTAGCCTTAAAATGTTTCGTTGAAAAGAGATGTACGTAGTATTTTACCAATAAATTATTAACAAACATTTTACAGAAAACTGCAATTTCATTATGTATCTGAAATGTCTTATTGGTCAGGGCGATGTGTTGTCATTCTTCTCTCTCTAGGGCGTGTGTGAAGAAATGATTTCTGAAAATTTTCAGCTGATTACTGCATGAATGTTGATATTTTGTGAAGAAATAATCACGAATAACTTGTGAAAGTAAAATAAGTCAACTAATCTTCCTCAAATATGTACTTGGATGGTGGTAAAAAATGTTGGTAATATTGTTTCAGCGCTGCCAAAACCATGAGAGTCAGGTTTAAGTTTAAATGCACAACCATTTCTTACGCATGCGTATTATATAATTCCTCTACAAAATTAATAAAAAATAAATTGCTTATTACATACCAAAAAGCAAGGATTGTGGCAACAAGCTTATGGAATACAATAAAAATAAATATAAAGAAAGAGATGAAATAGTTTTGGGGTTGGATATGTTCTGAAAACAAGATTCCGACAAGTCTTAACTGTTACTTTCTTTATAATATTATTTTTATTACTTTCTTACTTACTTTGTTACTTTCTTTACAGTATTATTTTTATTTAATATGTCATTATTATGTATAATTACATAACTAGACAATTTGTCTCTAAGCCGACGGGTTTTAAGCGATTGCAATACCTACATTTTAATGCGTTCTAACCTTTCGAGTTGTATATACCCCATCGCATCAAAACCGCGGAAAAGAGACCGTAGGTACGGCCAAGGAAACAAACCCTGAAGGTGGAAAAACCTACCGTCGGAC
This sequence comes from Acheta domesticus, assembly GCA_031308135.1. NCBI lineage: Eukaryota > Metazoa > Arthropoda > Insecta > Orthoptera > Gryllidae > Acheta > Acheta domesticus. Next base: position 124,795,677 of record JAHLJT010009355.1, read on the forward strand.
TAGAAGACGAATACTACTTACTAATGTATCACACTTTTTGTAAACCATTTATTTATTTTCTGGCGCGGATGTCACATATTCTCTTTTCAGTCTTTAGCGCCTGAAATCAAACATCCACCACAGAAGATGTTCCTTATTCATTTCCTCGCCAGTCTAGGCTCTGTTCATACTACTAACCAGTGGTTGAGGAAGATATAGTGTACTGAACCGTGAATGGTTTAGCGAGGCGTGTCGCGAAAGTAGGCGTGAAGCAATAATATTCTTAAGAAAGTTTAAAAGACTGGGCACTGTAGAAGCGAGAAATAGGTACTTGTTACTATCATTATAGATAACGATAAATATGCTCATAAGTCCAAAATTGTAGAACATTTCCGTGTATCCTCTAATGTTTGAAGGAGTGACTGCTTGCCTGAAGATAGTAGCCGAAGAGCAAAAGTATCGCGTAGTCCATTTCGGAAGAACAACGGTTTAAGCTCTGCATGAGGCAAACTATTTTACGTTTCATGTTCATTCTTAACAAAACAATAAATACTCGAGAAAGCTTAGTGAAGAATAATTATTACTATTTATTCTGGTACGGTTGAAATAGATGCGTGGGGATGTGTTCATCGAATACAAGTTCATCTATGAAATGTGCCTCGATACTCACCGTGGAGCCTGGGAAATATTTACATATACATTACGCATTTGGATTTGCATGTGATTCTATCACGTTTAATATGTTTCGTACATTCCCCTAGTGGAACTATCAATTGGTGCCACAGGCACATCCAAATATCACAGGTATCACTCTTCTGTAGTTGGTTGTTATGTGGAAACGTGTCTAGTTGCAAATTTCGCAAGATAACAATAATAGTTTCAAAAAACCTACAGCCCCTCCGTTGCGAAAGCATGTTCTTATTTTGTAAAAAGGTTCATTGACACAAAAAAAATTTACTTTAAATGATCTTCGCAACAAAACAAACTTGACATTATTGTGAGAGCGAGTATCGCGTCTTTGTTTCTACGATTCTTTTCATTTTCTTTTCAATGAATGTTCGAAAAATTATAGGTGTATTTTGAATTGTGTTGAAATGTCTGCAGAAAACAGTACTTACTCTGATTTATTCTTTCAATTATTACATATTGCATGTCATTATCCATTGGTCCTGTGGTATTGAATGTGCCGTGAATTTGACGCCGTGAATTTTGGTACGATATAATGGAGAGCATTTTATACTTAATCACTGCTACCACTGCTGAATATTATTAGTGGGTAGTGTTTTGTTATGTATTTTATGAATCAAATGTATTTAGTAAATTATTTTTGTTGTAAATCTTTATGTAAAGTGATGTCTCATAAATCGGAAATATCAGAATTAGAAACGAATATTCGTTTATAACCAGAATGCTTTTAAAAACCATTATCAATTTAATGTTAATAGTTGCATTTGTTGATGAAATTAATTATCTTTTATAATTATAATATTCTCATCTTGGATTCAATATTATATATATTTCCAACAACTATCTACTACGTTTAAATTATTCATTCATATTTAAAAAAGGAATACAGAAATTCATTAGATTTTAATCAGAAAACTATAATGAGATGTCCTAGTTCCAAGTAAGTTACGGTTGCCAAGATTTTTGGATTTTTTTCCAAAAATATCCAATGTAAAATTTCATAATACAGAAACGATTATAATGACGATTCAAAGAAATTAAATAATTAAAGGAAAAATATAAAACGAAACACAGATTAAAAGAATAACAAATTTAGTGAATAATAAGATCAACCATTTCAAAAAATAATATTTGAAATAAAATTTAACTCGGAGTGACAAAGTTGAAATAATAGGAAATTAGCTTCTATTTCTAAGAAAATATAAGTAATTGCTCCAAGGAATAATCACCGAAATGAACCAAGAAAAGTGGCATCTCACCGACCTGAATAGCCTCGGTCGCGAAGTCTGACGGGGCAGTAGTTGCCTCGTGCCTGAGTTCAAATTACGCCCGGAGCATCTTTGTGTGTGTCCGTAGGCGAATTCCATTACCGTTACCTGAAAGTTATAGCATCAATATTACAATGATCTTGCGACCTAAAAAAGTGATCTAAAAAAGTAAAAAATAAATTTTAAAAAACATCATTTTATTCTATTCTCGGGTTGACCCTGTTTAGCCCGCGCTGTATCCCCTACCGCTGATCGCCCCTCCTCTGACTTTTGTTAATTCAAAACCGGCGGCGGCGCGGCGTTGATGCCTGGAAAATCGGCGCAGTTGGCAGCCCTAATGACGCGCCGGGCGCCTCTCCCGCGGTCGACAGGCGCCGAGGGCTGAGCCCCGGCGGGCGGGGGAGGGGGTGAGAGGGAGGGAGGGGGCGGTCGGCCGGATGCGCTCTGACGCGCCGCCTCACTCGGCGCCGCTGCTATCTAGCGACAGGCAGAGACGGATCGCGGGCCGCCTCCGCGGCATAATTGAAAAGCCCCGGTGGAGCCGCCCTCGCCCGCGCCCATCCGCCTCGTCTCCACGCCGCGCCGCCCCGCCCCACTCCGCACACCCCGTCTCCGCCCCACCCCGCCCGACCTGTTCCGGCCCGCCCCCACCCCGCTCCGTTCCCGCCCCGCCGTACCCCGCCCTTCCCCGCCCCGCCCCGCGCCACCACGCCCCTCCCTGCCCCTTCCCCGCCTCTCCCCGCCCCGCCCCCGCCCCTCCCCGCCGACCTACGTGCTCGTGCCGCACGCCGCAGCTCTGCTGTCCTACGCCCCACAATCTCCGGCTCTTCGTCCACCTCGCCGGATTTTCGACACTAGCTTGTCAGCTAAGTCGAATTCAGTCGCTGTCTGGAGCAGAATTCTAGCGGCCGGCTGCTCTGATCGGTAGTTTTCCTTGGTTTCTCCGATCAACACCAGGCGAATGCCGGAGCAGTGCCCTAACAAACGGGCCACGGATCCTCTCTCCTTACACACACATACACTACCATGCACAACACTACCACACATGCCGGGAGACAAGTCGGGAGCTTAGAGCTTGTCCCGGCTGGGCGGTGCCCCGCTGGTGGGTGATACCTGACTGAGGGGGACCCCGCAAGTCGACGGTAGGTCGGCGCCGGATCTCGCCATCCAGCGGGCAAAAGATCAACTCCCGAGGAAAACAACACTACACTTACGGGAGAAATGACCTCTGTAGTTGATTCGCCCGGATTCACGAATCAATCAATCAATCCATTCACCTCGCCTCTCCTCTTGAACACAACAGCCCCTTCGCCACGTCACCCTATCCCCCCCTCCCCTCAAACCTCCTTTTACTTCATTATCTCTTTTCACCCCAATATCCATTTTCGCTTCATCTAATTCCACCCCTCACTTTCACCTCATTATCTATTTTCACCTCATTATTTTCTTTCGTCTTATTATCCACTTTTACCTCGTTATCCACTTTTACCTGAACACACAGTTTCACACAATCCCTCCCTCTTATCTCATTATACCCTTTTCCTAATCATCCTTTATCATCTCGTTACTCACACTACCTCATCATTTCTTTTTATTGCATCATTCTCTTTACCATATCCTCCTCTTTCACTTAATGATCCTTCTTTACATCTCCCATTACCTCATAGAATTTCTTCATCTTTACACATCTCTTTTATTAATCCCTCTGACATCACTATCATTAGCAGCGTCATTCTTGTAAACTCAAAACTTCTATTAATGTTATTGTTTTCATTAATCTCATTCCTCTACCTCAACTCTCCCTTTGACCTGGTCACCCATTATTTTTTTGTATTTGTATTTAGCAGTTATATGTCCCGTAATGGGCACTTGGTCTCGGCGCCGTTAGATCCCAGAGTTCCCAGTCCCACCCAACCAGGAACCCTCGATGTCTGTAATTCGCTAAACCTCGTGACTTCGCGTAGTAAACGAAGTCGTTTATCGACGCCTGGCCTTTGAGTATAACCATCCCAGCGTTCGCCTTAATGACTAAGGCAAATGACGAAAAGGATGACCAGCACGGGGATTGAACACATGTCTTTCGAGTACGAAGCCAGCGCGCTACTTCGCTCTGTTCCATTTACTTTATCCCCTTTATTCGTCCTCTCCTTTCAAGATCATATATACATGACCACTCGTCTTAACATTCTGCCTCAGCCTCTTCATCTCATCTCCTTCCTTTGACTCATCAGCTTCCTTTTTCACATCACGTTCATAAAATCTGCTGGAACAAACAAATTCCTGCCTTCCAACCTACTAAGACATGTCTCCAAATCTTATGCTGTTGCACCATCTGGTTCTTGTAAACCGACGTACAGCATCCTACACTCCCAATCAACACCCCTGACTCCAACGTTACGCCAACCTCGACGCGTACGCAGCCTCCTTTCACGCACCTGACGACTCCCTCTCCTGCGCTAACAACTACCAACGACCCTTCGCCGTCCCCCCCTCGCCGTGCAGCGCCCCCTCGTTCTCATCAGCCTTTCGCAGAGTCTGCGCACCCCATCAGCCAGTCCCTGCCTCCCCGAGCCTCTCCATCGTCATGACCTCCCACCAGACAGCGCCACGCCGCCTCCCGCCCCCGCGCCGCTATCTCCTCCCACGCGGACGCCCTGATAACACGCGGTGGCAGTGGTGGAGGCGGTAACGGGTCGGCGAGGGCGGCGGGGTCGGCGGGGGCGGCGGGGGCGGCGGGGGCGGCGGGGGCGGCGGGGGCGGCGGGGGCGGCGGGGGCGGCGGGGGCGGCGGGGGCGGCGGGGGCGGCGGGGGCGGCGGGGGCGGCGGGGGCGGCGGGGGCGGCGGGGGCGGCGGGGGCGGCGGGGGCGGCGGGGGCGGCGGGGGCGGCGGGGGCGGCGGGGGCGGCGGGGACGGTTGGCTCCAGATTAGGCGCCCACACAGGTGGCTTGACAGCCCCGCTGGCTGTCGGCTGCGGCCGCTCCTCGCTTGTTTTCCGCCCGTTGTGGACTCAGGAGCCCTGCCGGCCTCGGGAATAGACACGACTTGCCGTTGAGAGGCACCGCTGCCTTTGTGCAGGCAACGTGTGTGTGTGGGTGTGCGTCTAAAGCAGTGTTAGCAAATGCACGGTGGCCTCTCAGGTTAACCTCTTACATTTCTGACATTCCCTTGTGTTGCACATTTTCCTTGAAAGTGGTTATACTGAGTATCTCAGAATAAATGTTACAAACTTTTAGGGTATGTAGAGATGTCGAAAATGCTCACTTTTAGTCAATTAATGATTAGTGAGAAATTGAAAATAACAGAGTTACATGCATTTACATAGATGTGGCATTTGACTTGATTTTTACTCAATCCCTTACGCATAAACGTTCGGTAGTTATACGAAATCTCCTTGACTGCGCCAGAAGGTGGCCTGCCGAAAATTGAGTGACCTGCCAGACTGTTATAATTTTCGACCTATCTACATGGCCTACAAGTTTGTATTATTTATTCTGAGTCATCTGTTTATACTCTTTAACTGTTCTGTCCCTTTCTTAAAAAATAAAGGTATTCGATATTTAACTAAAGAAGAATGAAGTTCAACAAACTTAATTAATGTTTTCTTAATGGTGATTTGATATTATACAAAAATTATCAAAATAAATTAAGTTCATGGTGTGATTTTATTTTTGGGGAGAGGAATCTGTTATATGACAATACAAGACGTAGTTTTAAGTTCCTATCTAAGGATATTATTGATAAAGTAAAAGCTGTTGTATTTCTGGAAATGATTCTTCGTATTTGGTTTCTGGTCTCTTGGCAAGTACTTTAAACGGCATCTCGTAAATTGGAATCATGCACGACATTCCTTGGCGCCAATTGAACAACATGTTAATAATTATTAGTGTCTCTGCGTCTACGAAACGAATAGCTCCATTGACGAAAAGGATCCATTTTAAATTCGGTAATTTACATCCAGCCGGAACTCAATCTCCGCACCCCGTCCTCAACCCTCAGCCTGTCCTCACGGCGCAGCGCGATGGAAAATCGTAAGATTCGTAGGGCGACAGGCCCTTCTTTTTCACTCTCATCCCCTCTCATCCCCCGGCCGGCGCGCGCCCCTCCCGTTAAGCAGGTCCGTTTAATTTACCCGGAGGCCTCTCGCAGCGCCTGCTTTCTCACTGTCACCCCTCGGCGCGCGATGCAGCGCGTCCCCGAGCTAACGGCGGCGCCGCTGGATTTCTGGGTGTCTTACGGCCGCCCGTAAACATAGACGCGTAATATCCCGCGCAAAAGTCTTCCCCGCGCGCGCTGCGCCCGATGAAGCCGCTTTTTAGAACTCTCTTCCTCGCGCTTTTTTTCTCCGGCGCGCGCGACTTTTCGGTTCCAACTGCCCCTGCTTTTTTCTTTATAATCATTTCACTCTTCCGCTGTCCTCAACGCACCTCCTGATTTCACATTGAGATCCGTCCCTCCTTCTCTGTCTCTCGCCGCCTTTTGTTTTTTCTCCTTATTCTCATCATTCTTCTCTTCCTTCCTCTTCTCCTCCTTCCTCTTCTCCTCCTTCCTCTTCTCCTCCTTCCTCTTCTCCTCCTTCCTCTCTTCCTTCCTCTTCTCCTTCCTCTCCCACTTCCTCTCCTACTTCCTCTCCTCCTTCTTCTCCTTCCTCTCCTCCTCTTCCTTTTTTCTACAGTCCGTGCGTCTCTTCCATCCTCTCTTTTCACCCGTCTACTTTTCCCTTCACATAGCCCCCTCATTCCAATCTCATCCAGCAATCTCCTCGATCCCTCTTCCCTGTTTGTCCTTCTGGCTTCATTCCCCCGAATCTTCTTATCTCTTCTAACTTCTCCCTTCTCGCACTTTCTTTCTCCATTCTACTTATTCCTTTTTCTTTCCTCTTTCTTTCTATCTCCTTCCACATTTACCTAGTTTCACTTTCTTTTGTTTCTCTCCTGCTATCTCCTATTTTCTCCTCGCTTCTTCTTCTCGCTCCTCATCCTTCGTCCTTGTCTCTTCTTCTTCTTCCTCCTCCTCCTCCTCCTCCTCTCTCCCTGTTCTCCATCGCCTTTCTTCCTCTCCACTCATCCTCGCCCTTCTCTCCCCTCATATACCGCCCTCCTATTCCCTCCTTCTCTACCCTTTCCCTTCTCTCTCCTCATATACCGCCCTCCTATTCCCTCCTTCTCTACCCTCTCCCTTCTCTCTCCTCATATACCGCCCTCCTATTCCCTCCTTCTCTACCTTCTCCCTTCTCTCTCCTCCTCTAGTGCCCTCCTATTCCCTTCTCTCTCATCCGCTAGTACCCTCCTATTCCCCTTCCTCTACCCTCCCCCTTCTCTCTCCTCCTCTAGCGCTCTCCTCCTCCCTCCTCCTCACCCTTTCCCTCCCAGTTCCTGCCTCATCTACCGACTTCATCTACCGCCCTCCTGTTCCCCCTCCTCCACTAGCGTCCCTTTCTCTCTCCTCCTCTAGCGCCCTCCTCCTCACCCCTCTCCCTCCCAGTGCCCGCCTTGTTATAATTACGAGCCACCCCCGGAGCAGCACGCGTTGGATAGGGCGTAAAATGAAATCTTCGAAAGCGGCGATGAAGACTTTGACTTAATGAGGGAGCCGAAAGGTCGGGTGGCCGGGAGGTCGGGCGGCTGGAAGACCGCTGCTTTTCGGACTCGCCGACGCCTCTTTTTTTTCTCATATTTTTTTATTTCCCTATCTGGTTTCCTTTTCGCTCGGGCGGCCTCGCAGGTGCGGTGGAACGGAGAGGTAGCAGGAGAACCAGGAGAATGGGGAGGGTTGTGGGAGGTCGTGTAGCAATGCAAGGTATGCAATATAACCCCCGTGTGCCGCGCCGTGCCGAGCCGGCGGCCCATTCTGTAGCTCAGGGAGCTCTGAGCTCCGCGCGCGGGTTTCTCGCTGCGACCATCGCGATGTAACGAGTTCCTGGGTGGCGCCAGCAGGCAGTGCGGCCACCGCCGTTGAGGTGGCAGGTGCGAGAAACACAGGCGGGTGGGGGTGGGGGAGAAAACTAGATGCGAGGTGGAGAACCGACCTGACGTCGTGGGGTGGAGCCGTTGTCAGCGGACAGTATGTTTTGTCATTATTTTGAAAGAAAATATTCTGTATGAAATTTTATTTTAAAAAGGTGAAAAAATCTTGTCAATCATTGCAAAATGTTGATTTGAACAACTTACATTCCATGTAAATTGTGCGTGTTCTATGAAGGAAATAGATAAATGTATATAGCTGTTGTCTGTTCGGATTGCGTCACGGTCTAATTTCCATTGTGAACTTTGCAACAGCCCTAACATTGTCTTCATGAGAGCAATTGTCGTAATCTGGAATCTGACCCAGTATTTTATGTTTTTTTAGAGCACCAAGGAGCAAATGTAATTATTACGCATTGGTATGAAAAATATTACTAACAATTACTGATAGTGAGTTAATTTTTTTCTTTTGGCTTTTGTTTTTTTTAAATTCCTCTATAATATTGAAATTTATTTAAATAACCATTGAAAAACGTTTTCTGGAGACATTTTAGAATGGTGGATAAAAAGAATGTAAATGTTTTTAATAGAGCAAAAAAACTAGTTAAACATTTAAACGATTACTGTGTGTATAAATTTAATAATTTGAAACGCCATATTATTATCTAGGACAATGGTGGCATGCGAGTGAAAAAGGAGAGGAATTAAAGACACATTATGAATGACTTCATTGCTTCTGAAGAAGGTAATAGTTAATGATTTCGTGGATACTGTGAAAAATGCCTATAAAATAGGTTAATAAATCCCAAATACCCGTAACATCATTATTAACTAATCACGTAATTGTAGGTTAATACATCATCAAACACGTTACTTTTTTTGTTGTAATGAATAATATTACACTTAAATGACATTTATTACTGGAATATATTTTTTCATTCATATTAAAGTATTTCATAATTAATAGAATCGGCAAACTTGCTCAATTGTCTTTCAAATTACATTGTATCAAAATAACTGTTGCTGTTTACGGCAATTACATTTCGAATTTCTTATTTGTTTGCTAATTCCTGACAAGATTCGTCCGCCTAACACCATTTTCTTTCAACAGTTTAAAGTCTTAAGAACGGGATACAACTATCTCAGCCCATTCCTCGCCAACAAATTACTCGGGACTCCTACTCCACGGCAACTCGGCTACGGAGTGTACAAAGCCTGCTCCGTCGGAGCGGGCGCCGGGCACAGTGTCTTGAGGCGAAAATAAGAGAATTACCCTCAGGTTCTCGTACGCGAGGCGAATGCAAAAGAAGCAGCGAGAGCGAAGTTTGCCGTGGATTTAATGATCTTCGTCCGTGTGTGCACCGCGCCAAAGGGAAACCCGCCAGGCAGGTAGTCTCCGCGGCCAGTTCTACGCCTTACGCTTCCTCCACTCATTACTGTGCGTCACATTTCAATGCGGACAGCCAACTGTGGCGTCCTTCTCAGAAGACCGTGCTGGGAATACTTTAATGTTAAAATATACGAAACTTAAATGCTCTGGAAGTTTAGTATCGCGAGAAGGATAACGCGAGAAGACTGGTGAACATGACTTGTTAAACTTACTGAATGTTAAATGTGAAAAAATATTTTTCACGAAACTTATCAACATCTTTCTACAATCATTTGAGTTACGGAACAAAAAACCTTTACTGGAATAACTTGTACAAAGTACAATTGCACTCTACGTTAAGTTTTACAGTTTAAAAGAATGGGCCAGGTTCTCAATTAAATAAATCACAATCCCATATGAAACAATCAGTATTGACCTATTTGTTGCATGTAAGCAAGTAAGAATGTTGAAAAATCAATACAGTATATGTGAAGCGTTTTATTCCATTCCTGTACAAGGAAAATGGACTTTCCGTGAGAATTTCTACTTTGAATTTAATTACCATGATATAACAAACGCCAAACGTATTCTCTCCAAGGAAAATGTCCCTTCAAAGTGGATGGGTAGCTTATTTAAATTAAAATTTGAATTTCAATACGGTTATCAAATAAGATCAAACTTCCACAAGAAGGTCAAGTGAGCAAACATATTTGGAGCGTGACTGAGGATATCGCAACTTTGGCGAAGACCATTCTCAGCTGTTGCACTCATTTGCCTCCATCACGATACGCTACTCGCCCAGTTCTCTGGTGCGCGGTTTCGCGTTCTGCGGAGATATCCAACGCGCGTGCAATGTGTCTCGAGAACTCTACTTGTTTCTCCGCTCTGCATTAACCTAGTTCTGACCTTTTCCTACTTTGTGAACCGCATTCTTATCTTTCTTGGTTCTTCTAAGCCGCGTAAAAACCACTGGCCAGAACTTGAGATAATATTTATAGTATGAGATACATGAAATGGTCGCAAAATTTTATGGAGTTTAGCTTGAAATACATTCTTCATGCGTATATCGTTTATAAAAGTACCTCTGTTTCTACTTTCTTCATTTAATGAGTAGTGTCTCACCAGCTAATGACAACTGTGGGTGACATTTTCGAACAAAATTACAGACATATGCGTGTAAAAGAAATAAGATATTATTTATCTTGTTGAAAATCAAAGAGTTTTAGAAACGTATTAAGTACTGAAAATGTATAATATTGGAAATATATTTCAACTATATAAATACGTTATGATAAAATGGTATTTTCAAGAGGATAAATGTCAAATCTCTGTTAATTGTAATGTGAAAAGTCAGCTATGCGAAATTCCAAATTCGTGAATACTCTTTGGAAATCAGACATCTCTCAAACTACACTTGGAAAAATTCGAAAGGAGGTGCCCTCTAATTGATGAATAAGATTCACATGTATGTGATAAACACAGCTACAATACAAACTTACGATCTACCATTAATCTCTGTGTACAGATGATATTTTGCCTACATTTGCATTCCTCCTCCTTGACAAAATTTGGTAATCTCTCTCCGACCTTTCTGACCAACACGCAATTTCCTTGCTTTTCTAACGAATTCCTTTCATTTGATGCTTATTTGTTCGATGCACCTTTCTCGTTAGGTTTCTGAAGGGAAAGAGCGTTATAATTTCAGAATTGCATCAATAAACTCTGTTTGCGCCAGGGGTAATTAAGGTCATTAGGTCTCAGCTCTTTCCCATTACTAGGGGGTAGTATAATCTGCTCGTACCAGGAAGGTAATCAACACTGTTCTCAAGAAATGAAGTACAGTTGAATGACCGTGAAGTTATTAGTTCTGGACAAAGTAACTTATTAAGATCAGGATTGGAGGCGTAGAAAAAAGGAAGTGACAAATCAGTGAATGAAAGAATGGGCATGACTCTGTAATGGTACAACTACATGGAATAAAAGATAGTAAAGGGATAGATATGAAATAAGAATATTTTGAGAGAAATACAAGTTATTAAAAGTACACATGTGAGACGAAATGAGGCAAGTTAATGACAGATATAGGCAGGCATCCGGGCGGACGGATGGACAATTGGTCGGAAAGACAGATGGAAGACGGACGACAAACGGACAGACTAACGGAGAACAAGACGCGAACATAAATCACGTGTGGTGTGGAGAGCAAGAAAAGGAGAAGAAAAACTGCCAATTGAAGACGAATATTCTTTATTCTGAACTCTTTCTCTAATAAACAAATTACTCAATTTAGCTATCTCTCTTTAGTCTCTCTCTCTCGCGATCTCTATTAATCTCTTTCTCAATTTCTACTCCTCTATCTCTCTTAATTTATTTTTCAATCCTTTTGAATTTCTATCAATTTATCTGTCAATGTTTTTCTCAATTTCTCTTTCTCAATCTCTCATAATAGCTCTCCATACCTCAATCTTTTTTTCAATCTAGCTCTATTTATTTCTTAATATCTCTCAATCTCTTTCTCTATTTCTCTCTCTCTCCCTTAATTTCTCTCAACATCTTCCTCAATCTCTCTCTCTCTTAATTTCTCTCAACATCTTCCTCAATCTCTCTCTCTTAATTTGTCTCAACATCTTCCTCAATCTCTCTCTCTCTCTCACATACACACGCACACACACACTGGCTTCCTCACCCACGCACTGCCTGCTTTACTAGATCTCCGGCTCCCAGTGGCACCTCCCAGAATCGCATTCGCAGGGCGCTGCGCGCAGCCGGCAGCGGCGGGAGCGCGCGGGGCGGGATAACAGCGCCGACAGCCGCTCAATCCTCTCCTCGCCGCCCGCGACAAGACCCGCGCGGCGGAGCGCGGCCGCCTGCCAGGTACGCCACCTGTGTTAATCCCGCCATTATAATTTCATTAGCCTAATTACGATGCTGGGCGCCGCCGCCTGCCCGCTGTTTGTCACCCGCGCCGTAAATAATTAGGCATTCAGCGGGCGCGCGCCCGCCCGCCAGGCGGCGGAAACTCCGTGGGCGCCCCGCCCCCCTCGGGACCACCGCGCCAGCACTCCCGCCTCCCTGCGGCCCACCGTACCCTCTGCTTTATTACCGTTCCTTTCCCTTCCTTTCCGTCCTGCCAGCCTTGTCAAACCTCCCCTTCGCCATTTTCATCAATTACACCAGCACTCGTGTTTCCCTGATTTTCATCCCTCTTCACTGCATTCCATTCCCTTCCTTCCCTTCCTTCCCTTCCTTCCCTTCCTTCCCTTCCTTCCCTTCCTTCCCTTCCTTCCCTTCCTTCCCTTCCTTCCCTTCCTTCCCTTCCTTCCCTTCCTTCACCATTTTCGCTATCCATCGCCCACCGCCCATCTCTTCCTTTGCCATTTTCGACGTCTTTTCGAATACACACGTCCCCCTGAGGACCACCGTCCTCTCTGTCTTTTTTACCTTCCGCTTTATTCCCATTCCTTACCCTTCCTGTCATTACAGACCAATATATCTTTTCCCTTTGCCGTTTGTATCATCTTTCTCAGCACGCTCGTTTCCCTGCTTTTCCTTCCACTTTCTTTTTCATTTCCAGTCTTCTTACTCATTTTTGCACTATTTTCATCTCTACCCCTCCGTCCCCATTCTATCCGTACCTCTTTCCTCCACGACCTGGCTAATCTGTGCCAGCATATTCTTCATACTCCTTTTCATTTCTGATCCTTCTATTTATTTTCCTTCTCTCCTGGTTCCTTCAGTTCCTTCTCTCTCTCTTTCCCGTTTGGGCCACCATAGCCGCCGCCCCGTGACCCCCTCCTATCACATTTTCGTCATTAGCCCCTGCACTTTTCCTTGCTACACTTCTCTATCCATAACCTTGGCATTTTCTCACTTCTTTTACTTCCATCCACTTCATTCCCATTCAGTCCACTCCTTTCTACAACCCACTCTGTTTTAATCCCATTCTTTTCAGTCCACTTCCCTCCCTTCCAATCCCATACACTTCAATCTCTTGCACTCCCTCTCACTCCCCCTTCTTCTACTCATTCCATTCCACTCTCTTCCTTCTACCTTATTCTTTTCTAATCTTCTTTTTTTCTTTATGAGAGCGTATGATCTTTCACCATCTGTAACACTTCATTCCTTTGCACTTGCTCTTGTGATTCTCATCAAAATCCTAGCGTTCCCTGTTCCCACAGCAACCGCTGGTCTCCCCCATAACTAGAGCTCTCAGTTTCAAGCTTCACACTGACTCCCACAATACCGGGATACGTGATCCGTTCCTGAATTCCTAGTTATTAATCTCTCATCGTTCCAGATTGCATGGCATCTCGAATTGCCAATTTAGTTCCCACTACCTCCATCCTCTCTGCTTTCGCTGTACTGATTGGCACGCATGTGTCATCCCTTCCAATCTCTCCATCATCATAGACCCATCGGCTTAGGGATCCAAAGGTCCTAGGTTCCGAGTCCCGATGATGTCAAGGTTTTAGACACTACCTATGTCTAATTCCATCTTTGTCTGGAGGAGAATTCTAGCGGCTGGCTGCTCTGATCGTAAGTTTTCCGTGGTTTCTGTAGTCAACGCGAGGCAAATACTGGAGTACCCTAACAAACGGATCCCAACCCGCACGCGATCTTCATCTTTCTCGTCTCGGCATAACCCTTTACACATTTACACATATGTTCATACCCCTTTAAACACATATTCTTACACTAACATGCCCTACATTACGACACATGGCCGATGACCGGTCGGAATCGTAGAGCTGGTCCCGGCTGGGACGCTGCTCCTCTGGGAGAGATTTCAATAGAAGGAATTCCCTCGCGTATTGAAATGCAGGTGGGTGCCGGATCTCACCAATTAGCAGGCAGGAAAACAGTCATCTCCAAGCATAAAAAATATCAGTACACCAACGATGCTAATGACCGGAAACATCAATGAACCGATCTGCTCTTCTCATCATCGTTCCATTGTTATTCCGCTCCTCGTGGGTGCGCTGTTGCCGCTTCTGCCTCAGAGCGGTTCGGGCGGCCGTGACCGCTGCGTCCTCGCGTCCTCCCAGAGGCATCGCACGGTGGTGCGGTAGCGCTGCGGTGGCGCGAGGGCGAACGGGTCCACCGCGGAGCGACGGCGCCGCGTTCGTTGCTCTCAGGTGGGGGGTCGCTGTTGACTCGCGTAGTGGCCGCTGCACTATTTCATTATTAGCTTCCCCCTGCAGAAGGTTTCTATATTCCCATAACATTTCCGTTGTCCTGCCTCTCCCAACGCCCATCTTCAGCCATACCCATTTTGTGCCCTCCACCCTTCTCGTACCAGCTGAGTTAAACTCAGACTCAGCATTGCTGCGACTCTCGCCGGTAAATTTGATTTCCGATGGTGGTGGCATATTTTCGACATTAGTTACACTGCTAGATAGAATTCAGCAGATTTTCGACACTAGCTACATTGCTAGATAGAACTCATACGTTTTTTGGACGAGAATTTTAGCAGCCGGGAGGAATTCACCCGTAATCAAACATGTAAGTCGGCGATGGATCTAATACTTTACCATGGAGAAATACATCCACCTCCAGACAAAAAATATTCACAACACTAACAAGATTAAAGACCGTAGTAGCTGACGTGCCCGGAAACATTAATGAATCAATCTCTCATCCTCATTGCATTGTTATTCGCTCCTGGTCGGCGCGGTTGCCGCTTCTGCCCCAGAACGGTTCCGGCGGCGGCGGCGGCGTCCGCTACGCCCTCGCGTCGTCCCAGAGGCATCGCTGGGCGGTGCGGTAGCGCTGCGGTGGCGCGAGGGCGAACGGGTCCACCGCCTCGTTCGTTGCGCTCAGGTGGGCCGCGCCCCCTGTTGACTCGCGCGGCGGCCGCTGCCCTATTTCATTATTAGCTCCCCCCTGCGGAGGGGCGGAGCGCGGCCGCGCGCAATGTGGTAGGCACTTCCGCACCGCGACGGGAACAAGATGGCGCGGTCGAGGAATGCAGTGTGAAACTTGTTCGTGGGCAACTGAACGTTCCTGATAATTCCAACCTTTATGACGGCTCATGCTTGCGTTTAGCGTGGATCACCAACGTATTGTTTAATGATTGGTCTAAAGCAGCCAATTGTTGAAGAGAAACGAAATAGAAATTTTCATTATCAATTCTGCATTAAGACTATTTTTTAAACTTCATTACAAAATTATTATGTAATTTTCTATTCTTCTATCCTCTATTCTTCTTTCGTTTGGGTCATCTAGGGACCACGCACCAATTTCATTGCTTCTTCCTCTGTCCTTCTTTCTTCTTCCTCCAGTACTTTTTCATCTTCTCGCTGTGTATTACTTTTCTCTCCTCGGACCATTTTGATCCTGTCTTCTTTTCCTTTCTGCCGTGAAATCCTTCCATTTCTAACACTTTCTTCATAAAAATCTCTCTTTCTGCTGCTTCTCTTTCACTTATATTGTTTCTTTCTAAATCTTTCCTAACTTTTTTAATCCAGACTATTGTCGTCTTCCTGTTCCAAAGGTAGTTAAAAATCTGCTTAGTTAATCTATAATTCTCATTCTATATAAGTGTCAGAAAAATAGCAGTCGCCTCTTCCATAATGTTTCGGTTATGTTCTCTATAGTACGATAAACTTCTTCATTTCTTCTCAATTTTCATACCCCTGTGTTTCTTACCGAACCGAGAACTTTGCGAACAATTCTTTCTAGGACTTCAATTTTATGTAATTTGTAGTTCAGTACTAAGAATTCACTTGCATAAAGACATTCTGGTTTTACTACTGTTTTGTAGTGATGTATTTTCAAGTTTTTAGACAGAGACTTTTTGTTGTAAAGGTTTCTGGTTATGCCATATGCTCTCTCCATTTTGTGTACCCTTTCTTCCACAACAAATTTTTCTAGTCCATTTTATTGAATTATTTCTCCCATTTATTATTATTATTATTATTATTATTATTATTATTATTATTAGTATTAGTATTAGTATTGTGACCAATCTCATAGCCCCAGTTTACGTGAGGCTGCTACCACGCAATTCAAAAACCCGCGCGATGGCCGCGTAGACGTAGACAACGCCACCTGGGAGAGTGAGTTCCAAACTGGCCCAAGCTTGTGAGCACGGAATAAACACGATCCATCTGCTGGGATGGCAGGTGCGCGCAGGGAGACGAGATCATTCTGCGTAGTGGTGTGATTGGTTGCGGATGTGAGTGTGACAGGTGTAGAGGAAGAACTGACGCTGACCATTATCACACGGCCGGGCCCATACAGTGCCTGGGTAAAAGAACGAGTTTTTGGAGAACCGGACTTGATGAAACGAATAACCGCTGAGTGAGGTTACGTTGCGCCAACCGTTCCACGAACTAAAGTGAGTGACCAACTGATTTTTTATAGAAACTACATTGAAAAATATTCAAGTGACTAACAAGAACGTTTTTGAAACTTGTTAGGGGAAGAGAGATTTCTGCAAATTAATATAGTCATTCCTCTTTAAGAAAACAGCACAATGAGATTTATCTTTGTTACTATTACATGGAAAGCAAGTCTGGTTGTTTTGACTTACTACAATCAAACATGTGTTGGTTTTTTCTCTTTATTTCTGGTTTATGTGCGTGTGTTTTGCATCTTAGTGTTATGGTTAAAGGCACTTTGTGCAGGTCTGGGTGTGTGAGGGAGGATTACAGGTTTGTGTGATCATGCGTACAACCAATGTAATCTGTAATATGAGCCATTTTTGTTTTGAATTTTATTTAGTATTAAGAAGTTGGATATGAGTTTTATCATGTGGGAATTTTAACCAAAATTTCTTCCATGGAGCCCCAAAATCATGAAATTTCCTTCTTAATGCTCACCTTCCTTGATTAGTGTTTCATATTTTCCAGAAAACGTATGATCCCACAGATAGAGAATAATCTTATTATTAACGTTCAATGGTTCTGCAATCCTTGTCCTTGATAATATCTTCTTATTAAGGTTGATATCATTATTTGATAAGCCTACCAACATTTGCTATCGTAGCTTATGAACATTTTTCTCCTAAACATTTGTTGATTCTTTTCACTCAATTCTTATAGAATTGCCTCAACACACCTAGAATCAGATCTAAAACTCTACGATTTCAATCGCATTACTAAATGTACTAAACAATGTGCGTATTCGATATTTAAACTTTTTACACGTCTGAATTTATTGTAATGCTATGGTAAGTTCATGTGAAAGCGTGTAGTGAAATTAATTTATTGAAAAAAACTATTACTCATTATAATAGAAATAGATCTATCCGACTTTTAGTCTATACTCACGTACATAATTAAAGTGTTACCTTGCATTGATTCTTAGAGGGCTGTACAATGTGACAGTTTCCATTGACAATATTCCATTATCGTTTCTCCTTGCCGTCCTTGTCTCAATATGAATGAAATTCAGAGTAGAACCTCAGAGAAAGATCATCATTAATTCCCACCAATGAAACATTTGAAAATAGACGTCGGATGACCTTTAATTTCCCGTGCGACGTATCCATTATTGCGTAGCTCCGTTGCTCAAGGAGGACGCCCGCCTGAAGCAGTGGGACGTGGCGGGGAGGGGGCGGGGCGGGGCGAGGGGTGCGGGGCGGCCACTGCTCCCCCGGGAAGAGAGGGCGCTGGCGTGAGCGCTGCACATTAGTGCAGTCGCTAATTCAAGTGGCGCCCGAAGCGCTCGCCGATCGAAGCTAATGACAAAACGCGATGGCGGCGGCGGCCACCGGCATTAAGCGCCGGCCTTTGAGGAGGAGCTTACCCCGCCCCCTTCGCTCCCACCTCGCCCCGCCCCTGCTGCCGCTTCCTCTTCTAGCACGGCTCTCAATGTTGCCGTTGGTGTGGTAGTGATGTTACCTACTCGCCGCTCAATGCAGCCTTCGTGCTGCCTCAGTGCCGTTCCGTCTACAGTTCAACCCTAGCGAATCTACCCCGCCCCAACCTCTTGCCCCACCTCAATCTCCTGCCCCGTCCCCGCCTCGCCCCGCGTGGCCCCGCCTCGCTCCGTCTCGCTCCGCCTCGCCTCGCCCCGCCTCGCCCCGCCTCGCCCCGCCTCGCCCCGCCTCGACCCGCCTCGACCCGCCTCGACCCGCCTCGACCCGCCTCGACCCGCCTCGACCCGCCTCGACCCGCCTCGACCCGCCTCGACCCGCCTCGACCCGCCTCGACCCGCCTCGCCCCACCTCGCCCCGCCTCGACCCGCCTCGCCCCGCCTCGCCCCGCCTCGACCCGCCTCGCCCCGCCTCGACCCACCTCGACCCGCCTCGACCCGCCTCGACCCGCCTCGACCCGCCTCGACCCGCCTCGACCCGCCTCGACCCGCCTCGACCTGCCTCGCACCGCCTCGCCCCACCCTATCTGCCGCTTCCTCTTCTAGCACGGCTCGCAATGTTGCCATTGATGTGGCGGTGTTACCTACTCGCCGATCAATGCAACCTTCGTGCTGTCTCAGCGCCGGTTCGTCTACAGTTCAACCCTTGCGAATCTACTCCGCCCAAAACCCTATCCCTACCTCAATCCCCTGCCCTGTCCCCGTCACGCCCCCACTGCTGTTGTGTTCTATCACGTCTCGCAATGTTGCCGTTGATGTGCACAGTCCCTGTCTCTCCCTCACTGCTGCTGAGTCTTCTAGCACGGTTCGCAATGTTGCCGTTGGTGTGGTGGTGTTATCTACTCGCCTCTCATTGCAGCCTTCGTGCTACGTCAGCGCCGTTCCATATACAGTTCAACCCTCACGAATCTACCCTGGCCCAATCCCTTGCCCCACTCATACCCTGCCCCGTCCCCGCCTCGCTCCAACTGCTGTTGCCTCTTCTTGCACGGCTGACAATGTTGCCGTTGGTGTGGTGGTGTTACCTAGGCTTTCAACAAACCGGGCTTATCCCAGTTTCACTACCAGACTTCTTCTAGATCCACCCAAGTCCTGCCCCTGCCTGGTGCAAATTCGTCACATTCCGGAAACAAGCACGTCCCATTCACGTCTCCAACTCATCTCAAACTCACTCTAGATCTACCTCCGTTCGCCCCTCCCCCACCTCTCTGCGTCGCCCCACCACTCCACTCCCACTACATTACTATCAGTGCTGCTCCAAATGTTTCCCTGCATTGTCTATTCTCCCGCCTCTTAGTGTTGTTATCACCCACCCCATAGGGTTGTTAAGCCTCATGTCTTGTCCGACCAACTTCGCCATCACATCAAACTCTCAAATCTTAGGGTGGTTCCCACAGTTGGTGGCACGCCTTGACCTAGATGCAGCCACCGCGCTGATTTCCTGTCCCAATTGTATCGCCTACCCGCTTCCAGGCACATTCTTATGATCTCAGCCTAATCCTAATCCTATAACGTAATGTACTCGTTCCAATCTACCCTAGTAATTACAATCGTGCCACCTAGCTCTCCTCTTCCACCTTGACTTACAGTATTTCCGGCTGTGTCTGTCACCGAATCACTTCCTATGCCACCTTCCCACCCCATTTCCCTTGTAACTCCCAAGCTATCTCACTGTGATACGTTCCGTCCGTCCCTGACCCATACTTTACGCTTTACCTCTGTGGAGTGTTACTGCTTGCTGCAGGCTACCTCTGTGTGTTGCCTACCTCTGTCTGTCGCCAACATATACGCGAAGTTTTTGGCCGTGTAACGTCTGTCCACACGTTTCGTGTCATCCTTCTGTCTGTCGCATGTAGAAGGTCAAACTGTTTGGCCTCCCGCAGTCCGCCATTACCAGGAAGTCACCATGTGTGATATCCTTCCGTCTGTCCCCTTCAGCGTTGCGCTTCCCCAGACTATCGCCTCCAACCAGACACCCTACTTTGCTTTCCGCTGTCTGTCGCCGCGCGGAAGACACCACTTGCGTGCTTGCAATCACCAAGAGACCAGTCGGGAGGTTAGAGCTTGTCCCAGTGAAGACAATATCCCGCGAGAGGAGATACTGGAGGGTGGAAAATTGCAAGACGTCACGTACATTGGCGCCGGATTTCATTTGGAGAGGATCACTGCCACCTCCAGAAACTAATAACAAAACTATCCAGAAACACAAAATAATGACTCTCTCACTCAAATTTTAATGGAATAGTGTAAGCTTTTAAAGTTTCATTCTGTATGGAAATATTTTATCAATTTGAGAGAGGGATAGTTTTTTAGCCTGAGACTTCATTATTTGTACTGCACTTTTTGCGAATGTATTTTATAGGTCTCAATTACACTCTATTTCACTGACCTTTTTCCTTTTTCCATTATTTATAAAATCCATTATATATAGTATTGTTTGAACACATCTGTTACATTTGAGACTTTATTTATTTATATTTTGGTATGCTGATTGTCACATCAGAGTGCTGTACGAGGTTTGGTGCATTAGCGTTTCGGAGAATGGTATGTTCGAATGATACATCATCCACGAAGCTTTTATACCCTTTTTATACCGACCCACGGTGCGGATAATATTACTTATATTTCCAGGAACGACAATCAGGTCGAATGGGCGGGTTTCGTTTATCCAGAAATTAGGACTAACAAAAATATAATTAGCGTACGAGCTACTTAGTATTTCATCAGATGAGGGATGCACATTTCTATATTCAAATAGAAACTAGTGGTGCCACAGAATGACACAGACTTTCCCGTATTAGTTTTCTATTTCCTGGGACCTAGACTAGGTATTTGGAATTGCTACATACTCATGCCAGCTGCCACTTATCGCCACCCAAAGTACATTTTTAAAAAAGTTTTTCGGTTTCCTAATGGTAGAACGGAAATATTAAATTTAGAATATTAAAGAACACTATTTACACTAACACACATATAGCTCGTCCTAAATGGCAATTTTCTTTAAAACATTTGGAGCCGCTTTAAAGAAAATAGCGTTTAAGCGCTACCAAAAATCCAAAAATTGAAGCTCTATTTCACAGAAAATTTCGAAAAACTTCATTTATAGTGATTTAAAGCCCGTTAACTCACAAATACAATAGTGCTTACAAATTTCAGGTAATGTGTATATTAAAGGTGTGAGAGATCTTTCAAAAAAATTACATATGTGTAATTTTTGGAATATAAAAAAAGTCAAATTGAACTTTATGCCATTTTTAAAAGTGTAATTAGCACGCTCCGTTAAAAATGTTTGAAGAAAAAATTTGGATCCATTTGAGAAAATGGCGTTTAAGCGTTTCTGAAACTGCGGAATTTTGAGATAGTTTTCACAGAAAAGTTTTGTGTTTTCGAGAAATTTACTTGACATTATTTAAATCACATGTACTCATTAATATAATAATGTAAACAAATCGCCACTAATATAAATATTAACGACGGGAGTGACGAGTAAAAAATAAAATTTTTGTAATTTTTGAAAAAAACAAAAGAATAGAGCAATATGGCGTTTATGTCATCTCACAGAGTATGTTTCGTAATATCCTTACCAAAAGTTAAAAGAAAAAATGTGGAGCAGTTTTTTGAGAAAATCTTGTTTTTGTAATTTTTTAAAATTTCACGTAATCTAAAATTCAGAGTTAATCGTGAAAATCGGACTAATGCCATCTTAATAAGTGTATTTTACTCTATTATTACAAGAAATTCAAAGAAAAAATTTGGAACAGTTTTTCAAAATATTTTGAAAATCTGTACACTGGTTATTTTGTAATTAAGAAGGTACTTCTCTTCTAAAACTCTATTTAAAATTATGAAACATTTAAATTACGATTTCATATTTGATTTAGAACATTACACAGAATTATCAACTTTAATTAACACTGTGTTAATATTGTGCGGGATTTATCCTACCAACGAAGGCGAATTTACGCCGAATTCTAGTCATGAAATGTAGAGTTAGAACATATGTCAGAATTGCCCGATATCTTTCGTAAGAGGAAGACAGGCGTTAACATCAATCAAATGTCAACATTAATTGACAAGTCATCATTCTGCTTGGTCTGCTTCATTACTGATCTCTCTCTCTCTCTCTCTCTCTCTCTCTCTCTCTCTCTCGTATGTATCTTTCCATGCAAGTTGTAGATAGTCGTTTAACTACAGATCTGAAATTGTATACATTTTCATTCCACAGTTCATTATCAACAAAAATAAGTTATCACAATAGTTGGAACCGCATTTTCTCGTGGAATATTTGCCTTTTGTCTGGCAAATCGAGCATTTCTGCATCAGAAAAGGTGCATGCCCTGGTTATTGTATGCGATGCTTTTCATAGACCTCATCACTTCTGTCAATATCTCCATTCATTGCATTGTGGTGCAGTTCACATTGTGTGAATATAAAATATCGGACCACAACAGGGAAGAGATGCTCAATATTTTCATGTTTTACTCACCTCTAGATGATGTTCGATTAAATTGCTACAAGTCCACAAAAGACATGTGATTTCATTCTTCATCACACTCGAAGATTGAGATTGCTGGAAGATCAACAAACAAGAAACATAGTCCCGTAAAACTGTGCTACACAAAAAACTGAATGCACTTATAATGAAAATGTATTCAATTTATTAATGATATACCTCGTCGAACATTTAAAAATATATAAGTTAGTAAAAATATCAAAGTTAGAAGTCATAACTGGCATTAAAATAGAGCTAATTATCAAGAAATAAAGGAATTAGTAATTTAAATTGAGCTAAAATTAAGGGAGCACTTCAAAGGAGGTTATCGATTACAAATGTTAATACAATGTTTCATACCCTAGGGGCAGAGATACCTTTCTCCGACGAATAGAAAAACATGAGTGTTACTTTCTAAGCTAAATTGTAATTAGCAAACACTATTAATGTCTATTTCCTGGTTCAGGGATGAGGAGCATTCCTCATGGTATTTACTTATCGCTCTCCAAGACAACACGTGAGTGACTCGAGAAAAGCGCGGGAGGTCGCAAGCAACCGTCGCGTGCTCGCAGCATGGTGCTAAGACAGCGTTTTCAAGATCGATGCCACTAGCGGGAGTCCGTGGCACGAGTGCCACGACGAAATCGTCCCTGCACACAATTCATTACACCGTCACCAGAGACAACGCCATCCCTATTGTAAAGCGGAGGGGTTACTGACACTTTCCTTTCCCGACGCTAGTTGCGCAGAGAAGCTCGTGGAGTGCTACGGTGCCATGACACGTACCACTGCCACTAGAAGAAGACCTTGACACCACTGTGCTAAGACGTGGAGTGGGGAAGAGCGACGACACTGGAGCCAGGGTGTGGCCTCGCATCTCCTCGCGCTGGCCCGTATACGTATGCGGGGTGGCGCTATGAGGTCACAGGCGGCACGGGGGTCACAGTACGGCGCGGGGCGACGCGGGGCGACGCGGGGCGACGCGGGGCGACGCGGGACAATGTTGAGCGGCACGAAGTGATCTGAAGGGGTGCGGGGCGACGTGGGAGGTTCTGGCTGATGAGGTAAGTGTGGCGGGGGCGGGGGCGGGGGGGCGGGGCGTCGGTGCGTTGCGGGTTGCGACGCTGCGGCCGCACGCTCCGCGGGTCGCTTTGGCAGGGGCAGGGTGGGGCGGGGCAGAGGAGTCGGTCGCGGGGCGGCGAGGGCGGTGGCTGCGGTTGCAGCTCAGTGAGCAAACCGCCGCCGGGCCCCTCGGCCGCCCCCGTCCGATCCGCCGCTCCGCTCCCAGACGCCGCGCGGGAGCAGCCGCGCCGGTTGGCGTCCGTTCTCACCGCTGCTCGGCGCCGCTCGGCGCCGCTCGGCGCCGCTCGGCGCCGCTCTGCGCTCCCGGACTTGTGTGTCTCGCATGTCGGGTGTAACGTTTCGTACATTCCCAATATTTATTTACAATTATACATTGTTATTGGTAAACAAATAACAAGTGAGGATCCTACCTTGTTGTGAGAATTAGGTTAGCAACCGATAGATTGATGACATATAGAGAGAGAATTGAAGGTAAAACGTGTTCCCCTAAAGAAATGTTTAAGTTATAATTGTACAAACTGAGAAGGTACAATATATTAAAGTACATTGTACAAGAAATTTAAAATAAAACGAAAATAAAATGAGAATTGAAGTGTTACTACATTAAAAAAAATAAGTAGCTACAGTAATTGTAACGGCAGATGCAACAAGAAAAAGTGTTGGCAGAGTGCGACGTTACACGGGCAAAATTAATAGTATTGCTCTACTTTGATCTATCAGTGCTATCCTCATTTATTGAGCAGAAACTAGAAGATATACATTTAAAATACGACAAAGTTTGGAAACGATTCCAATGTCCGAAAATTATTAAAATAAGTTTAAACGATAGATGAGGGGCTTTTGAAATACTAAAATTCTAATTTCGAAACAATATAGTAAAGATTTGAAAAGAGGCAAAAGAAGGAATCGTCATTTACCAAGAATGTCACCAGAACGAATGTTTTAGGGCAAGTCGTGATGGTGTCCCTCAAGGTTGATGGAGTTTAGGTTGTCCAAGAGAAATATGCACGGGATGGATGCCGGGCATACATCTTCAGAAATGAGATAAATTAACATAATCATTTATTGGTGAAAACCGGATTATGTGTTTCAGGGCATCAACTGATTCTGCACAACTAGACCGATATCACCTGCTGTCTGCAGGAGAACTCTAGCGACCAGGTGCTGTGTACGCTATTTTCCCGTGTTTTCTTATCAATACCAGGCGAATGCCGGAATAGTATTTTAATGAACGGGGCACGGACCGGATTTTTTCTTCCTTTTCTTTGTCCTATCGTCACCTCTTACTTACGCACACTTACATTCATTACATTACCACACATTTCGGAAAGTCAGTCCGGAGCTTAGAGCTTGTCCAGGTTGAGGTAGTGCTTCGCTGGTGGGCAACATTTGGTTCCGGTAAATTCCACAAGCCGTCGAGTAGGTCGGCATTGCATCTTGTCATCCAGCGGGCGAAGATCACATCTACTTCCAGCGATGAAACATGTACTCTACTTACGGGAATAATGACCTTATCCGTTGACGCTGCCAGACAAATATTAAACAATTAATCTACCCATGGTGTAAATTATGCTAGGTGAGAACCATCTCGAGGACTACGGGGTAGTTTTTCCCTTGTGGAGAAAAGAGCACTCACGGTTGTTCAGTCAAACGTGCAGAATATCTAGTAAACGTAAACATCTGGCATCTATTTTGAGCTATATTGATCAATCCGACTTCGGCATGGATTATGTTTCATAATGAAATAATAGGAATGAGCGTAATCAACAAATTACCCGGCTCATTAAGGGGATCCCGCGCCGATATCTACCGTGGAGCCAGGTGCATCGCGGGACCTAACAAACGAGTAGGATATTTCCAGGCGAAAAAAACTCGCTCTCCAGTTCGCCGATGTGGATTTGGCTCGTATATCACGGATAAAAGCCGGCTCTAAAATATATCGCCGAGGCCCTTCCGCCCCTCCCACATCGCACCCATCTTGCAGTAACACATTGTCCGGACGGCAGGCGATAAAATGCATGTCTGCAGGCCTTCATATATGAACGTTTTTTAACGAACATGGCTCAATGTCTAGACAGGCTTAATGTTCTCACCCACTCCCGGCAGGGCCCCGGGGGAGCGGGGGTGCAGAATTTGGTCGGGGTTTCGACGTCGGGGGACATCCCGTGGATTTATCTCTCGATAAAATCCACAACCACTCGGCCGCCCGCCGGCCGCTGGCGCGCTTGTTAGTACACGGACATGGCTAAAGCGCCAACTATTTGTAGTGGAACGTGTTACGCAAGAACCGTATTATACGCTAATGAACAAACGTGTCCGAGGTCGGAACGAAACAGGTGTTTATGCTAATCACGTCGGGTGGCGTGTCCGCGGCCGCGCAGGTCTCGCCGAGAGCATTGGACATCTGCTGTCCCCGCCCCCGCCCCCACCGCTCGGCACATGAGAGATGGGAGCAGGATCTTCTTTTGGACCGCGTGGTTGGGTGGTTTCTCTTGTTGATCCCCTGATTTAATCCCAGTTTAATGTCACTGATCGTTAATCCGCACACATGTGTATTAAATAGTTTAGTTACCTACACACATATATGTATATTATATTTATATTTGGCATTATATATATATATATATATATATATATATATACATATAATGCCAAATATTGTATTTCATCTAGCAGCCTCTAAATGGTACAACAAAATTAAATCTTAGATTGTGCCTACTATCAAATGTAACTGAGACATACTTCATCTCGTATATCTTAGGCAAACAGTGCAAGAAAACTGGGAACGAAGGTATTTCAAGACTCAATCACAAAAACGCGAGGACTACAAAAAATATGAATGGTAAAAATATCAAATTCTGCACTTATATTATCATAACTAATGACAAAGAACGAGTCCTTAACAATGTGAAATGGGATAAGGAACGGGTATAAAGTTGTCAATTTTCTTTGTTATTCGAATCATTGATAGTATTTATAAATCGTTATAAATATTAATAATGATACTGTAATATTGCTCAGAGTATTTGTATCTCCTTGTCATAGTTTTTGTATAACAAGTGTTCTCCCACAGAACTTGGTTAGTTCTTCTAACTATAAACATGGAAGCATCTCCACCATCCACTAACTCTACTGTGAACTAACCCTTTCACTCCGTTGTTTACCCACTTGCTCCATGTTATTGGCTTGTTTCCACGTGTTAGATGAAATATGTTGAGCGCTTGTAATCTTATTCTGAACAATTATTTGAAAATAAAACTCATTTTTGTTGTCTTGGGTTAAATCTTGGGTTCATGTGTCGCTTCTAAATACTAGATTATATGAGTTGATTATCGATAACGGGTGATGAATGATGCTGGTGTACTACTGACCAAACATTAATATTTTTATTATATACTATTTTGTTTCAGATATCTACTATAGTTATATACCCCCGTATATGATTTCTCAGTATTAATATTATTACATACGTACTCATAAATGAATATCTGAAGCGTTTTCGTTCCAGTTAAACTGCCTAAAGTAGGTATTTGTCTCTGCGATGTTATTACAACTTTTAAAGCAGTCATATGACAAATGGGAGTAAATTTGGCCTAAGATTTTTGGTATGTTCTATTCCTTGGATTGTAATAAAATATTTCTGAAAATAAAAATATTAACTACTTTACTATAATTTATATCTTCATCCACTGAATTATCTTGATTACCGTCATTGCATTTCCTGTAATTAAATCAGTTTAAATGATTAATTTAACTACTGTCAGTTTCCATACTATTACTGACAATCCAACATCTTTTTATCTTATATACGGCATTTCTGTTAGCTCCATTACTACTCCTATTAAATTTTGTTGTTAAAATCTCGGTTACTTCTTTCCCATAAAAACATTTCAGATAAAATTAAAAAAACTACCTTTGATACCATCTTGCAATGTTTCAACCAAAATAATTACCCCCCCCCGGAATAGTTCGCTAAAACCATACCTGTGTAACATTGCGTAAGACATGTGTTTTGGAGATACAGAATCTACTACACTCACAATTTATTTTTTAATGGTAAATTGTTTAGCGCATCAAAAACATTGAACAGATGGTTTGCTTATTAATCATTGAGTTACTTTGTATTGCTATTTGTCCAGAGTCCAAAACTAAAAATCGGCAGTTTTTCTTAATGATGGTTTTGCGTTTTGAGCCCATCCTGCCTGAGCACATTATTGATTTTATTAAAGATCCATGATATAATGATCCAGTATTTTGAAAATAATGATGAGGTTCGTTAGTCAATATGAGAGTCAGTGGGTATCAATATTGAGACTTTGCCCAATCTCAGACACTACACCGCCGTCATCTCAGAACTTTAATCCTCTTTTTTACGAGATATCCTCCGCGTTTTACCACCAATCTTTATGGAAGGAAAAGTAAGAAATAAGTTTTATATCCTAGTTGCATTCTACGATAAGTGAGAGCAGTTTGTTGAACACACAAGGCCGAGAGCGATGCATTAAAACATCCAGGTTTACACACACACACATACACCACATACAGAACCCCTCTCGTCGAAATCTTGCTCGATAGACAGATGGCAAGTTTTACGAGGGGGGCATGTTTTATTGAGTCGTTAAATAGAGATATGTAGAGAAATGTTACCCATTTTTGTTGTTAGAAACACTGAAAGGCGGAGAACATACGCCGGGTTTCCGGCGATATATTCTGCATTTACGATTCGCGACCCATAAGACACGACGTTGCCGTGCCGCTGAGCAACATTTGACCGCCGCGCAGTGACGACTACGCGCGTCGTAACTCACACACGTGGGCGACGGTGCGCAGATGCTGCTCTCTCACGGTGGCCCCGAGACCTTCTCTGAATTATCTCGTAGAAGCTAGTTACGCCGGATCTCACCGGAGAGCGGAAAACGCTCACCGCCAACGCGTGCGTTCAAACATGCACTACACTTACGGAACTGCAATACACTTCATGACCTTAGCAATAGACGTAGAAGCGTATCTCGCATACTGCAATTTTTTTTAACTTTGCCCCTCAAGGCCCATCTTCACGATGGAATAAGTCACGGTATTTCGCTTCCTCAGTCGTGTCGCTAGATACCGCATGATCGCGGCCATATCAAGCAGTGCTTACGGTCATGCGACTTCTAGCGGCAGGACCGAGAAAAACGCGAAATGCCTTGTTATATTCCATCGTGGCAATAGGAGCTTGAGGGACAGAGTTAGAAAAATTCGCACTGTAGAAGCTAGTTATGCCGGATCTCACTGGCCAGCGAAAGTAGCTCACAGCCACCGCTTGTGTTCAAACATACACTACTCTTACGGGACTAATGACCTTAACAATTGACGTGGAAGCGTAGCTCGTAGAAGCTAGTTACGCCGGATCTCACTGGCCAGCGGAAAAAGCTCACCACCACTGCGTGCGTTCAAACATGTACTACACTTACGGGACGAATGACCTTAATAGTGGACGTAAAAGTGT
This sequence comes from Acheta domesticus, assembly GCA_031308135.1. Taxonomy (NCBI): domain Eukaryota; kingdom Metazoa; phylum Arthropoda; class Insecta; order Orthoptera; family Gryllidae; genus Acheta; species Acheta domesticus. The sequence continues at coordinate 124,824,823 of JAHLJT010009355.1, forward strand.
AACTCATAGAAACTAATTACAGCAGGTCTCACCGGCCAGCGGCAGAAGCTCACCGCCACCTCTTGCGTTGAAACATCTACTACACTTCCAGGACCATAGCACCGGATCGTCCGGAATCATCAATCAATCAATCACAATTTATATGCAAGAATGTTCATCAAATGAAGAAGGAATTAGGCAATTTAATTTGTTTTCACGCGTTATTAGTGTTGATACAGAAGTGCAATGATTTAAAGCGTTTTTTTTCACGTTTCATTCTCTAATTTTTCCACGATTCCTTCTTATACAACAAAAATGTAGTTTGATATGGAGCAAATTTTTGAAGGGTTGAAAATTGGAACAGTTGTTTCTTTTAGGCATTGGCAGCACCATAATTCAGTAGCAAAATTCTGGAAACCGACATTTTTGGTTCACTATATCAGAGGTGTACCACATGTGATAATCTCCAAGTTAATACAGCTTTTTAACTACCATTGTATTTACTATTCCAGAAATATTTTCAAAACACCTCCACCATGCGACACAATGCTACAATACCATTACGTAGTTTATGGGCTCGCCGAAATGGGGGAGGTATCAGTAAGAGTACCGGCGGGCATGGGCCACACGGAAAGCCTCTGCCTGACCGAAGTACACGATGAAGAGCTAAACATAGCGTCAGTTACTATGAGTTACCCCGCCGCTGCTGCAGAAACGCTCTGGAGTGGAGTGATGTGGTATGCGGCCACCACTGAAACTCACCTCTCCACCTAGTCTTCCTGGCAACTTTCTCTCTCTGTGTCTCTCGCTCGCTCACTCTCTCGCTCTTGCTTTCTCCCTCGCTCTCTTCCCCGCTCTCTCTCCCGCTCTCTCCCCCGCTCTCTCCCCCGCTCTCTCCCCCGCTCTCTCCCCCGCTCTCTCCCCCGCTCTCTCCCCCGCTCTCTCCCCCGCTCTCTCCCCCGCTCTCTCCCCCGCTCTCTCCCCCGCTCTCTCCCCCGCTCTCTCCCCCGCTCTCTCCCCCGCTCTCTCCCCCGCTCTCTCCCCCGCTCTCTCCCCCGCTCTCTCCCCCGCTCTCTCCCCCGCTCTCTCCCCCGCTCTCTCCCCCGCTCTCTCCCCCGCTCTCTCCCCTCTCTTCCTCGCTCACTCTCTATCTCGCTCTCTCCCTCGCTCATTCCTCGTTCTCTCTCGCTCATTTTCTCTCGCGCTCTCTCTTGCTTTCTCTCGGACCTTGTCTCTCGCTCTCGCTGTCTCTCTCTCGCTCCTCTCTCTCTCTCGCCCTCGCTCTCACCCGCGCTCTCCCTTGCTCTCTTCTTTGCTCGCTTCCTCGCTCTCTCCCGCTCTCTCCTTCGCTCTCTCCGGCGCCCTCGCCCTCGCTCTCGCCCTCGCTCTCGCTCTCACCTCTGCTCTCGCCCTCGCTCTCTCTCTCTTGCCCTCTCACTCGCTCCCTCACGCGCTCTCTCACTCTCTGTTGCTCTCTTTCGCTCTTACTGGCTTTCTCTCTCCTTCTCTCCTATTCTCTCTTTAATAACTCGTAGTGATATTTTCAGTGACACACCGCCCCTTCCCCTCTCAATCATCATAACTCCAAGGCGCCCAGTCCTCGAATATGATGCGCCTTCCTGAAAAGTTCGTTGCAATTGATCAGCTTCTGTGACGGCTCATCACAGAAGAGCGGCTTCTTCAATTCTCATCACCCTTCAACGAAGCCCATACTCACGAAAAATGTTAATACATTGTTTGTCATGCTTACAGGAACAACTCTCAATTTTAAACTCTTCGATATCTTTTTCCATTTCGCAACATATTTTTCTTGAATTATCTCCCTTTTTCTTGATTATTATTTTTTACATCGCAACAACAAAAAGAGAAGTATATGAATCCATGTGATCACTCTTTCCTTTCTCTTGCAGTTTACAGCTTTTGTTATAACATATTGTTCCTTATGCAAAGAGTATCAAAAGCAAACAAATGGTAATTTCGCATATGGAAATAGGAGTTTAATGAAAATAATACAAATAATTCCTGCACAAAACAGTAACTAATCTGCAGCAATGAATCCATTACCTGTTTCAAATTTACTTTCACAGTCTACTTCTAGAAATCATGAATCAAACACATTTGCATTTGAATAAGGACTTTCAAATAACTGTACCGTGAATACTGTGATGATTATTTCCCGTCATCGTGTCTAGAATGTTTTGGATGCATTATGTTACTATTCGTTACCATGTCATATTCCGAGAAGATAATAACAACCCACGTAAATCATGATGCAAACAACGTAGAGAGTATTATCACTGAATTTTCGCAATTTGCGGTGGGCTGTGCCGCACACTCCAAAGGTTGCGACTGTACTGCATTAGAGAAGGGTAGCATCATACAGCATGGGCTTAATATCAAAGGATGGATAACATTAAAGAGAACACGAACGTAATGTTAATTAATGGGAGACTATTCCCTCGGTCAAAGCGAGATGTTTGATGTTACTTTCGGAAGCCCCTGAGCAAAATATTCGAAGTCGTAACAGTGCAATAACAACGTAGATCATCCTGTACATCAAAACAGAAAATTATGTTTCTTTCTGCTGAATACAGACGCCCGAAGTTTACAGAAACAAACCCGATCTACATGCGAGTCATGGCAAGGTATTAACTAATGTGAATGCATTAATGAGAATATAAAGAGAATAGCAACATTTCAATTTTGGAGAATCACGATTTTCGTTTCCGAGATATGTTTTTGTGTGGTTTAGTTTGGTGTGGTTTAGCTTTACAGCATTGTTCCATCCTCTTGTCAGCTGCCATCTGTTGATACCCAAATACAATTTCTAAAGTTTTTTTTTAATTTTTCGGTTATTCGAAATATTATTTTAAGAATGTTAAAGAAGAGTAAAACCTCGTTTTATATGGAAATATGCGTTGAAATATTTGGAGCTGTTTGTAAGAAAATGTTGTTCAAGAGTTACAAGTAGTATAGAGAAAGTTATGTAATGCGGCAAGAAACGGCGACTTTTCGAAGAAAAACTCATATTGAGCGACCCTGATTCAGAAATTAGAAAACTAATTAATAAGACAAATTCTGTGCCATTTTTAATCACCACTAGTTCACTAAGCGATAGAGGAGAATTCTTAATGTAATGTTGTTTCCACTAGAAAACTTTATTCCCCATGCCTATTTATGCTGCAAACGTATTTTGTTTCCTTGTTACCATGTTAAGTGACTGGATTCTTAGAAATAATTTCGATACTGATTTGGCATTTTTCAATTAAATGCAACATTTGTCTCATTATCTTTGAAACTACTCAAGTGATAATTTTTTTGTAGGAGATGAATTAATGATTAATAAATATATGTGACCAAAAGTGAGTGCAGTAAGTTTCATTATGTAGAATTTTTGAATAAAAACGGAAAAAATTATACGAAAATGTTGACTTGTATTTCAAAAATGCTGTAAATTACAACAATTATTCAAAAGATGTAAATCTGCCCATATTTGCTTAAATATTTCCATCAAACTCATAAAAGGTAACAGAACAGTGTGAATACTTTCTGAAATAATGGGTCAAATGTGCAGACAAATTAACATAGGGCTTTATGCCTAGCCTTATCAATGGTGGACCTTATAATAAAACTGAAAAAATATATATTTCATAACTGACGCAAAACAATTGTATTAAGCAATATCTTAAATATATGTTCTTCCAGTGAATGTTTTCCATGTATTTTCAGGTATGTCCAAGTATTTTCAGATTTTGAGGCGGGGTGAGGGCGTAAATATTTTATTATAGCCTTGCATGATTTTCTGGTGCATACGGACGACATTGTTCTCTTTTTAAGAACTACTTCAATATTTACTATGATGATCCGTATGCACAACTGAATACCTGCCGGCATAAACCTAAAAATGAAAATTTTGGGCCATACGACTTTCTTCCTCTATTATTACAACTTTTCTGCACCCTGAAAACTCGTGGCGAAATTAAAAAAGAAGAGAAAAGACGTTTAACGCTCATGTTTTCCAACACATTTTCCTACATGCCTCACTCAGACCACATACTGACTTAATGCGAGGGAACCCAACATTACGGAAAAGTGAGGGTTACAACGTTTTTGCCGCCAGATATTCAACTGTTCACTACATCGACAGATACTAAACCAATATTTTAATATTCATGGGCAGGCCTGTTTGTTAAATAGATTGTAATAAAACAATTCTAAACGATAGAACACTAACTCCTAATCGAATTAAGTCAGACAAAAAACATGTTATTAAATGCAGTTTTTACGTATATGATGTAACCGACTGAAAAACTGTAGTTTCTAATAGTATATTATGAAACGATGATGTAATGATGAGTATTAATACACGAGTGTGATATTACGATACGAGCGAGGTACGAGCGAGTATCGTAAAGTCCACACGAGTGTATTAATACCCATTACATCGAGTTTCATACGGTACTTTTTCTACGACGTATGGTAACTTTTATAAGTTAAACGTCTCCACTAAATCGTTTCGTGGCAGTCGACATGCAAGATTCAGCCAAGGCCACCTAGAGGACACCTCTCTACCCTACACCCGCAGTTGGCTTTGTTTTACCACAGCGCTTGCGAGCGATTACAAAGGTTGCGGCAATAATATTCCGACGTCACCATTTTCGCATTTTCTCTCATTTCTGGAAACGTCAACACCACCAGAAAGAACTACCATTCACTAAATATTTTACACTAAAGAATTGGCCGGTTTTTAAGGACAACCACACGGCAGCAGCAAATAACACAAAACGGGTTGCGTTGAGATCATAACGTCACTCAAATGTTCTCTGCAATAACAACCACTGCGCTAGTCAAATAGGATTAAAGTGAAATTACGATCCAATTTATTTTAAATAAAATGTCACGTAAAAATTACTACTGATAAAAGAAATTAAAACTAAGAAGCATAATATAATATTAATACAATTTTAATGTACACACTGGAACGAAACATTTACTGCACCGATTCTTAATGATTAATGAAGTGCCAATACTTGGTTTGTAAGTGTCTCAGTTATTGGTCAAGAACCTGTATCATAATGAAAACTGTATCGAAATGGCTATCATTATGCCACTGGTTGCAGCCAACCAATGACAGCATTATACAACGGGAGTAGAAAAACATTATTATTCAATATTCATAATAAATATTCATCTTATCTAAATTTTGCATTTGATTTGAAATATTTTCCGGTTAATTTCACAAAAAATAGAAAGACGTACGTACTTTCTTCACATTGACATTCTAGGAAAGAAAATAAGAAATAGATTAATTAAAGTATGTGAATAAGATCTTCCTTCTTATTCACGTATTTTGGAGTTCGTCCGTTTATAATGACTGAAATATTACCAATCTACAACAAATTACTTTTTAGAAACGCCTAATATCAGAGCTGCCTTCGAATTTGTGTCTTTGAGTAAACATTAATTTGTCTTAATTTGTTTCAGAATGGCTATTATTTAGAAATAACCATATCGTAGCGAGAACTCGTACCCGATCACAAAATGCAAATAAAATGACCTGTGGCATAAACAAGCAATTCGTTCAATATTAGTAGGCAAATATACATGTTAGTTGCATATATTCTCGTGGTAATCGCCGATCGCTGAAACACAAATGAATATCTAGACTTATTTCGTACATGATGGACATATGTTTTCTAAATTTATTGAAGTGTACAATAACGTATAAATTTATGTAAAGATGAGTTTTTTCTCGTTTTATTTCTGTAATTACTTTTCAATTCCATTTCAGATGCTTTATTATACGTTGCTTGCAATGCAATTACAAAACAAATTGCGCCAATAATTAAACAAAAACGGTCTATTTGAATTTGATCTGACGAACGATAGGAAATTAGATTCCTCTATAGGCAGTAACTACTTAATTGAAAAATCAAATGATTGTTTATTTTACGAATTTTCAATTACATTTCACATACGTTTTAAAGATTAATTTCAGTTCACAAATTTTCTATACTTACCATTCGTTGTTAAATAATTTATTTTCAAGGTAAAGGTTGACACACTCATTATTCACCATCATGCAAAATTTAGAGAGACTAAAATTAATTATAGAAATTCATGAATAACACGGATATATCTGAAATTTTAGCTCAAATATATTTAAACAATTGTAAACACAATGGTTATTGTGTACTTAGAAAGTAATTTAAAATTTCAAAAATCACTAGTGTAACTGAGAATGTCGGTTTAATGTTTTGAGTACTTTTAATATTCATTGTAATTTTACTGTTAATGTTTGTGCCAACACTGGAAGCAACGGCTACAAATTTTTAACATTTTATGTGTAATTATTTATGTCAGTATGTGATTTTATATTTGTTATGATAATTTGTTCTTGAAACAGGATTTATTCTGTATTAGTCAGTTTCAATTAATTGTGAGGATTCTTTGGAAGATCTGTGAGTTCCCATGAAGGCTAGGATTTCACATTATCAGAGAATTGAGAGTAAGAGTCACATCTTGAAGTTATGGCCACGCTATCATTACACACTTTCATGCACTTCCAAAATGTGTGCTTACTTCTAATTTATTGTGTTATGTCATTATAACCATTTAATATATCTAAGTATAACATTCAACAGCATAAGTGTTCACATTGTCTTAGAGTACCATGAAATATTTATCGTAACTTTTCTCGGTTTACTGGCTCACTCTCCCAAGACGCCTGAACCGCTAGGCATCATATCTCGTTATTATTCAGTCTCACTGAGGTGACGTATAGTTGGGCGGTTCTGCACCCGCAGTCTCGACCCTATCATCACCCAGATTTTCCTCAGATTACGTCATTACACTTGAGCGCCACTCATCTTCCTCTTCTTTGCTCTCTTCAGCTGCAGTCACTCTCCCCGGCACTTCCCTCATCCCACCAGCGCAATCGCCTCTGCAACCGCCGCCCTCGCTGCCGTCTCTCTCGACATTTCACCATCGCAACCCTCGCTGACGCCACCCTCGCCATTACTACTCTCGTCACCATCTCACACGCCATCATAGCTGTTATTACCGCCACTCTCGCCACCCTTAAGCCCGTCATCACAGTGCTCGCCACCGTCCTCACCGCCGTCGTCCTCACCGCCGCCGTCCTCGCCATCGCCGTCCTCGCCATCGCCGTCCTCGCCATCGCCGTCCTCGCCATCGCCGTCCTCGCCATCGCCGTCCTCGCCATCGACGTCCTCGCCATCGCCGTCCTCGCCATCGCCGTCCTCGCCATCGCCGTCCTCGCCATCGCCGTCCTCGCCATCGCCGTCCTCGCCATCGCCGTCCTCGCCATCGCCGTCCTCGCCATCGCCGTCCTCGCCATCGCCGTCCTCGCCATCGCCGTCCTCGCCATCGCCGTCCTCGCCATCGCAGTCCTAGCCACCAACGCCTTCCCCAACCCCCATTCGCCTTCGGAGCTCCGCCACCTCCGCCCTCAGTCACTGTCCTCGCTTCCGCCGCCGCCCTCGCCACCCATCACATCGCAACCCCCACCTTAGCAACCCAAACAGCCACCATTCTCTCCGCCATCCCTGTAAACTGTCCCCTCGCCCTCAACATCCATCACGCCTACACCCTCCGCCTCCATCACTTCTACACCCCTACGCCTCACCACCCTCACCTCCAGCATCCCCAGCAACGTGGCCTCTCCGATAACCCCGTCTCCCTCTCACAGTCACTCTAGCCACCACTTTCACCCCTACTCTTGCCGACGATATCGTCACTGTTACCGCTACCGACATTACCTCACCGCTTCTCCCACCACTGCCGCAACCACCACCGCCATCACCGCCGGCACCGCCACCGTCATCACCACCCCCTCCGTCACCTCCTCCGCCACCACCCCCGCCACCCTCTCAACCATCGTCATCACCTCCGCCACCGCCACCGCCACCACCACCGCTACGTCCACCGGCACCGTCACCGCTACCGCCCATGCTACCGCCATCGTCACCACCACCACCACAGCTACCACCCATGCAACCGCCACCACCATCGCCATCGCCACCACCACCGCCACAGTCACCACCACGGTCACCACCACCGCCACCACCGCCACCTCCGGAGTCGTCGTCGTCGTCGTCTTCGTCGTCTCACAACGGAGATTTTTCATTTCATTATTGGGTCTCCCGCTCGCTTTCGCGCTGTGTAGCTGGGACTCCCGGCGGCGGAGGCGCCGACGAGCGTTGGGGGCGGGCGGGGAGAAGCACAAACAAAAAAACCGCGGCGCCCGCACGCGTGCCGCGCAGAGACTGCCGCTCGTCAAAATTGCCTGCGTCTCCTCCTTCGCATACGTAATAAAAGCCGACGCAACGACCAGGCAAACTTCTCAGGACGCGAAGAAAGGAAAGCGACGACCGAGCACTCGGGAGAAGGGAGGGGGGGGGGCGAGACGGCGACCTTATATGCAGCAATACTCGTGTTTCCCGAGGAAATTAGATTTCGCTCGGGATAATGTAATGAAAGCCCGTTTAGGAGGGTCGTAGACGAGGCGATGGGAGCGCCGAAAAAACAAGCGTATTGTGTGCCGCAGGGAGGCGGACCGAGGAAGCACGGGGGAGTCAGAGGGAGGTTGAGGAGAGGTATGGTGCTCGAGAGAGAGTGGCGGTGGATGTAGAGGGGGAGGGGAAATATGGTGCCTCGCTGGTGACGAAAGTAGTAGTGGTGACGTAGTAGAGGAGTAGAAAGTAGTAGAGTTAGTGACGAAAGTAGTAGTGGCAGTGGTGGTGACGGAGGCGGCGGTTGTGAGGTCGGCAGAGGTGGTGTCTATCGGGGGCATCGGGGGGGGCATGGGGAGGCGGGGTGTTGGGGGCGGCGTTGTAGCTGGCGGGGACGGCGGGGGCCGCGGTGTTGCGGGGATGGTGTGGTTATATCCACGGCGAGAGCGGGGGCAGCAGGGGCGGTGCGGTGGTAGTAACAGGCGGGCATGACTGGGGCCGTGACGGTGGCAGCAACATGGTGGTAGTGGCGGCGTTGGACTTTAAGGGGGAAGTAGTGACAATGGGGTTGGAGGTGGTGGTGGTGGAAGTGTTTGGAACGGGATGGAGGCTGGGGTGATATTGGTAGCGACAGGGCTGGTGTAAGCGGGGGCAATATTGCAGGCGACTGTGGTGACGGCGTTGGACTTTGAGGGGGAGGCAGTGACAACGGAGACGTCAGGCTGGTTGTGGTGATGGTAGAAGTGTCTGGATGGGATGGAGGCTGGGGCGTTATTGGTGGCGGCAGGGCTGGCGTAAGCGGGGCGGTATTGCAGGCGGCTGTGACGGAGACAAGCAATGTGCTTTATAAGCGAGCCCGGGTTCTTGAGTGGCTGGAGGTTGTGTCGTGGATGAAGAAAGTGGTTGGTGAGAAATTGTTCTTGGAAGTGCAGCTGCATCATTTTGTAACTCATTCTATGTAACGTGGACTAATATTGTGTTATTATGGAAGTGGATTCAAGGGCCGAATTATTTTCTTTCGGAATGGTATGAATAGCGTGCTTGTCTGATTTTTGTTTTGAAATAGTTTTGTTGTCTCTTAGTTTGAATTCAGGAATGACAACTGCAATCATTAAGAGAATCGCAGAATATTCTGAATACAAAGAAACAAATCGTTCATACAGAACAAATGAACGAAATGTATTACATATAAGATTCATATTTTAAACAGCAATTCTGTAATACTATTCAAATTTATTAAATATTTTCTGTAATGCTAACATTTCTATTAAACACACAAATATCCACATGTTAAAATTCGTCTTACATTTATAAAGTGCTCTTTGATTATATCGATTGATTAATTTGTTTATAAGTGTTCCCGGGTGCGTTAACTGCGAAGGACATTATTCCCGTAAGCGTAGTGCATATTTTATCACGAAAGGTATCTGTGATCTTCCCCTTCTGGATGGCGAGATCCAGCACCGATTATCGGTTGCTTCTGGTTTTCCCCTCAACCAAGTATCTCCCACCAGCGGGACATTGCTAACCGAGGTTTTGCTGTCATTTGATTTTTCGACATCAAGGACCCACAAAACTTGAATTCTGGCTACACCACGTATTAGAGGTTTTTGTCCCTAAATTTAGCAACTCGATTTATCCAGTTTTTCGTTACCAGGGTCGTGTAATAAGTTTTTCTTGTCCCGGCTGGGGCGGTGCCCCGCTGGTGGGAGATATCTGGTTGAGGGGAAAACCCCGCTAGTCGACGGTAGGTCGACGCCAGATCTCGCCATCCAGCGGGGAAAAGTTCATCGCCACCTCCCGAGGAAAACACGCACTACACGTACGGGACTAATGACTCTCGTTGTTGACGCGCCCTCTAATGACTCTCGTTGGCCACCGCTTCGACAATTGGCGGCGGGCGCTTTCCGAAGAGACAATGAGGTCATTAATTGATTGATTGATTCGTGTTTCCGGGCGTGTCAACTACGTTGATCATTAGTCCCGTAAGTGTAGTGCGTATTTTTTCTCGGGAGGTGGCGATGATCTTTTCCCCGCTGGATGGCGAGATCTGGCGTCGACCTACCGTCGACCAGCCGTCGACCTACCGTCTTGGTTTCTCCTCAACCAAGTATCTCCCACCAGCGGGGCACCGCCCCAGCCGGGACAAGCTGTAAGCTCCCAACCGGTCTCCCGGCATGTGCGGTAGTGTAGTGCATGTTAGTGTAAGAGGAGAAGATAGGACAAGGAAGAGGAAGGAAAGATCGCGCGCGGTCCGTGGCCCGTTTGTTAGGGTACTGCTCCGTCATTCGCCTGGTGTTGACCGGAGAAACCACGGAAAACTACCGATCAGAGCAGTCGGCCGCTAGAATTCGTCCTAGCTGACTGCGACTGAATCCAACCTAGCTGACAAACTTGTATCGAAAATCCTGCCGCCGTCGGGACTCGAACGTAGGACCTCCCGGTCAGAGGGACTGCAGTGACATCAGGTTGATGCATTGAGGCATCTCTCTCGGTCAATGAGATCATAAAACATTGCAATCCATTTCGTGTTTGTCGGCTGCCGCGAACAAGTGTTGTGAAGAACCCCGCGCCTTCCTAAGGAGTGGCAGCCGGACTGAGGGCGAAAACGCGCGGCAGCGGCAGGATTGAAGGAAAATCAACAGCAGCGAACGCGCGGAGGAGGGGGTGAGCGGGCCACCGCGTTTTGGCGGTGCGGGCGGTTGTTGTGCCACTAGCATGCGTAAACAGAATAACTAGTGGTGCTTCCAAAGCACATACTTTCTCGCATTGTTCCTATAAGCTCCGCAATATTATTCTATTACATAAACCAGCAAAATTTTTCCGCTCCGAGACATGATCCCACATCCACACATTTAACTTGCTTGCGTTCATGCCACTACGCCACATGAGCGCGCATGGACCGAACTCGTGCAAAGGCATAAACACGTAAATGTCCGATTGTCCATGTAAAAAGACAACAAATAATTCAGGACAAAGTATAAAAAATTCCACTGTAGACACATTATTTCCTTTCTCAAATATATTCAAAACGTCAAATTCAACACGGAGTGCTACCAAAGTACATACATTTTTGAATTATTTAAAATGCTCCAGAAAAACATACACCTATATAAAACTTTTTTTCAACCAGCAAGTTATTTTTCCATTCCGACACACGAACACAGTTCCTCAGACTTAACGTGCTGGCGCTGATCCACTACGCCACACAAACGCACTGCGCTAACAAGATCGTTTTCCGGCGCACGATTACATAACTTTCTCTTCTTACGAAGTATTCGTAAAGCGAGAAAGTAAAAAGCATATGAAAATTTAAATTTTATACCATTTCACAAAGTTCGCGGTTTTGCGCATTAAGTAATTGATACGTAGTTCAAAATCATAAGTAAAAAATGCTTACTCCTGCTAGAATATGAGTGTAATATGCATAAAGTAATAACATCATAAATACGTAGAATATTAAGAGTGATACCCGCAAAGCAATACCATAATTACGAACGTGTAATAGTATACATACCCCAATGAATTCGGGATTATGTAAGATTTCATCAAAACACAAAGGGGATATTAACATTGTGTGTGAAATAGATGACTAATAAACCAATTCAGAGATCAAAGGCTGATTATATGCTCATGTTGTCAATATAATTAGCATTTGCTGTAAAGTAATTTGCTGTATTCGGTTAATTTGTATGTGAAGCAGCGTTCTTTTTTTTCCATTCATTAAGGAAAATATGAATTCCCAAAATTCTCTGGCGTCAGTAGACTGCATTTCAATAGTATGTTAATCTAATATGAGCCTGAAACAGCAGTGATTCTATGGGTGAACAAATGTGTGCATAAGGATGAGGACAGTCTTCAAATTTTATAATAATAAAATTATTGCTTTTAAAAAATTAATTCATTACGTACGTTTTATAAGTAATAACGAGTTAAGATATAAAAATTAGTGGTTGCTTAATTTTGGTTCTGTCACGTGTTTCAAACACATACTCAAAACAAACGATGTAGGGAAATGTCATATTCTAATTTTCAAACCATCATGAATGTAAATTTAGTATAGTTTTGGATTTTGTTGGAAAGGCGTTTCAAAATCAGCGACTGAAAACAAATTTTCTTGAATCATGAGCATTGGTGCTTGGATTTATTCTTCAAATTCTACACCGCAATATGAATTTTGAACTTTTCATGAAAATAAAAATATACGAATAATAACAACAATAAAATTATTTCTTTGTCTTCTTAAAAATTTCAATTATTTGAGAACGTTTGAATGCACGTTATCACTAATATTAATTAGAAAAATGTTTTAGTATCTTTAAACTTCCATTTACAATTTCAATTTGTTTCAATTCAGTATACTATGTGAGAATGATTTTAAACATGAGTACTTAAAAAAAATTGGAAATTAGTACACAGTGGCTACTCTATCCAAACTACGTTGTTTTAAAATATCAGCAAAATGAACTCATTGGAACTCGAACACATTTGGTTCAGATACATAAACAAACGAGCGAGGATTCTACAATAGACCATAACTGACTAATGGACTGCATGTAAAAAAAGAGAAAAAAATTGGAGCGAACGCCAACTTCCAGAATTTTCTCATGGAAATTGGTTCACTGGAAACGAAATCGTTACCGGCAAACGACGAGGCAAACGCATCGCATCGCCTCGTGACAATAGACATTCACATTGTTGAAACGCGCGTCATAAAAACGTTTGAGGGACGCGCCGCGCCATTCGCGACAAAAGAAAAGCGCGCGCCGTGGGACGTCGATAATGAGCTCGTCGCGGCCGCGCCGTCGACGTCGCCAACGACAGACGGGAGGACGGGGACGGGGGACGGGGGACAGGGGGACGGGAGGACGGATGGGCGGGCGCGCTGGCGATGTCCCATTCCTGCCTCGTGTGGCCCCGTCCTAAATCGGCGGCCCGTGCCGACGGCCCCGCTCCGGCCAGGCCCGATCCACCTCACCCCAGTCTGCTTTTTCACGTCCCTGCAGCCCACCCCCGCCCGCTCCAGCCTGCTACGTACCGTTCCGACCCGCTCCATTCCGTCACGCTTTTTGACCACTCCATTACGTCACCACTCTCCGCCCCGCTTTGGCCTCTCCACTCTACTCTCACCTCCGTCCCGCCTCGCTCCATACCGTTCCATACCTCCCCATACCGCTCCATCGCGTCCCGTCTCGTCTCTTTTCGCCCCGTCACGTCCCTAGCCTCCCCGTTCCATGCCGCCCGCCCCTCTTCCACCCATTTTGATCCGTCCCGTCCAGCCCCTCACCACTCACCCTCACCAACCCGCCCCATTCCGCCTCACCCCGTCCCACCTCGCCCCGCCCCAACCCACCCTACCCCGCTCCTCTTTTCACCGCCCCACCGATCATCCATCGCTCCCTCCCTCCCCACACCGCACCACCGATTCCTCTCTCGCCACGGTCATTCCCAACCACCTCACCTCACCCCATCCTACACCAACCCACCGGACCCCACCCTACACCTACCCACCTTGCTCTACTATATCTACCCGCTCGGCTCCATCCCGTACCACTCCTCTTCCGTCCCGCTCCGCCTCCATCCGCCCGGATCTATCACGCCCAGCCTACTCTCGTTCCGTTCTGTCTCATGACTCATGTCCCCGCCTTATACCGCCCCCTCCCGTCACACACACCAGGCCCCGCTTTCAGACTCCCCGCCTCCCCACAGCGACCACCCACATCAAACCCCGCGGCGTCCCTTCCCGCTCCCCGCCGCCCCCCACCGCACTCCCCCTACTTCTCCCCACTCCAACCCGTTCTCCTCTGCCCATCCCGCCCAGCGCCGTCCCGCACCCGCCGCCACCGCTGTCAAATGCCGCCCGGGCCGCGTTGTTGGCGGTGCGGGCTTATGTATGCGTCTCTTGGGTAATGCATGGATTCATCAGCCTGTGTGCTCACTCGCCACCCACCCCGCCGCCGCCGCCGCCGCCGTCTCACCCCACGCCGCCCCAGCCTACCCGTCACCCACTACTCGTGCCCCGCGTCCGCGTTCTGTCCTCCTGTCACGTGTACAAAAACTCGCCCGTCCCCCCTCCCTCCACGCGCCGGCCGCGGTCTCTGATGGGATTTTTCTTCGAATAATGAACGCGTGTGCCACGCACTTTTTTTTTCATGCGAAGCGTCGGAGGTCGCCCCACTAATCAGAACTCGGATTATCGGCGAGTTGCTTTAGTTGTTCCCCAAATGGCATTAACGACGTATTTGACGCGGATTTGTGCAAGTTCTGGCTTTTCGGGGACCTTGTTTATAGTTTGGCGTCGTTTTTTCGCAAAATGGTTTTCATTTTGTCTACTGTTCGTATGTGAATGCCTGCTCAAAAAGTGAATAAACGGCGAGGTAGAGGTAATGAGTGTCAATCCAAATGAGGAATGAATAGCTGGGGATTGCAGGTTCATATTTCCTTCAAGCGGCGAATGTTTGCTTTCAATGGAATGAATGCTATAGGCTAGAGATAAAATTTCTCTTTTGGGAAGTCGTGAAATCAGGCTGTAGACAAGAAAGGATTTAACGTTTAATGGCGTCCATCAGAGTAACTGTTATTTTCAGAAGTAAGCTGAAAGATTCATGTATGTGCGTCTTATTGAAATTTGTTGAATACGGGGTAAATGGGCCTTTAATTCTATTCAGTAACGACAGCCGAGTAGATAAAGAAATCAAAATCACGAAATCGGTTTGCTCGAATAACGAGAACAAAAAGGCGCGGATTTTAAATACCACCAACTACGTTTTCAGAATCAATATATTCGAATTGCTAATGAATGAGGTGTTATTAAGTTTTTCTCCTTTGATGTTTATTGAACGAATACCTCGCGAAACTCATGTAACATATGAGATATTGCGTCTGAATAGTTCCAACTGTTTCAGTTCACACGAGGCCAACCCGTGTATATCGCAGAATTTACAGAAACATTCCAGCTCTCTTCATTAAATAAATGCAAATACGCAACAAAGGCAAACACATCGTGACAGGTGAATACACAAAGAGGTTCCCATCGACATAGATTGACTTCTCTCTACATGATAATGTACTCAACAGAGCAGAATTCTAGATGTGATACTCAACGTTGCAATAAACACATTAGCATTTCCTGCTGATGAGACATGTGTGAGACCGACTTTACTCTGAAAATGTAAATTATTACATTGATGAGTTTTAAGTAATTGAATTAAGATAATTAATATGGTGAAGACAACATAAAATATTACTTTGTATACATTAACTTGTTAAAAATATTACTTTGCTCACATCATTTGTACCATATCACTTTTCCAAACGAAACGATAAAATCATTGATTCTTTAGATTACGATCTTTGATATATTAATTTTTTAGCAAGAATTATTATTTATTATCGAAAATCAAAATTAATCACATGTAGTTTTTTAAGTTTTATTTTTCTTTCTGCGTTAATTTAAGTGAATTTTGATGATTTTATTAAAAAGTTATTTATTAATATTTGAATAATATAAAATTACATTATTTTCGAAGGAATCTGCGAATCAAAGTTTTTGTTAAAATGTGGTTCAAAAGATTAATCAAGCAACTTTTAAGACCAATTATGCAGTTTTTTTCTTTCGACAACTGACTGTGTGACTTTTAGCTCATGTATTGTCACGAAAACCTCAATAAAGGTGAGTTAAATCAAAGCGTTCAATATGTTCTTCCCAAATACGATTTGTAATATTCCTTAGAGCATCTTTTTAGTTAAATTTGAGCTTCATGATTTAATATCTACGTTCAACAGTGTTTATCATTCCATTATTGCAGAAAATTATTCGTATTGTAATTAGATATTGTTTATATCAGCAGAATAGCGATAAAATCTGATTTATGTATGTGAACAAAATATTCCTTCTTTCTTGTGCTACATCCTTAAAAATGACAACGAAATATAAACAATAAAACTTAGGTATTTTAAGGCAATTACGTTACAATGAACGATTATGTACATTATTGTATAGCACACATAGTAAATTGCAATATTCCTTTGGACAACCTCCGAAAGAGGTATCTTTTCTTTAGTAAGTAAGAATCTGTACTTTGCTGTCCAACAAATGAGTTTTAGACTTTTTTTTCAACGACAGAGATAATTGAAATAATATTCTTGATTGGAAAATTTAAGAGCAATATAAATTGGAGAGGCAAAATTATTACCACATTCTTTTGTGTGTGTGTGTGTGTGTGTGTGTGTGTGTGTACATGCTTCGTTCAAAAGGTCAATACTTACGAGACGTCAAAAGTTCGCAGTTCCCCCTGAAAAGCCACTTCCTTTCCCAGAAGCAGCAACAACCGCCTGGCAACGACCGCGAAAGACTTTCTCCATTGAGCAGGAGTTGTGCTTTACGAGGCGTCCTCCGGAGGATTGGGGTCCGGCGAGGCATCGGCCCTCGCGATTCTTTTTGCCTCGAGAGATCCGGGAAGTCGGGCGGCCTCATGAGGCCGCACTCAGCACTCCAGGGTGCTCCGACGCACACCTCCCCCTTGCCCGACTCAGCCCCCCCCGCAATCCCCTCCTCCTCCCCTGCCCCCGCGGCCGATCCTCTTCCTTCTGCTGTCGGCTCCCTCCGTTAGTTTGCCCGCGGTCTGTGGTGTTCGGCGTCCCGCCTGCCTGCCAGCCATCGCCGCGCTCGCTCACCGGCCGTTGCCGTCTTCTGACGTGTGCTTCACCCTCATTCCGCTTGACCACTGTCTATTGTTCACTCCTTTTTTCATCGCCACGCCAGCCATTCGATCCACCCACCGCCCCGCCTGTCCTCCGACCCACCTGACCGCCGTCACGCATACTCTCTGCCCCGCCTGCCCACTGTCTCTCCTGCTCACGATTTTGCCCGCCCATCGTCTTTTTTGCACTGAATGTTTCATCACGGCACCTGCCGTGTTCCGCCTGCCCTTCATCCAGCCTAATTCCCTTCCCGCGAGACCACCGTTCCTCCTGCTTACCGTGTAGACTGACCACTGTCTATCTTTACACCATGTTTCATCATCGTTGCCGTTCCCTCTCGACCACCGTCCCACTTGTCCTTCCTCCGGTCCGTCTGCCTCCAATCCCTCCTGCCCATCATGTCCTCTGATTACTATTTTTCACTTCATTTTTCATCATTTCTTTCCTCCACTTCTGTGTTTCTCTATTTTCGCTTTCTTTCATTTTCCTATTTCTCCTTATTCCTACTCACCTATTCTCTATTCTCCCATTTCATCATTCCTCCATCTCCCATTTCTCGATTATTCCTTTTTCTACAGCAACAACCATCCATCCTACATTTTCCGTACTCTTAGACCTTGCTTTATTCCCTTTCAGTTCTGTTCTTTCCCTTCATATTTGCTCTCTCTATCGTGTTCTGTCCCCCAGCCAGTCGTTTTTGCCCGCACATCCCGTTTCGACATCTTCCCACTGGCCCCTGTGATTGATAGGGCGAGGGTTGGCGGGGGCGGAGGAGGGGGTGGCATTGGCGGCGGTAAAGGCATTGGCAGCGGTGGCGGCGGCGGCGTTGGCAGCATGATGAGATGAGGGGGAAAGGAGGAAGGGGTGCGTTGGAAGCGTGACTTGTCCCTGGCTGTGAAGTCCATATGTGGCCACGGAGGTCTGCAGGCAATTGCTTCAGGAGACAAAAGGCAGATATCTCCCAGAAAATTAAAATGCTAGGACGATTCTGCCATGTCCGTGATTGAATCCTCAGTGTCTTCGAAAACGGCAAAATTTTATAAATCAGCATATTTCCGAGTTGCGATGCTACAAGTTAAAATATTTTTTTACTCACAAACATACATCACACTAATTTAAATTATGATTCTTTGATAAGTGATAAACGTGTTGCTAATCATATTTTTTGGTTTTTAAACATTGTTTTAATGAATTTCGGAATTGTATTAAACTCTGGAAAGAAAATATATCTATTGTAAGTTGTTTTCAATTATTCAGGTTATGTGATGATATTCGTTCTAACTTCTGTTTTTTTGGTTTTGAGGACAAATATTTCAAAAACAACGATATCCTCTACAAACGTCTCAGTCCGATTTCCGAAACAGAGTTACGTTTTCATTTCTTGTACTGAAACGGAGTTTCAGTTCTTGTACTGAAAGACGGCGTATGAAAATCTACGAATCACAAAAACTTTATCTGCAAGATGCGTACATCTTCGCTATTCCAATTTACACCTTATGTTATTTCAAATGTGACAGAAAAACGTGAAAATCGACAAAAATAATTAAACCAATTGCACACTCAATTATTACTTTTTTCTCCGAGACCCTTGCAATGTAGGATAAACAGAAATGCTGAAAAAGCAGCCTTAATTACTAGTCATAAAATATTCTTGAGGGTGTATTGTAAAAACAGACGCTAATGAAAGGCGTTCAATATTAAAACATAATATTTATGCAGGCGTTTTTCATATTGCGTATTCAATGTATTAAAGAAAGTTTTCAGACAAAACAAACTCCTACATTTCCTTCAAAAAGATTTTTAAATGCATTGTATAAATTAAAATCACTCTGAGAGAAATACTATTGTTTATTTAATAATCTTCCCTTTTACTACTACAAAAACAAAAATAATTGTAAGATCAGATAGTTAAAAACCCCTTTATTGTTTTAACGAATATAAATTTTGCTGCCTTGAGAAGTGGACTCACAAAGGAAGAGGTCGCAGTGAAAATGAAAACTGTACAGTGCTTTATAGTTGACGTTCTGTTAGGCTTCGTATGACATTTCATCTTCCTGTTTCAGCTTAGGCATTTTTTCTTTGTTTTCCGATTTATATCCTACAACTTCTGACTTTCACTTTTTCTTAATATTATTTTTATTGTTATTATTATTATTATTATTTTAAATCAGCAAATTGTTTTTCTAAATTCTGCCACAAGCCAACTTACAATAGACATAACATACAACCCCTAAAAACACCTCACATATATTTCTATATGATTATATACAAGGAAACACTTCACTAATTTCATGTTCAAAATTGTTAATAAAGAACACTGCCAGTTCCAACTGCCTCCAACCGCCTCTATCTTGTGCCATTCTATACCAGAGTGGACCAGCTGCTTTCCAGATATTGTCGGTCCATCTGCTCGTTTCTTAAAAAAATATTTTAAACATTCTTATTGTGCAAATAGTCTTGTTTTAGAGCTGTTATACTTTTATTGTGGTAAACCCCTAACTAATATGATCAACGGCGGAGCCCTATAGGCCAACCCATCTTCTGTCCTGACGCAGTTTACTCCCTGTATCGTTACACGAGCGCCGACCGAAGTCAACAAGAAGCCGCCTGGATTTAACGAAGCAGCTTGTCGAACAAACGCTCACACTGCCCCAGCCCTGTCGATGACGCCTCGTTCCCCGACGCGCTTCTCTACCCAGCCCTCGCTCACCGTAACCTTCACTGATACGTGATCGGCGTTATTCCACGCCGCCACAAATCGCCCCGCTCGTCTCGTCTCGTTCTCCATCCTTCTTCGACCCTCCCTCGCACGACACCTCCTGCTTCGCTTCATTCCTCTCGGCTACGGCCTCCACGCCTCGTGTCTGGCCGTTTCATTCCTCCCCGCCTCGATCAATTCCATTCCATGTCTTCCTGGCTTGGCATTCCGAATAAATAATACCAACCTCGCCACTCTCTATCTCGTCCCTCCCTGCCTCATCACCCTAGACACGTCTCTCCCCGCCGCATGTATCCCATCCTCGTCCCTCTCTGCCTCGCCTTTTCTTGCCTGGACCTTCCCTGTCCAGAGCCTTTATGCCTCGTCCATCCTATCATCACCCTCCCACCCTCAAACCTCTCCGCCTCATTCCTCCCGCCGTGTTTCCCTCTTCGTTGCTTTCTGCTTCGTCCGTCCCTTTTCGACCCTCCCCGCCTCGTATCTCCCCTCCACTTTGTCATCCCACCCCACCTGATTCCTCGACTTCGTGACTCCTCGCCGTCTCCCTCGTCTTTCCCCAGCTCGTTTTCGCTGCTTCGTTCCTTCCCTCGCCCCGTCTGACTTTTTCACCCGCACATTGTCCCTCTCTGCTTTGACCCTTCTCGTTTCATCCCTCCCGCCTCGCTCCCTGTCTCGTCTCCCCCTATCTTGCTCCTCCCTGCCTCTCTTTCCTTCCCGCCTTGTACCTCCCCGCCTTGTACCTCCCTGCGTCTCTCTTCTTCACCTCATTCCCTTCTCATCTCGTCACCATGGCCCGTTCCTCCACGCCTTGTCACTTCTCACTTCGTACCTCGCCGCCTCGTTCCTTCCTGCCCGCTTCCCTTGTTCGACATCACTTCGCATCTCCGTCTTCACCCTCTTTGTTCCACCCCAATCCCTGTCCCATCTTTTCTCTTCTCAGAACATATTTCTTCCTCGGTCTCCTCCGGTCTGGGCATGCTGCTGTGATATCACGCCCCGCCTCGATTCACCCGCCTTGTCTCATTAACTTCGTCATGTCCCATCTGGTTCCGGACTCTTCTTGTTTGACACACTCCTCTTTTTCCCCTAATAATCCTGACATCTTCCCCTTCCCTCGCCTCCCTGTCCCATCTTCCCCTCCCCTCTTCCCCTCACCACTCCCCTTCCCCTTCCTCCCCATTCATGCCCCTCCCGCTCCCTTCCCTTTGCCTATCCTTTACTTCCCCTCCCTTCCCCTCCCCTTCTCCTCCTGACTACCCTTCTTCCTTTCTCTTCCCTTTCTCCATCTTTTTTCTCCTCTCCCGTTTCTTCTCTTCTTTCCTCTTGTGTTCCCTTTTCGCCACTCATTTCCCCTTCTCTTGTCTTATTAGGTCCTCTCCTCTTTATCCTCTTCGCTTCTTCCGTCTTTTGTCCCTCTTTCCTACTATTCCTCTCTTACCCTCCACTTTCCCCTCCTCTCTTCTCCACTTTTCTCTTTTTCTTCCTCCTTCCCTCTCCTACCGTCCACCCAACCTCTACCACGCGCTGCTCTCCTGCCCCGCCGCCTCCGCGGGCGGCCAGGGCAGCGCTTCCTTTGAGGCGCGGGTCCTGCCGCGCGCGAGGCCGCGCCGCGCCGGGCGCACCTGTGCTGCGCGTGATGGCCGCGGCCTCCCGCCCGGGGGCGCCCGCCCGCGCTGTTACCTCGCGCGCCCCTCCCCCGCCCCCTCCACACCTCTCCAACGCCGCGCCGACTCGTGTCCGCTGCACGGCTGAGGGAGTTGTGTCGTATGCGGAACTGTGGTTGTTCACGCTGCAAATACAGCTTCTTATTCAGATTCAGATTTTACGTTAATAATCAGATTGGGAGAGCTATCATCAGTTGGGTTACGGCGAGACAAACGTTATGGAATGCTCGCTTGCTCGCTCGATCTCTGGAAAGACACGATATTCGCTCGATCTCTGGAAAGACACACTCTTATTAGAAGATAATATGAAGAAATAAGCAATCATAGAATAAATCATTCACCTTTTTACCTCATTCTCACATGAAAAGCAAAGCCTTCTTTTAATCTGAATTCCACAAAATTTCACTCGTGCCTTTGGCGTGGTTCCCGCTTAAAAGCGGTTGTTCCTTGAAAACGTTGGGAGCGGCGGCAGTAGTGCCAACTTTGATAGCTTAACCTGTTCTCATGGATAGTTAATGCGAACTCACTGAAGCTCGTTCCCTGGGCGGAGCAACTACTTTGAATTGCGTTTCGGCGTTTTGAATTTGGCGACAATGCTGTCATAGGTTAAATACGGAGATCTAGTGTGTCTAAATAATCTTCTCTGCACCAGAGTGCTCGGCTACGGAAACCGGTAGGAGCTTCCCCCTGGCGAAGGGAGATGAAACTAACAAAGGAGATCCAATGCAAGACGTCGAGAATGCAAAACAGACAAAGAAACTTTATATACCCGCTCTTTTCGCAGCCAGCACGCAGTTTTGGAGGGAAGTTTTTATAAGTCCGACGTTTAGAATGCATATTCTGAGCTAGTAATAAGGCCAAAGATTGTTATTAAAAACCAATTCCCCGCCATGGCGCCAAATATGAATCATTTTTTATGCCAATGTGCCAACAGTGGTAATCGGGCTTAAAAGAAAATTGTCTGTCTGTTGGTCTATATTCATATCTTCTTAAATGAATTTGGCCGGGAGAGATGGCTCAGTGCATCAACCTGTTGTCACTGCAGTCCCTCTGATCGGGAGGTCCTAGGTTCGAGTCCCGACGGCGGAGTTTATTTATTTATTTATTTATTTACGTCAAAAACAGTTAAAAAACTGCGTATGACGAGCTATGGGGAGAAGTGAATTTTGTGCACGTTTTCATAATTCTGTGGTCTCCATCCTAAACCATATTCTAGTCGAATTTTGAATACAGAAAAGAGAGTTTTTTTCGAGTTTTGTTGACAAAATATTCGCTCCTATATAATAAAATATATTTTCAAAGGTAAATTAGCTATAAATTCCTGCCCTGAACCCTCATGTTCTTTATGAAAGAATAATACTTTTTGCCGCGATAATATGAAAAACGATCATTTGAATAACTATATTTCCCACCGAATTTCAGAAGACGTGCACAAATAATGAAGTTACATTTATGTCCAGAAGCAAAACAAGGGACCATCTCAGCATTTGCTCATGGATCAGGGAAACTGGACGAAAAACCTGATCGAGATGGGGCCCATCAACCCAGAAACTGTGGTACAATACTTGTTACAGGTTCTTTAGAAGTATACAGTCCAAATGATAAATAATTACATTAACTATCATTGTTAAAATTAATTCTACTTTCCTTTTTGATGCTCGGTATAGTCTCGAATTGTATAGAAACAGTTGTGCAGCAGAAAAGATTTTACTTGGGACTTAAACTTTTCTATTGAATTTAATCGTTTAATGTCTTCTGGCAAAGTGTTGTAGAGTAATGCACATGAATTGTATGTGAATTTTTTGTAGTGAGCTGTTGATACTGCTACCTGGTGAATATGATTACTACGTCGTGTGTTATACTTATAGACATCGGCGTTTGCTGAAAAATATATTCCCGTCCTTAAGTAAGTCATTTTTGACAAAAACTACTGATTCGTAAATCAGGAGACAAGGTAATGGTAAAATTCCTAGATTAATAAAGAGTGACTTACAAGAATCACGTGGGTTGGATTTGCTTATTATTCGTACAATTCTTTTTTGTAATCTGAAAGTCTGTGAACTATAAGATGTGTTTCCCCAAAATATTATGCCATATCTCAGGCGGGAGTGAACATTGGCAAAATATACACAACGAGCTGTATGAAGGCTGACGGAATTTGAAAGAATTCTGAACGCGTAGCATAATGAGCTTAATTTTGTGTTCAAATCATTTAAGTGGGCATTCCATTTGAGGTTTGACTGAATTGATAGACCTAAAAATTTTGTTACATTAACATCAGTCAATGGCACACCGTTCATTTTCAATGGAGTACAGAATTTTTTATTTGATATGGAAAACTGCATTGAAACTGTTTTATTTTCATTTACTTTTAATTTGTTATTACGGAACCAATTTGAAACGTCTGATATTGTACTATTTACGGTTTCTTTGTTGCAAAGAATATTTGTATCATCCGCAAAGAAAACTGTTCTTCCGTTTCGAATCGCTAAGGGCATGTCATTTACGTATAATAGGAAGAGAATAGGGCCTAAAATCGATCCTTGCGGGACTCCACGTACAATTGGCAAAGAACCGGAAAGGTGTGTACATAAAGTTCCATCATTTCGACACTAGCTTGTCAGTTAGATCAAATTTAGTCGCTGTCTGGTAGAGAATCCTAGCGACCGGCTGCTCTGGTCGGTAGTTTTCCGTGCTTTCTCCGATCAACACCAGGCGGAGCCGTACCCTAGCAAACGGGCCACGGATCGCGCGCAATCTTTCCTTTCTCTTAATTGTTCTATCCTCTTCTCTTACACACACACTTACACTAACATGCACTACACTTCCACACATGTCGGGAGCTTACAGCTTCCCGGCTGGGGCGGTGACCCACTGGTGGGAGATACCTGGTTAAGAGGAAAATCCCGCTAGTCGACGGTAGGTCGGTGCCAGATCTCACCTTCCAGCGGGGAAAAGATCATCGCTACCTCCCGAGAAAAACTCGCACTACACTTTCTTAGGACTAATGACCTAAGTAGTTGACGCACCCCGGAAACACAAATCAATCAATCAATTAAATGAATTTGGCCTCTTGTCAACGTTTAGATTATATCTTATTGTTTTACTGTTTATAGCCTGAAGATGAGGAAAAATATATACCTCGAAACGTCGCTTTTTGAAATTCCAATTTTATACCTGGATATTGAAATAAAAACGTTTCGTCTGTTGTAAACAATCTGTGGCCAGATTCATTTAAAATATCGGGCTTAATTCGGTCCGTCTTGTGATTATTTTCGTGATTCCTGGCGCGTCAACTGCTATGGTCGTTATTCCCGTAAGTGCTTTCCTCATGGAAGGTGGCGGCGTTCTTCTCCGTCGGATGGTGAGATCCAGTGCTGACTTACACATCGGCTTGCTGGATTTCCCTCCGGCAGGTATTTTCCACCAGCGGGGCACCGTCTAATTGATTAATTGATTTTCGTGATTCCTGGCGCGTCAACTGCTATGGTCGTTATTCCCGTAGGTGCTTTCCTCACGGAAGGTAGCGGTATTCCTCTTCCGTTGGAATGTGATATCCAGTGCTGACTTACACGGTGCTGACTTACACGGTGGCTTGCTGGATTTCCCTCCATCAGGTATTTTCCACCAGTGGGGCACCGTCTCAACCAGGACAAGCTCTAAACTTTCGAGTGGTCATCTGACACGTCTGGTAGTGAAGTGCGTGTAAGTGTGGATGTGAGAGCAAGAAATAAGGATAGAACAAGGAAGATGATGTAAATATCGCGCTTATTCCGTTTGTTAGAGCACTGTTTCTGTATTTGCCTGCTATTGACTGAAGAAACGATGGAAAACTACCTATTTGAATAGCCGACCTCTAGAATTCTCTATCCAACAGTTTAATTCAACCTATCTCTCTTACTAGTGTCAATAATTCACAACCTTCGGGACTCAAAGCATAGAAGAGAGTTTGCAGTGACATCAATTGATGTCTCGAGCTACCTCAGCTGGTTTGTTGATACGTTGTAATTAACAAGTATTAAAGAGTGGTCAGGCTGTGTATTGTTCTAAGTTCCCAAATCTACACCTTGGTACATTCACGATATAGGAAAATGTTCACTTACATGACAGTCATATTCATTTACAAATTCTCCAATATATAAATGTTCATTTTTAGTATCTTCACATCTCTTATTTATTACCTGTGTAATTCGTGTCACAGGCTACCACTTTCCATCAACGTAGTATTTTACATCCATCTCAGCACTTCCAATATTTTTTTCATTTCTTCCCCGGTCCTTTTATTGTCCCTGACTCTTTCTACAATCTTGCCTTTCTTCTCTATCCTCTGAAAAGCTGTGTCACTGTGTCCCCCCCTTCTCACCGGCTTCTTTCCCCCGCCTCCGGACCCCTCAAGAAGCTCACAACGTCGCTCTCACGCTCTCTATATACCCGTAACCGCTCCATTTTTCAGAGGTGCCCAGTTAAGAAGGCGGTAACCTCCTTTCTTGGCACCGTAACGCGATTTACGTCGATGTCTTCACTCCTCTCCGAGGGAGTTTAACGCCGCGCGACGTATAAAAGCCCTGTCCTCGCCCCTGGGCGGCCCGCGCGGGGGGCGCGGACGGGGCGAGGACGAGGGGCGGTGCCGTCCTCGTTTGGGGAATTTTATTACGCACACTGCTGGCCCCGCACTCCTCCGCTACGCCAAGCTCCAGCTGCTCTCTTGGCTCGCGCCCGCCGTTCGCGGCTTTTACTTATAGGAGGCGCTGTTTCTTTTTATGAATAAACTGTTTTATCCGTTACCTCTACCTACGTAATATACGATTTGATTCATTGTTCTTGAAATTGTAACCAACCGTTGTTTACCCTCGCCCCAGTAAAATGAAAAGCGTTATTTTACTGTAGCGAAATGCAGTGCATTGCAAATATTACTATGTACTTTCACAGAACTGTGTTCTCTTAACAATGCGGTCATAAAATTAATTTGTTTGCAATGGTGTTTTTGCAAAATAAACTAGTACCAGTGAAGTTATTGCTACCTTTGGCACACACGAATCAAATATAGCGTCCTAGTGTCCAATTTTTGAATGATCTAGAATCAAAGCATGGTTGAGATGCAGAATGTTACCCGAAGACGTGCTCTTTTACCACAAATTGTTGTATATGTAGCCTAACTCTAGTAGCTTACCCATTGTTAAAATCAAGAAATCAAACAAATGACCCAAGAACAGTGAACTGCAATTGTCTACGTGTTGTTTTGAATATATTTATCAAATGGATTTATATTATTTGAATCTCAAGAATTGAATCTCAAGTAAAGAAGTAATTAATTAGGGATATTACTCCAGATAATATGAAAAGAAGTACGGTAATGAAAATTGTTATTATCCCTTATGAATTATTATTTGTTTCACATTCATTTTGCTATTTGTGAACTGATGCTATATGAAAATGATAACCTCTTTCATTTTACTTCAAGTATACCATATTTATAAGGGGAAGACGGAAATTGATAAGAATTGCGTCTAGGAGCTAATGTGTTAAGCGTACAAGAGATATGACATTAATGGAAAAAGTGATGAATCAAGATCACAGAAATACTTAAGTTGATACTAAAACTATGACAGATTGTATGCTTTTTGTAAGGAAGTGTGCTTTATTGTATTGGTATGTTAATGTAGAAAATAGCCTAGACAAATCCACAAATCTCACAGACGAGAGTAAATGTCTTTCAGTTTTCTTTTCGTGTAGATTTTTTGATTACTTTAATTATAAAGTTAGTGAAGTAGGCGAGAGGTTCAAGGTAGAGACAGGGAAAGGAAGTGCAGACAGGACAAGAACGAGCTGGAAGGGGATGCACAAGAATAGACAGAAATTGGCAAGCAAGAGAGCAGTAAATAGAAATCCTTTCTAATAGATGATGAAGGTAACAATAAATACCGGAGAAAAGGGAGGTATTTTAGTTTCATATTAACAGATTAAAAAGTATCTTATATAAAAATTATTAATACGTTTGTACTTAATGATTTTTCACCTAAACACTTGAAGAAAGTACAGTTATTGGTGTTATTGTAAACTTCACACAAAACCTGGGCATCGCTATGTACGCCGGGTATATGAGCCAGTATTTAATATTTTACATTATCCGTTCTCGAATAATTAAAAAATATTGATCTTTCAGAACTTTTGAGAAAAAGTGTTTGTTTTTTGACAATATTACTAGGAAGAATTTCAGAATGCTACTTCACGAGCATTCATTAGTATTGGTGTGTCAATATTTTGCAATGGAGATACACATTATTAAATTAATATATTTTTTGCTATTAGTAGTGATCAATATATATAATGGAATAACAGTTTATAAAAACTCATGCTATCTTACTGCTTATTTTATTATAAAACAATGAGTATTTTTGTAAAATGATCTGCTGAGAATTAGAGTGGAACAAGTCATTTGTTCTACATTTTATAGGGTAACATTTTTTCCGTCTCTTGGGTCGTTTCATTCTATTTGAACTCTCCACGTAGAGCTGCTATTAAGCGGACACTATGAAAGACGTATGGTACGTTGCATGAGTAAGTAAGTCACCCAGTACTCTCCAAATAAGAAATAAGTCAAACCCAGGATTTTAGTGGCATAACCACTCTACCTCTCAGCAGCTCAAATATATAATAATGAGAGATGAAATGATATTATATATATTACAAAATGAGCGTGGTAATGTCATACTATTTTTTTGTTGACTCATAAATTTTTGCATTGTGGCAATATTCAACGTTGTT
This sequence comes from Acheta domesticus, assembly GCA_031308135.1. Lineage (NCBI taxonomy): Eukaryota > Metazoa > Arthropoda > Insecta > Orthoptera > Gryllidae > Acheta > Acheta domesticus. The sequence continues at coordinate 124,853,127 of JAHLJT010009355.1, forward strand.
AAGTCTTTAGAAGCTAGAGGAACTGACATTCTCATATTCACATTTAATTTTCCTTCTTTCATGAATAGCATGGTGAAAATTTAACAACACTGTTTCGTGTTCTCTTCATCTATTTAATTCGCTCTCAACTTTTCCAACTACACTCCATTACCCCCCTAAATTGTTTGTCTGGGACTACATTCATTCACCCTAAGTGAGCGTGCTTTTGTCTCTCATTCGATTATTTATAAATAGATGTTATTTACTGCTTCCATTTATGAAACGAGAAAGGTGATTCGTCCCCGATTTACATTCTATTCGCCCCCTTCGTGGATTCGCAGACAATTATTAACTTTCACTCGGCCTGTTTCCACGTAACAGACGATTTCCTGGCGGCGGTGCTGGGCGCTGCACTAAATCGCGGTTTGTCCGCTCAAACAAATGCACCTCGAACGCCACCCCCACCCCTCTCAGCCCCCTGGACACGCGCTCCGCGAATGAATGGGGCCGGGAAGAGGCCAGCGTGACTCTACTCGCCTCGCCTCGACCATCCGTCATTACCGCACCATAATTAAAACCCCGGGCCTGAAAGCGTGATAAAAATATGAAAACGGTACACGCGCGCCACTAAAATATTACTCTTTGAAATTCCAAACTTTGCTTTGCCTCCCATAAAAGAGCAAATATTTGCGTAATTTTAATGAAACATCATTAACGCGGAGTGAAAATAGTGAAACATAAAGTATGTGCCTACTACGCGTAATGTAATATGGCGGGTATTAATTACAAAATTAACAAATGCAGATAATCATTGTGGTGAAATTAATGAATATTTATTGGTCGTTAAATCATAATTACGAATAATTTAACCATACTCTTGTAACATGAGTTATGGAATGTGGTACGGAGAGTGGAGTATAAAAATGGCGTTAGATAGCAACGCTCGTATGTTGCTCGTGAAGGTAGGTTCTTTTCCATGATTTGAGGACACATGTCGGAAATCGTGCTTGGCGTTACAAATTTAAAAATAAACGACTGTTACAAATGGAATACATTTCTAATAATGGATGTACGGTAATTAACAAAAATGCAATAAGAATACGTTGGGTCTTTCAACATGATTACCATCATTTGAATTGATTTGAATGAAATTCGTGCGGTTTATAGTTACAATGTGTACTGGGTAACTCCTTCATCTTTTTATAAGTAAAGACTTAAATTTTCTACTTACTGTTAATATTATGATTCGTTCTTTGCCAAATTCAATTTACACAGGATTCAAACGATGATGTTAGTAAGCAAAGCAAAGTTAATAACTACTCTTTTGCCATTGTGCTTAAGCCGTAATCCAGGGGCAATAATAGTGTAAATATTTTATGACATAAGATGTACCAAAATGCATCATTTTATACCAGTATGACTGTTTAGACCAAAAGACAAAAATGACACTACAATTGCCAATGCCGAGAAAAATTTTTAAAAACTGTTTTTAAAACATCCACTATAATATTGTTGTTTGCTTTGTAATGCCTTTGTGCATAAAATATAACAGAATTTAATTGCTACATGCACATAAATAAAGCTCTCTAACGTGTATATTATATGGAGCGGAAACTGAAATCTATTATATCAGTTTTATTACACCCATGAAAAACGTCCTTTTATTCGATTTTATACCGTTACTCTGAATACTATCCTTAAACTTTATGTTGAATATCCTCATTAGTTAATGATTCAAAAACTGTAAAGAATATGAATCATTTTAAAGGACCCAATGTTACTGTGATACAACGCAAGTGGCAACGTTTATATCCAAGGGAAGGTTTCCACGCTTGTGTGCGGTGCTGTGGTGTCCCTGGTAGCTTGGAAAGGGCAGGGTGGGCGGAGCGCACACTCTTCGGGCGTGGGTCGCGCGCGCCCCGGGCACGTCCATCCAGCGCCCGCGTTAGTCGAGGGGCAGTACTCGCCGCGGATACAAACCAATTGGAGCGAGTATTGGCATCGCGGTTATGAGGTGATAGCGCGAAATTGTATTGGACCGCATTCTCTCCGCACCGACCGCTGCCCACGCCGCCTCCGCCCCGCCTCGACCCACGCTTTCTCTCCACCTCCGCCCACTCAGCTGCCTCCGCTCACGCCTCCACCCACACATCCACCCACGCCTCCGCCCACGCCTCCGCCCACGCCTCCGCCCACGCCTCCGCACATGCCTCCGCCCACGCCTCCGACTCCACATCCATCCGAGCATCCATCACAGCTCTCACCTCCGTTCCCGAAGTTGCATCTTTCCATCCCGCACTTGCAACCAAGCCCAACATTGCCAACGTCCCTGCCCTCGCCTCCATCGCTGCCTCCGCCCCCGCCTTCTCCCATGCGTCCTCCCCATCCCCGCATCCCTACTCCCCTCCGTTCCCATCCGTGCCTCCGTCCTCTCGCGTGCAACCGACCCTACCTTTGCCTACGCCCCTGCCCTCGCCTCCACCCCTGCCACCGCAACTGCCTCACCCGTGTCTCTGCCCCTGCCTTCGTCCCCGCTTCAGCCCCTGCTTCCGGCCCGCTTAGTCCCATGCGTTCTCTCCACGCCCGCCTCCGTCCCAACCTTCGATCCCCTTCCAGACCATCCGTTCATACCCGCTTGCATCCGACCTAGCCGTTGCCTTCGTTCTCGCCTTCATCTCCATTTTGCCCTCCGCAGCTGCCTCTACCCGCACCTCTTTCCGTGTGCCGTCCCCATTCCCGCCTCTCACCTAGCCACTGTCCACGCTCCCACCTCTATCGCCGCCCTTACCTCCATCCCTACGCTCGCATCAGACCCCACCTTTACCTACGACTCTGCACTCTCCTCCACTCCATCCCCGTTATCTCACCTCCGCTTACTCCAGCCATTTCTTTCAGATTCATGCCTCCCTTTCCCTCACCTTCTCTCCCGCCGTGAACCCGTCCTTTCTCTGCCCTCGTATTCTCCCTCTCACCCGCCCTCTCGCCCGCCCTCTCATCCGCCCTCTCGCCCGCCCTTTCACCCGCCTTCTCACCCGCCCTCTCACCCGCTCTCTCCCCCACCCTCTCACCCACCCTAGGAACCTCTCTCTCAATCGTTATCAAACACACCCGCTTCCGTTCCCACTTTCACCTTCACACCCACGCTCGCATCAGACCCAGGCTTTGCCTCCGACCCAGCGCATACCTTCACCATCTAATTATCTTTCCCGCCCTCCCCGTTCTCTCGCATCCTCTCTCTTACCCTCTTCCCGTCTCTTCCTGTCATGTACGCGCCATACCCGCGATCGTGAACACTCTTGCTTCTACCCTTCTGCCCGTCCCTCTCTGTGCTGCCATGTTCTCCTTCTTCTTCTCAAACGCTTCCACTACGTTCTTCCTCTCCTCTCTCTCTCTCTCTCGCCACCTCGAGCATACCCTTGTACCCACCTACGCTGTTGCCCCCGCCTGCGAACACTCCTCCGTAATTCTGGTTCTACACTGAGGGTTTTTTGCGCTCTTCGTTGCGCCCAGACTCAGTTCCACGTACGACACCCACCACATCAGCAGGTCTCCACACCCACACACTTTGCAGCAGCGCATTCCAATACTTGAGTACCATTCACTCCCACCACACGCATCTCATTCGGGCAAGTCTGATTCCTGGAGACACCTCGCTGTCTGTGCAGTAGAATGATGGCACTTCATTACGTCTCCCTTACCCAGCCTCACCTCTCCTTTCCAGCTGGTTGCTCACCCACCTACTCGATTAATGTATCCCTGCACCGCATTTGCATGAAATTCACTCTGTTCCTTGTCGTCAATAGAGTATTCATTCCAGGAACTGAGTACTCCAGAACTAGTTCCTCTCATCCGCAATGAACAGAAGGGCAACCACATGGCTTGTTGTTGCCCTTCTGCAACAGCATTAGCAGAATAGAAATAGCCCACGCAGTATGTCAAAACTTTGTCAAATCGATTATCTATTCAAAAATAGACAATACTCCGCATTACTCTGTGTATTAGAAAAATTAAAATTTTGAATTTCAAGAGACTATTCTAATATTATGTTTTCTTCTCATTTGGTGCATGAAAAAATTTGCTGCATCATCTCCTCCTACAAATTTTGTCACAAAAACCTCTCTCTCATGACATTTTAGTGACTTTTTCCTAGAGTCTCTGCGACTCCATATGTATCATTAAAAGTAAATATTTATTTATGTGTGTTTGTGCTGGTGAAAAAGTTAAAAATTACCACTTTGCCTTAATTTTTATAATGATATTTTTTTACATAATTACTACACTACTATGTCTCTTATTTATTTCTGAACTGCGTTGTTACCTACTGCAAAGTCACATTTTTCAAACATATTTCATAATCATATCCACAAGTTGCTTTCTTTGCAAATGTGTTGAGTATGGTACTTTTTATAATATTCCAAAAATTATCAAGTTTCATCTCATGTAGTATCATCAATGCTGATCACTTCTCAATTTTCTCATACTATTTTAAATAAAATTTTATTTATTTACTTATTTATGTCATAATTATTCTTACTCATACTTAATTTAAACCTTAATTATATGTACTACTTTATCAAGCATTTTATTTCCATTTTTTTTACAAAACCAGATGCTCAAAATCATTTTTCATCTAAGTGTCCGAACAAAAATGGTGTTGTCACATTCTTTGTTTTTGGCTCTAATTTTTTTATTCCTATAATTATCAGTAGAATTTGTATTGATTCATGTCTTTACTTAACAAAACCTTTTACAGGGGAATGATTGTAGTAGTCAAAAGGACAGCTTTAAGTGCTATTTATTGTATTTTAATTTCATTATTTTATATAATCTGGTGAAGTTTTCTCAATAAATTTAACATCTCTTTATTTAACTCTACGATTCCCTGTGAACCATACATCCTATCCTTTTCTATTCTTGCAATATATCATCTTTGCACCTTTGCATCTTTGCACCTTTTCAGATTTCAGATTAATCTTTCTTCATTCTTAAGTGTATTATTCCCATAAAAAATTTCATATATTTAATATTAGCTTTCCTTCCATGATATAATTCATCAGAAGTTACTAAATTGATTTTAAGTATGCATCTAATTACAAAACAGTTTTAACACTTTCATTTCAGTGTGTTTACTATAAGTTATCATCTAATGATACTCTACTTTTTTTTTTTTTTTTTTTAATGTTTGAAGGCTTGGCAACTAAGGCCTTTAGCCTTTTTACTGTTTATTATAAAATGTCACATATACAAGTACAATTTACAGTTACATTTCAAATTTTATGAAACAGATTTGCTTCTTTCAGGAATTTTAACGTCCTGCCAGTCGCCGTTGTGTCCGTTCCTAGGTCCTCCTTCAGATCCCCCTTCATTTCACATCTGTCTCTGATTGTTACGAGATTCACGCAGTCCGTTAGTATATGCTTCACTGTTAAAACTCCACCGCAGTCGCAGACAGGTGGTTCCTCATTCTTCAGCATGAATGAAGATGTTATTCTTGTGTGGCCTATTCTTAGCCTGGTAAGGCACACTTGTTCTCTTCGAGTATAGCTGTCGTGTGCTGGCCATTTATTCACGCTTTGCTTGATCGGCTTTAATTTCGTTTCAGTGCTATTCCATGTGGTTTGCCATGCTCTGAAAATACACTTTAAAGCGGCATTTCTTGCGTCTTGTGGTCGTATTTCCGTATTAATTTCTAATGGTTTGTTTGCGGCATATCTTGCTGCAGAATCAGCTTCTTCGTTGCCTGAAATACCTATGTGCCCAGGGCACCAGATGAATGTGACTGATGCTCCTCTCTGACTTAATTTATGACATGATAGAATTATCATTTGAAGCATCGGGTCCACAGGTAGGTGTCTGTCTATGGCGTTAAGGAAGCTGAGCGAGTCTGTGCAGATGGCAAATCTTCTTGGGCTTAGAGTTTCACAGTATCGCAAAGCTTGCAATACTGCAAACAATTCAGCTGTGTACACACTCGCTTCTAGGGGAAGGGGTCCATGCTTTTGATATGCTTTCAGTTATAAATGCACTTCCAACCCCATTTTTGGTTCTTGATCCATCGGTGTAGATGATTGTGTGATTTGCGATGTATTCTTCGAGAACTAATTTAAATCCGATTTTAATTCTGCGGGAAGGCATTCTTTTTTCTTTACACTGGTTGTGTCGAGTCGAACATCTGGCAGTTTCAGCGTCCAAGGTGGAACTTCATAGGTTTTATACTTCAAAACCGATGGTAGAACGATGTTATAACATCTAGTTATTTCGATTGCACGGATGTTGGCTGGACGAGTGGCAGTAGGTCTTCGATCGTAAATATATGCCAAGTTAGGTCGAGTCATCAATGAATGGTTCAAATGCTCTGGCAGTGACAACATTTTTGATCTATATCTGAGTAGTAGTGTTTGTCGTCTATGATATAGCGACATGGTACTGGTTTCACAATATAGACTTAAGGAAGGACTAGTGCGGAACGCTCCAGATGCATAACGGAGGCCTGCGTTGTGAATAGGATCTAATTTCCTTAAGTTTGACTTCCTGGCTGAGGAGTACACTGCGCATCCATAATCTATTTTGGACATTACCATTGATTTGTAGAGACGGAGTAAGATGGTCTCTATCTGCTCCCCAATTTATATGCGAAATGCATCGTATTACGTTCAGAGCCGTTCTGCATCTAGACAAGGTATAATCTATATGCTGTTTCCAAGTTAAATGTCTGTCAAAGATCAAACCTAGGAATTTTGCTGATTCATTGTATGCCAGTTGAACACCATTTAATGCCAGATGAGGATCTCTGCATCCTTTCCGTTTTCTACAGAAATGGACGCATTTGGTTTTAGCTGCTGCAAATGAGAAGCCGATATTTTCCGCGTTCTGTTCTAAGGTATTTATGGCGTTTTGCATTTTTAATTTGATCATTGCCGGTGATTTGGCTGAATAAAATAGAGCAATATCATCTACATACATGCATTTTCCAACTGATGTTTCTATGCCGTCAAACATCTCGTTGATCGCTATGATAAAAAGCGTACCACTTAATGGAGAACCTTGTGGTACACCATTCTCTAGTGCGTGGCTTTCTGAGATGGACTGCCCAATACGGACTTGGAAGGATCTGGTACTAAGAAAGCTTGATAAAAAGTTTGGAAGTTTTCCTCTGATTTGCCAGTTGTGTAGCTGTCTCAGAATGTTGTAACGCCAGGTCTTATCAAAAGCTTTTTCCAGATCGAAGAATACAGCAACCATATGTTGTCTTTTGATAAAGGTGTTCTGAATTGCGTTTTCCAGATATATTAGCTGGTCAATGGTGGAATGATGTTGTCGGTATCCGCACTGATATTTATTCAGGAGGTTGTATCTCTCGAGACACCATGTTAGTCTGGTGTTGACCATTTTTTCTAGAATTTTTCCTAGACAGCATGTCAATGATACCGGGCGATAGTTTTCGGGTTTCCATGGGTCTTTGCCAGCCTTTAAAAGTGGAACTATTATCGCCTCTTTCCAGCATTTGGGGTAATTGCCTTGTATCCAGATGTTATTATATATATTTAACAAGATGGAGAGTATTTCTTCTGGTAACCGACGTATTATGCTGTAGGGGAGGTTGTCTGATCCTGCTGCTGTGTCTCCAGCTGCACTAATAGCGTCTTGTAATTCTCGCCTTGTGAAAGAGCGTTATACGGCTCATCTATATCAGTTGTAAAATTTAGTATTTTTCCTTCTTCTTCTCGCTTTTTCTCTAAGAAGTCTTCAGGATAGCTGTTGGTGTTGTTGACTTTGGAGTATTGAGAGGCAAAGACTTTGACTATTTCGTCTGGGTTGCAGATTAGTTGCCCTTCATGCTCTATGCATGTAATAGGACTGAAAACATTTTTCCCGGCGATTGACCTGATCTTCTGCCATACCTCTGTGACTTTGGTCGTCCTGGTTATGGTTGTCACGTATTTCTCCCAACTTGATCGTTTTGCTGTTAGTATTTTTCTACGAGCAAGTGCACGCAAACGCTTGAAAGCAATAAGATTGTCTTGAGTTGGTGAACGCCTATATCTGTTGAGAGCTCTTCTTTTCTCCCTTATTGCTTCTTTCGTCTCCGTATTCCACCATGGTACTGGCATTCTGGATGTGCGACCAGTACTTTGAGGAATGTATTTTCCAGCAGCAGAAATTACAGAGTTGGTGAAGTCTGTAACGTCTCTCTCCGTGTTTCCACTGGCATTTATTGGTTTTATGTGTCTCATGAAGCTGGGCCAGTCTGCACGGTTGGTACACCAACGTTTTGGTAAATATACGTCGTTCTTTCGTATGTTTGAAGAAATCAACAGAGGGAAGTGATCGCTCTGATGAAGATCTGGAAGTGGATTCCACGTCAAACGTGTTGCAAGATTTGGACTACATATCGAAAGATCTATGGCTGAGAATGTACCATTTCTAGCGTTAAAGTGAGTGCTTGCACCTGTGTTTAAGAGTACGTATGTATTGTTAAGTAACAGGTCTTCAATTCTTCGACCGGCATCGTTTGTTCTAGAGCAGCCCCACGTGGTGCTGTGAGCATTAAAGTCGCCTAGAATAAGAAATGGAGGTTGTAGTTGATCGATCAGATCTTGTAGTTCTTCATTTTGCCATGAGGCGTCTGGTAAGTATACGCAACATAATGTCATCTTCAATGGCTGGTATAGGGTTACTGCTACCGCTTGTAGAGGTGTATTGAGTTGCAGACGACTAACAGGACGTGTGTTGCTGATCAGTATGGCAACACCTCCTCTAGCTCGTCTATCAGGTTCTACGTCACTGCGGAAGGTCTTGTATCCTCTTAAATTGAAACGGTCTTGTGGCTTGAAATGCGTTTCTTGTAAGCACAGACACATTGGCGTGTAATTAGCCAGTAGCAATTTCAGCTCACAATAGTGCGAGATACAGCCGTTGATGTTCCACTGAATAATATTTTCCATAGTTGGAATGGAGTTCTCTGTTGTGGGGTGGGTATGTCTGGCTTATTTTCTAGGTTTTCCTTTTGGCCATCCTTTCTTCTTTTTCTTCTTGCGGGGGATTTTGCTTGGATCAATGGATTGGTATTCGTTATTTTCCGCACTTACCATCGAGCTTGTCTCTGAGCAAGTGGTCGTATCTTGATGATTGGTGGTAGATGGCTTAGTTTTTTGTTTTAGGAAGTCCTCCTTGGTGTGTTTTGAAAGACGGGGCGATCGACTTCGGTAGCCTGTTGCCGATTCGCCTTTACTGGATGTAGCTGCGGGGTCAGCCACTGGAATTCTTTCTGTCTCATTTGGTGGGGGTTCCAAAGATTGCTTTTCACTTAATATTTCACATTGAGTGTTTGTATGTAATTCTTCCGTGTGGATTTTCTTGTTATAAATTTCATTAAAATACTTTTCTATGCAGAGAGTTATTGCAGGCATTAGTTCTCTTACTACTAATGAAGGCACTGATGTGCTTTTAGTGACTGCTTCTACGTACGTGATGTTTCCTTTACTTTCAGGGCACACAAGCTTTTTTGCTTCAGGATAGCTGATTTTTTGTGTGGCTTTTACTTTTTGTATTGCTGCTTCCTGCTTGTATATTGGGCAGTCCCTTGACCTTGTTGAATGCTGTCCACTGCAATTGATGCATTTGATAGGATCTATGCACGGATCATCACTATGAAATGGCTTTCCACACTGACATGCTTTGATTCTCGCACATCTAGATGCTGTGTGTCCAAAACGTAAACACTGAAAGCACTGCATCGGTTGAGGAACGAACAATCGTACGCTCAGACGATGAATGCCAGCTTTAATCTTCTCTGGCAACGTACTACGGTTGAACGTCAAGACATGGGATGCTGAAGGGATTATCTGCCCGTCCCGCTTCATTGTTAGCCTGCGACAGGCGATGACTCCTTGAGAAGCTAGTTCTCGAGCTATTTCCTCTTCACTGCAGTTCAATAAGTCACTGCAAACTACTACACCTTTGCAAGTATTCAACGTGCCATGAGCATTTACTTCAACATCGATAGTGCCTATTTTCTTCAATTCTAGTAACTTTTGTCCTTGATTTTCATTAAATGTTTCTAACAAGAGTCCAGTTGGAGTTTTCTTTATATCTCTTATGGCAGATCCAGCCCAAGTGTTAATACACTTTTCTATTAGAAATGGGCTTACTTTTTCAAAATTCCCTTCTTTTCTTTTAACTGTAAGGTATTTTGGTACTGCTGTTGTGTTCTTAAAGAAGTCATCAGGGTTTACGGTTCTTCCAGTTTTCATTTTTTTCGCTCTTAACTCAGGACTTTTTTCTGGACGAGGGTTTTTACGGGATCCCTCAACCCTGAAATCGCAAACTTCCATGCGAGTCCCGCGAAGTTTGCTATCACTCGTAGCAATATCTGCCAGGGATGCCGAGTGATCCGCACCCGTGGCATTGCAGTCGCTGGCTGACGACGCCCGGTGGCCTGCTTGCTCACCACCGACCGCCGGTACTGGGGCTCCGATCCCCTGCACCGTAAGCGTCGATCCTAAAGGACCCTCCATCCCGGGTTTTATATTCGGGGTCGCCTTCCCCTAGCGTTTTTGAGCTACCGCCAGCTAAAAGGAAACGGAAGAAGAGAAGGGGGACAGTGAAGAATAGAGTTAGAATAGAAGGGTAAAATAGAAACGACTCCCTAGCCCTCGCAAGCCTAATAGCGTCGGGGTCAGAAACACAAGAGTTGGCCGGTGGGAAGGTTGGCCTACAGGACAGAGAACAGAAGTGTGCCACAAGTAAGTAGAAGTAATGACACACGAAGTTAAAAGTGGGAATTATAGGATGTTTAGGGGAGTGACAGCGGACAGCTGCTCCGATTAGTCGCCTTCTACGACAGGGGGAGGTCCCATGGTGTTATTCTACTAAAACCCCCGACACCACACGGGGTGATACTCTACTTATTTCTACAATTGCTCTATTTAATCTTTCTGTTCTTCAATGACTTTGTGGATTAGGGATTGTACGAATAGATCCATGTTCGACACTTTTATTAATTAATCATTTTCTTATGCACATTACATTAATGTTATTAAAATCGTTGATATATCACTTTTCGCCAACTGTTTATTAAATATGTTATCACTTTTATCATTAATGGCAATAAAATAAAATTATCTTTACTTAATACTTTTTATAAAAGATCAATAAAAATCCAACGAATCTAGTGGTGAGATTTTGTATTCCAAATCCAATTATATATCCCTTTCCAGCTATTTTCTCTAATATACTTTCTCCATGTTGTTTTCTGGATCTACTAATACTAATTTCTGATTCATCCACTCAAGTTTTATACATTTCAAATTTTCGTAGTTAACATGATTCAATCCCTCTTGAAAAAAATAATCTTCAGTCCTTAATAATTATTTGACATCGTCATGCTTCCTTGAACAATAAATTTAGATATAATTCCAACATTCCATTTTGTGTTTTAATACCTGTTAGTTGAAAATAAATTTGCTGTTCCCAATTTTTCCAACAGATGATATATTGTCATTCAGCTTAAGAAAATTAAAAACATTTTAAAATCTCGTATTTTATGCAGTGTTCATTGTTACCTCATTAACATATTGCATTAAACGTCATTCATATATATGAGATAATTTTGATGAAAGAAATGTTGACAATGAGAAACATAGAAATTCGTTATTGTTGCTTAATGAACATTCGTTTGCAAGATATGAATGAAATGTTAATTTTGAATACGTTATAACAATATTAATTACAGTTTTAAGAAACCGTAAAACATGCGAAAATTGAGTGTTGTCTTGCTCCAGTGATTGTGTTGAAACTCATTAGACGAATCCTCCCACATGGAGAATGCTGCCGACCTCGTTCGCCAAATAATTTCGATATCAAAAAAATCTCAGGATTTCTTCCATTCTAACGACACAGTTGCTCAAGCGTCATCGACCGGACCCTGGGACGATTTTGCCTACGACCACTGTTCCTCATGGGCATACCCGGGTGCTTGCGGAGGCGTGCAGGCGTCAGACAGCAACACGCTTCACGCGAGAGCTCTGCGGGCGAGAGACGCGGTCAGCCGCCAGAGGGGAAATCTGAAACGCGGTAGACCGGAATCGGTATCTCCATTTCCCCTCCCTCGCCTCCTCCGGAGGCGCCAAGTTCCCTTCGGTTGGTGCACACAAAAAAAATCGCCTAAACGGCTCGATTTTTCCTAAAAAAAAAATGCGGTGGTTGGATATTTATAATTGCAGTGCTTGAATTAAAAAGTCAGAGGGTAGAACGTATAGCCTGAAATCTTTGTTGACCCCATTCATGGATTAGGTCATTCGGTTGACCTAATTCCATATTTATTGGGAGTGTGCAAGATAATATTTTTGAATAGAAACTCTTTATTACATGTTAACAAGGGATGAAGGTAAAATTCTGATTTTTCGGCATTGTTGTCGAAATTCGGGATTTTCTAAATGTTGCGGAGCAATCTGTGCGATGGGAAATCATTTGAAAATGAGAAAAAATACGTTAAGAGGTCTATTAAATGTAAAAACATAAATCAGAAGTTGCATGTAAAACAAAATAAACTGTACTATCACAGAATTTTAACTTAGTACACTCGGAAGAGATTTCGGAATGAAATTCGATTCACAACAATTCGATTCTGATATATTTTCCGAATATCAACAATATATCAAATCGATTTTGTGAAATATCTTCTCTATTTAAAATTATCAAAGCAGAAGTTTGAGATTTCTAGGGTCACCCTGAAAAAGGATATGAGAGTATGAATGCAATAAAAAATAAAATTTAGAAAAGAAATATTTGTCATTTAAAAGCCAACTTCAAATTAAATCCCTTTTATTCGTAGTATTACGTTCAAAAGCGTTCTATTTAAGTGACAAGTTTATAGACACAATATAGGCACAGGTTTATAGGTATAATAGATCGTTATTTATTAAAAAAGAAAACTTTCTACGTAAATTGAATAACATTGAAAATTTAATTGTTAAAGAGTGTAATGCAATTGTTAAATATTAAAATCAAAGGGAAGGGCACGTGAAGTTCAGCCACTCCCAAATTAAGACGTGCTTTTCAAAGCATCTGCCCCCGACGCAGGGATGAATAACACTGCAAAGTTACGGCACTCATCTCCGCGCCCTAATTCCCGGAATTGTCTTCGCGGGTGCCGGCCGACGCGTCCGCCTCCAGCTGCGCCCAACCGGCGGCGGCGGCGGCGCCACCGCGTCACCAAACAAATGCCTGCCGCGGCGCGGCGCCGCACGGCACGTCGAAGTTTTAAAATTCGCGTCCTGTTGCCGGCAGCGGCGGCGCGGCGCCGCGGACTGCCCGGGAGGGAGGGGGCGTGGAGGGGGACGGAGAGGGGGCGGGGCGCGAGGGGGTGGCGGCGCCGAAATATAAAAGCGGGCGGATGCCCCCCCCCCTCCACGCACGACGCATAGAAAGTGTCTCCTTGTGCGCTCCGTTGGGCGCCGGCGACCGGCACCTCGCGCGCCCTCCGCTGCTCGACCTTCGCACCCCGCCCTTCGCTTTCTGCCCTCCGCGCCCCGCTCTTCGCTCGCTTCCACTCCTCCGCTCCCCCTCACCAATGCTTGGGTCTAGCGTCTACCAGGCAGTTCATTGCCCACCGCCCACCATCCGCCCCTTCACTTTCTGCCTTCCACTCTCCGTCCTCCACTCTCCTCTCCGTCCTCCACTCTCCTCTCCGTCCTCCACTCTCCTCACCATCCTCCACTCTCCTCTCTGTCCTCCACTCTCCTCTCCATCCTCCACTCTCCTCACCATCCTCCACTCTCCTCTCCGTCCTCCACTCTCCTCTCCGTCCTCCACTCTCCTCTCCGTCCTCCACTCTCCTCACCATCCTCCACTCTCCTCTACGTCCTCCACTCTCTGCCCCAGTTCTCCGTCCTCCACTGTCCGTCCTCCACTATCCGTCCACCACTCTCCGTCCTCCACTATCCGTCTACCACTCTCCGTCCTCCATTCTTCGCCCTCGGCCTCCACTATCATCTCTCCTCTCGCCTCCACCGCCCACCCCATATGCTCACTGCCCTTCGCCCACGGCCAAATGCCTACAATCCATCGCCCTCACACTCGCTCTCCTTCCACATCGTCCTCTTCCTTATCCCGCTGCCTTCTGCCTGCATCTTCTTCCGCCTGCATCTTCACATCATGCACCATTTGCCTTATTCTTCCACCCAGTGAGTCGAAGTTTTTCTCCTCCTTAAACAGCTTACCCACCTCAATGGGTGATCTCTTTCCACTCTCAGCGACGACCCTTCTTCCTACACCCTATTTTCTCTTAACCCCTCCGTCCAAGACCAAGAGCTGTAGCTCACTAAGCTGATCTGCTTTTGGTGTCACCTGGGCCTGCTCCACACGTTACATCATTATCCAATTCTCTCCAATCTCACGACTGGTTCACACTCAATCCTACTTTCTCAAACCATTCCCTAGAAACGCCCTTAGAATGATATCCCCTCCCCTTACAATCCAAGATCTGGAAGAATTTCGACTGAAATGTGTAAGGTGTAAGACCACGAATTGTATTGTAGCGTCTTAGCGGCAAGTGAGGCAACACTCTTGATGTTATTAAAAGTCATTACCAATTTTTTTAAATCCAGCGTCTTGAGTCACCGCGTTGAAGAACAACTTATTTTAATATTTTCTCGTTTGGCAAATGTGATAATAGAGGATATTTTTTTAATATATTTACCAAAATGTTTATCACAATACACATTTAAAACCCATTAAAATATTGCATTCCATTTTATTTATCTTCATAATTCTACGTTTTTATTTCCGCTATACATTGGCATGCTTATACTGAAGTATGGGTAAAGTATAACTGAATTTTGAATTAGTGTCCTATGCATCGCATTCGTTTTAAATTATTTTCCTACTACTATTTAAGTTATTCAGCACTCAGGGTTAAATAAAGAATTAATTTGTGAAGATAGTCTCAGAAAACAAGACTATTTTTTTTGTGGGGGAAATATCTGATGGAAAATTCTCCAGTAAAATAACATTGTACGACGTTTCTTTCTAAACTCGATTTCAAAGAAAACATTCTACCATTTGTGAACATATTCAATTTAGACAAATACTTCAGCAATAAATGTTGGACTGGCATTTAATGAACATTCTCCAAACATTTTCAATAAAAAAATTCTGGGAGGCAGAAAAGGATCAGTTCAAGGAAATCTTTTGAAACACTAGGCAATAGCAGTGTTCATATTTGAAAGATGCATTCAATGTACTGCAAACCTTTGCTGATGGCTCGCTTATTTTCTAACGGGCTCTCATTACGTGAAGCTACTAGCAATTCTATTGGTAAACGTTTGGATTTTTAACTACGAATTTTACATCTAAATTGATGTGAAGTGCTGAATGCACCCTACTGTTGATGACTGAGTAACCTACCGCTCGTGCCTAGAAAACACAAAACAGATATATCAATATTTGTATTCAATTTCATTGTTGTGAAAAAAATGTATGACAAATATTACAAATATAACTTTAGAAATTACACTTTTATATTCGACTTTTCTTCTAATTAAACTGTGTTTCTATTTTCGAGGGAAAATTTAAACGTTAATCGAAAACCTAATAATCTTAAAATGATTTTTATTTTAACGGTTGCAATTTACGTAAATAGGTGATTAAACTTATCACTCTCATGATCACCTTATTATCTTTCATACTATGGGCAGCAAACTTACTTCTGGGATCACCCGCCAAGGAAAGAGATGGCCGTAAAGTCCACCCTCACCTACGCTCGGCACCAGTCTTCGCTTCGTAATAAATTATGCCACTTCTGACATACAATATTCACCATACCGACGTCTTCCTTACAATATCTACCACTGCGTGTAGCATCATCAGTTTCTTTTAGTACACCGTAAACCTTCAAAATTGCCACGAATATAACTCCATGTTCATGATTGATTGATTAGTGATTCACAGCGCGTCAACTACCAAGTTCATTAGTCCCATAAGTTGTAGTGCATGTTTTATTGCGGGAGGGGGCGATGATTTTCCTAGGTCGCGAGAACCGGTGCCGACTACCGTCAGATTTCGGAGCTTGCGGGGGTGGATAGGGATGGAAGTAGGGACATGGTGGACAAAAGGATTGCGTGCGGTTGGTGGCCCGTTTATTAGAGTACTTCTCCGCCATTCGCCTGGTGTTCATCGAAACAAAACTCAGAAAACTACCGATCAGAGCAGCCGACCGCTAGAATTCTCCTTCAACAGTGGCTGAATTCAACACAGCGCTCTAGCAAGTGTCGAAAATCCTGCAACCGTGGGAACTCGAACCTTAGGACCTCCCGGGGAGAGGCACTGCAGTGACATTAGTTCGTGCTCTTAGCCACATTTGCTGCTACGTGTTCGTGAAGTCTGGATCCCTATGATCCGATTAAAATAAGTCGGTGATTGACAGTTGCAAATGGAAGAGAGTGACGTTGACACTTTGCGTACCACTGAGCACGTACTCCCGGGACAAGAAAATAAACACTTGAAATAAATACTTATTAAATCAACCAAATAGTACCTCATATTCTAAGAAGCTACAGCTTCAGAAGCACAACTGTCAATCACCAACTTATTTTAACCGGACCATAGTGTCGAAAATCCTGCAACCGTTGGGACTCGAACTCTAGGAGCTCCCGGTGAAAGGCACTGTAGTGACATCAGTTCATGCTCTTAGCCACATTTGCTGCTACGTGTTCGTGAAGTCTCGATCCCTAGCACCCGACACAAGAAAGATATTCTTGCTTACAGGCTCGTTACTTGCGGAAAACGTCAACACAAGCAATTTCCGCGACATTCTCTTTTCGCCTACGTCACAGAGAGCGTCGCTTTCCTTCCGGCAGGCTGTTTGCAGACAGCCTAAAACATTCACTGCGTAACGACGCTGCGTATTTGGCGAGCCCCCGGGGACATCTTCAACTGTCGCCGGCGTAACAAGGAGGTTGCAAGAAGCTTCCCTTTGTGAGTCGCCTCACCCATCTGCGAGTGCCATTACCCAGAGGATTCTCTTGGAGAAAAAAAAACTCGCCGGCACAAGTGGGAGGGACGAGAGGGGGCACTCGAGGTGAAACATAACGATCTGAATAAATTGTGCGAGGAAAATGTCAAGTGCTTGGTGGTAAATGATGGGAGGAGGGAACGGAGAGATTTTTTTTAGAGACTCGTGATTGGCTATCGTCTCCGACCTCTGGAGATCTTTCGGAAGAAGTCGAGTGTAAACAGAGGGTTGGCGTTGGGGAGTGGGTGACACCTGGGGAATAATTAGGGCTATGTTACGGTGTATCTTTTGACACAAGACATCTAACAGATGCAGAAGCCTGGTGCTGGTCTTGACAGAAACATAATACCAGCTTTAGACATTTATATAATTGAATAAGTATTCAAAGAGAAAACGATTATGAAAACATCAGGTAAAAGAACGGAAAGCATTGCCAATGTACTGTATCAAAGATTTTACATTGTCTCGTATTTTATTTTTACCTTAAAAGTAAAATTAATTTTAAAAGTGTCATTGACGTTTGACCCTTTGCATGTGAACAAAATTAGATTACAACAGAATGACGTCTTCTTTAAAAAGTAGTTTACACTTTTCGAAACTCAAAATACTAAATCTTATTTCAGTCGTTATTTTTTTAAAAATTCTTTTAACATAAATCAACGAATTAATGTTTCGGACAATACCGCATCTGCTGAGATCCAAAAGGCCAAGCTTTCGTAAATAAAAGAAACAATAACTTTCTCTGACACACCGCTATTTTTAACCATTTTAAAGATATAATTTTATAAACACAACGTCTCTCAAATAACAACAATATAAGTAGTAAGAAACTGACCGTGTGGTTATTTTATTGTGGAAATTTTGAATGGTGTGGTGGTGGTGTGGCGAAAATTTGAATTATTATCGTGCCTTTTCACCGAAGCATCTTAAAGAAATATTCACCATTAATAATTATTTTAACCCGAGCTTTAAACATTTCCTATAGCTCCGAGTACTAAGCAGCTCCGGTGGGTAACTCCATAATCCGACTCTGGAAATGTCCTGCAACAAACGCAGTCTGGCAGACACCGTTGGCTCGAGTGCGATATCTCCAAACGCAGTGACCGCGACACGGACGGAGGACGACCTGACAGCGTAGCAAGCACGTCCTTTCACCCCGCCCCCGCCGCCCCCGCCACCCCGGCCGCCCCGGCCGCCCCCGCCGCCCCCGCCGCCCCCGCCGCCCCCGCCGCCCCGCCGCCCCCGCCGCCCCCGCCGCCCCCGCCGCCCCCGCCGCCCCCGCCGCCCCCGCCGCCCCCGCCGCCCCCGCCGCCCCCGCCGCCCCCGCCGCCCCCGCCGCCCCCGCCGCCCCCGCCGCCCCCGCCGCCCCCGCCGCCCCCGCCGCCCCCGCCGCCCCCGCCGCCCCCGCCGCCCCCGCCGCCCCCGCCGCCCCCGCCGCCCCCGCCGCCCCCGCCGCCCCCGCCGCCCCCGCCGCCCCCGCCGCCCCCGCCGCCCCCGCCGCCCCCGCCGCCCCCGCCGCCCCCGCCGCCCCCGCCGCCCCCGCCGCCCCCGCCGCCCCCGCCGCCCCCGCCGCCCCCGCCGCCCCCGCCGCCCCCGCCGCCTCACCTTCTACAACCCCCGCCCCTCGCAGACTCACTCCCACGCCTCCGCCTGCGGCTATTCTTCCCCGTAGTCAGGCGCGAGGGCTGGCGTGTACTCTCACGCAGAATCCAATCCCATCTTCCTCCTCTCGGCTGGCGGTCGAGCGCGCTGAGCCGGCGGCGGCGGCGGAAGCCGACTTTGATTGGTCCATCCACGTCCTGCGTGTATTTACGGGCTTCGCCTGGAGACGGGGCCGCTGGGGAGGCGAGGCGAGCGCCGAGCCCCTGCCACGGGGCGAGGCGGGAAGCGGGGGGCGGGGCCGCGGGGAGCGGGAGGCGATGGTGAGGGAGGGGTCGGCGGCTGAGGCGGCAGAAATGACGGAGGCGGAACGAAGGCTAGACGAGCTGGCACGGGGAGATGGAGACAGAGATGGCAGGAATGACGACGGGGGCAGAGGGAATAAGGATAGACGCGGCGGAGCAACAATGGAGATGGGGAGTTCGGGATAGGAGGTGACGTAGGGAAGTGGGAAGTTGCGCCGACGTGAGTGGGGCTGTAGATAGACTGCAGGAAACGCGGAGATAATGGCGGTGGAACGAATGCTGGGGGGATGGACAGGGAGAGGCGAAAATGGGATAGGGAGGGGAGTAAATGGGGAAGGAATGGCAAGACTCCAAGAAACGCGGGGATGATGGCTTAAGAACAATTCTGGGTAGGGGGAATGGACCGGGGACGGGGCAGGAGTGGGAAGCTGAGGTACTCTGAACGGCGGCGGGGGAAGCGAAAGTAGGCTTGGCGGGGCAGGGGAACGAATGCTGGAGTGACGGGCAGGAAGTGGGGTTGGGGGGGTAAAAAGTGGAAAAAGGGATGGATTGGTGTCAGCAGCTCAGGAGCGGGACAGTTTCGGTGACGGGAGCAGGGGCGGAGGCTGAGACGGCAGAAAACGCGGGGGTGATGGCGGAGGAACGCTAGGTGGGGTGGAAATTGGTGGTAGCGCGAAGGGAATGGGAGACAGTGGATGAGGTGGCAGAAAAGGCGGCGAGGAAAACGGAAAGCAGGTTAGGCGGGATAGGGCGAAAATGGCGTAAGTGCGGGGCGGATGCTGCGCAGTTCCTAGGGCGATTGCGATGGGAAGAACGGAGGCGGAGACTGAGAACCGCGGGGACGGTGGCGGAAAGAATGCTGGGCGAGACAGAATTAGGGTGGGGATGAGGCAAGTCTAGGAGGCTGGACAGACGTGGCAGGACAAACAGTGGCGAGAAAAGCGAAAAGAAGGCAGGACGGTGCGAAAATAGCGTAGGTGCGTGACGAAGTCATATCCAGCGAGGAGCAAAGATGGCGGCGGAAGGAACACTAGGTGGGGCGGGACGGGGTGGGGCGGGGTGGGGCGGGGTGGGGGACAGGCCGGGGCAGGGCGGGCCGGGCCGGGCCGGGCCGGGCCGGGCCAGGCCGGGCCGGGCCGGGCCGTGGCAGGACGGGGCGGGGCGGGGCGAGGCGGGACGAGAGTGGGAAGGTGACTGGCGGAGTGGAGTCCGAAGTGGGCGTGCAGGCGGGGGCAGCAGTGGTTGCGGGGAAGTACTGTGCTGGAGGTCGAGAGCTGAGCGCGCGAGACGTGCTTTCACCTGCTGCTTTTTAAGCATGTGGCGCCCAACAGTGGCTGACGTCTTCGACACAGATGTCTTTTGCTGAAGCGCGTTGTATTTCTTTCTAAAGAAAGCGAGAGATTGAAGCTGTATTTCTTCGTCTATTTTGTTTTATTTTATCCCTATTCTTTGCTTACGAACGTGCGTTCATAAAATACAATCGTACGCGCAGTAGTTTTATCTAAGTTTCGTTTATGATGGTCTTTATAATAATATTCACAAATATATAAATATATTTGTATGGAACCTAAATGAAGGTTATCTATTTGTTATCACACGTTTATAGCTGTAAAATGCTTTAGATGTGTGAAATAGTTTAGTATTTAGAGAGAAGTGCAGGTTAAAAAGAAATATATAATCGCTATTTTGACATTTCGGAGAAATCATAAAGGCAAGTCGTTAACATTTAATTTAAAATTAACAATTAGTAGCATAATGATCATCTAGCATTTTGCACGATGCACATTCATACACACATTTTCTTCAACCGAACTCAATTCTCTGTCATAGCCTAATTTGCATTCTCTTGTCCTAAGTCGTCAATTCAGAGATCAGCCGATAATTCAGAGATCAGCACTGGATATCACGTTCCAGCGGGGAAAATAATACCTCCATCTTTCGGAATATGATGCTTTACATTGTTAGTTGACGTGTCCGGAAACACTGCATAATCAATCAATCAAATCAGGAAACAATTAGCACAGTATCACTTCCGCATTTGCTTATAAGTGATCGGGACGAGAATAAAGAGTGTAGTGGAGAAGATGTATTAAAAAGCGGTTAGAATATCGAGAATCCACTTTGATAACCCGCCAAGAACGGATCTTTACCACCACACACTCCATACGTGTCTATGACCGCGACTTCACTCGCCGGATCAGGGCATGAACTGATGTCACTTCATCCTGACCGGGAGGTACTAAATTAGAGGCCCCTCGGCGACAGGAATGTTGGCACTAGCTTGTCAGCCAGGTCGATTTCAGTTGTTGTCTGGATGAGAATGCTAGAGGTTGGCTGATTTGATTGGTACTTTTCTTAAGTTTCTCCGATTAACATCCGGCGAATGCCGGAGCAGTACCCTAACAAACCGACCACGGTCCACGCACCTTCTTTCCTACCTCTTCCTTGTCCTGTTCCTCCCCTTACAATAACATGCACTACAATACCCCACGTCCCGGGATACTGGTCGGCAGCCTAGAGCTTGTCCCAGTTATTGCGGTGCCTCGCTGGTGGGAGACACCATGTTAGGGAAAACCCCTCTAGCCGACGGTAGGTCGGCGCTGGATCTAGCCATGAAGAGGGGGGCCACCGCCACCTCCCGAGCAAAAACATGCCCAACACTTACAGGACTGTTGACCCTGGTATTTGACGCGCCCGGAATCACTAACTATCAATTAAACTGTTGACTCGCGACTACTTGTTGCAAGAAAGTGCTTATCTTTACGCAGGTAGTCGCGCGCTGTTCAGCTTGCGTTCAGCGTCTTCCGGCCTCGTTCCCAGCTCCTCCATTGCCCAAGCGAACGCTCCCGGTCGCCCTCCGCCGGCGCAGTGGCACCTCGCGAAATACTACCGCATACTTTTACGAGGGCACAATATGGCGCCGTATCTCACCCGCACTTGCTAATAAAAAGTGCGCTCACCCGCGGGGGAATCTATATATTTGTCGCGGGCGGCCCCGGCCCTCCCCGCCCCGCCCCGCGCCGCAGGTCCCGATGCGGCCCCCGGGGATTTGCGGAGGGCGTCGCACAGTGGGTGGATGTCGGCTCGTGGGTGGATGTCGGCTCGTGGGTGGATGTCGGCTCGTGGGTGGATGTCGGCTCGTGGGTGGATGTCGGCTCGTGGGTGGATGTCGGCTCGTGGGTGGATGTCGGCTCGTGGGTGGATGTCGGCTCGTGGGTGGATGTCGGCTCGTGGGTGGATGTCGGCTCGTGGGTGGATGTCGGCTCGTGGGTGGATGTCGGCTCGTGGGTGGATGTCGGCTCGTGGGTGGATGTCGGCTCGTGGGTGGATGTCGGCTCGTGGGTGGATGACGGCTCATAAGTGGATGTCGGCTCACGGGAGAATGTTGGTACGTGGGTGGATGTCGGCTCGTGGTTGGATGTCGGCTCACGGGAGGATGTTGGTACGTGGGTGGATGTCGGCTCGTGGGTGGATGTCGGCTCGTGGGTGGATGTCGGCTCGTGGGTGGATGTCGGCTCGTGGGTGGATGTCGGCTCGTGGGTGGATGTCGGCTCGTGGGTGGATGTCGGCTCGTGGGTGGATGTCGGCTCGTGGGTGGATGTCGGCTCGTGGGTGGATGACGGCTCATAAGTGGATGTCGGCTCACGGGAGAATGTTGGTACGTGGGTGGATGTCGGCTCGTGGTTGGATGTCGGCTCACGGGAGGATGTTGGTACGTGGGTGGATGTCGGCTCGTGGGTGGATGTCGGCTCGTGGGTGGATGTCGGCTCGTGGGTGGATGACGGCTCATAAATGGATGTCGGCTCACGGGAGGATGTTGGTACGTGGGTGGATGTCGGCTCACGGGAGGATGTTGGCTCGTGGGTGGATGTCGGCTCGTTGGTGGATGTACGCACAATCGTGGATAAGGGGATGGGTTTGACACACGAATGTGAACTGTGTGTAGTTTGTTGAGTTGATTGAATTTTATTGAATTTGTAAGAATCTTATTGAACTGCCAAATCTAAAGAAAATTCACGCCTTCTTGACTAACGAAAATCTCATGTAACTTCTGCAAGTCTATAAAGCTTCGTGAATTGTAGTAAACAGCGGGAATTTTATTCAACACAGTGAATTCAATTACACTGTGAATTTTATTGAACTGCTTCTATTTATTGAATTGCGTGACCTTAAATGAACTGCATGAATTATATTGAACTCCATAAAAAGTTGAATTGTGTTAATGTTAATTGCGTGAGCCTTATTGAACTTGATGTAACGGTGGGTTATATTTTATTTTAGGGTAACTTTATTGATGTTTACAAATTGGTTATTTCGGCTTATGATAAGTGGATTCGATGATGGAATGTATGATTAAAGCGTTTAGTCAAAGATAGATGAATTAAACTATGTCGATGTTGAATTGTTTTATGCATTCAAATTTTGATAAATTCCGTTAATAATAAGGGGTTAAACGTTTCTCAAAAACATGATAATCCAAAGAACATTAGAACTGATATTTATTTTTGTTTCCTCTCAATACAGTACCTTTTAACGTGTTGGGATGACCCTACATACGTACATGGAGTAGAAGGTCCCATCAAAGCACCATCTACCTCTCATGACTGACATGACTGACTTTCTATTGGAAGTCATAAAAGCGGAAATCTCCTTGGACTAGGCGCTGCCCTACTCGTCTACGTATTAGTAATAATTTTGCTTTACCAAGAGAAAGTTACAGTTTTTAACGCTTACAGTTATTTAACACAAGTCATCTTAATTATTTTAATTAATTTAACAAATTATAGTTACCTAATACAAGACATCTAAATTACATGGGGCTCAATCTGGGGTTCGAGAAAACGACATGAAAACCGATAATAACTAATCTGCTGTGGAGTGTAGGCAAAACTAAATTTGAGAAATTCACCGACAGTTTTCATAACTTTATATTTTCAGTGACCTTTAGGCTCTCTTAGATCTCAGAATTAGTGCTGAGAATTGTATTAACCGCATGATAAGCGCTTTGATCTTCAGACTGCAAGGAATAAAAAGTAAACTAGTCTTAAAAACGCATGAATTTACAAACAACTTATTAAATATATACCTAACAGAAACGTCTGAATTCAAATTTTTCAGCGTTGTCAAAGAATTGATTCAATGCACTTAATATTTTTGGAAAGTGATGACTAAACATTTTATTGTGTTAATGCGCAACGTCGAAATGAGTTAAGACAATTGTCAGCGAATTGATTTGAAATAAGGCAAGTTTTTTCTCATTGTGCAGTGTTTCTGTCACTGTGAAACGTCTACAGAGGTGTCAGGTCTTAAGATATCGGAGGAGGCTGTGGCGATAACGCCGCTACAGGATGCTCATAAACACTCAGATATCGACGTCTTAGCCCCTTTCGGCTGCGCTTCCGTCGGCGCCAACTTCCAAAGACAAGGTTCTCTTCGGCATTCGGATTATCTCATGTGAATCCACATACAGAGTTTATCCTAATATGACAGTAGTTTATAGAAAATAATCAAGTTTTATAGATGAGGTTACAAATAATGCCATGGTTAAGAAGATTTGATAGAAAAAAGGATATCACTGTAGAAAATTGATGTAGAGACAATTTTATTTACAAAATATTGAAAAAATGCCATTGAATTAAATCTAGACTCCTTACCTGGTGATGATTTTATTTGAAATGCTATTGATGGGAATGTTGATTGTAATGTTTTATTAATATACTGACGCTTCAGTTGGCTACACGTGGTATGATGGTTATGTTAAACAAAATATTAGAGCTCGCGTTTCGCAAATTTAGTTCGATTTCTACTTGTTTGAATTGTTTTAAATTTGATTGTATATCCCTGTTATTGATTTATTGATGAATTACAACACTGCTACTGCAGAAAAAAAAATTTAATGAATAAATATACCGTTTAGAAAGATATAAAATATATTTTTTACATACTTTGGAGAAGTAATTTTACACATTTAGAATATTTTTCAGAAGATCAATTTAACTTGATTGAAATTGTCTATAGCGTTATGATGTTAGTTTCTAGTGAAAACGTTGCAAAAAAACCTTTTTTGTATTTAAAAGAGAAGCACATACTTTTTCAAGAAATTATATATTTCTCGTCGTTTTGATCAGCCAAATATTCCAAAAACAAGCTCCTATATTCCAGTACCTGAATATTTGCATAAAAGTGCGTGCGCATGAATACATCAACAAAACTCAGTTGTCAATCCATTAAGTAGATTACATGAGTTATTAAAATTTCTCGAAATATCATCAGCGTCCATCAACACCGGTGATACATTATCAAGTATTCAAAACAGCAGCACATTTTCTCTCACAGGATTTTGAGTATTTTAATGTAGAAATTATTTTCACATCGCGCAACGGTGTTAATATTTATCTTTCGAAGCGTGGAGAGAAAAATTTATGCATTCATTTAATATCTGGATTACAAGCTGAGAATTTTATCCGCAAAGTTAAATAAGAATGTGAAGTGTGTTCGTAAGCAAAATATTTGCTATTGGATTGGTGTGACAAATATACATTTGGCCACATCCGTTTAAATAGAGGTCCATACACGTTATAAAACTAAAATTTATCATTTTGTTTATCTCACACGAACAGAGATAAGATTAGAAGTATTACAGAATGATATTAGAAGTGGTGTTCACTGTATATGTTATTCTCTTTAGAGCTTTAATATATACGAGTATGATGAGAGACCGTTACACTCGTACTAATTATTGTAAAATTAAATATTTTCATGAGACGAATGTTCTAATTATTTTTTATAGATACTGCCATTTGATTGATATTTCACACTAATGGTTTACAGTCACTTACATTAATACATTTTTAATCAAAACCGCTTCCAATATAAAACATCAATATCATAAATATCAAGACAGCAGAATAACTCAGGTACTAATTCATTGCACATTATTTTTGTTTGAAAATCAGTTTATCATGTTATTAAGAGTAATTGTGAAAAGGAACCCAATAATGTTTCTGGTTTGTAGTTATAAAAATGAAAAAAAACATTCCTAACGTCCTTTGTCGGGTAACTCGTACTTGTTCAAAAAAGTTCAAATTGGTAAAGAAGTTGCATTAAATATAAGTTTTAAAACATCACTTTTCTACTTCAGTGCTTTTCCCCGACGAATGCATATAGTATACTTGCAGAGTGTCATGAGGTCAACCTGAGTAGTGCAAGGAGCCCACACTGAAGCAATACTGATGCGAGGGCAGGGGGCTATAGCGACGACATCACGGATTATAATTCAAAATAAGAGTTATTTACCAGTGGATCAATTTTATTCAATTACAAATAGAATTATAATTTATAAGACAATCACCTAGCATGTATAGATAAAAGAGAATTAAGTTTGGCCGCAGGGAAGTCATCAAACCTAGAACACATGCACCTTGGTGAAAATATGTACACGCAAAATAAAATTGCATGCAAACCTAACACAATGAAACGAAACAAGTAAAGTAGGGTAAAGTACCAACAAAAATTGAATGCCCTTCAATCATCTACCAATCGCCCTCCTAGGTATCATGTTTTACCTCCAGAGCCATCGTTTTCTAAACTTAGCATATGCTTTCGCGGCCGGAGCTACTTTACTATCCACAAGACAAGTAGGTACAAGGTAAAAGTGCCTATCATCAACAGAAATTCCTCACTACCATATAGTGCAGCCATAATAATATATACAACCATCTTAAGACCCCTTCTATTATAAGCATGTCCCATCTGGATCAACACCCCAAAAACCAATATCCACAAAATAGAAATTTTCCAAAATCATTACCTAAGAATAATCACCAACGCCCCTTGGTTTGTCACCAACCCTTGGTATGTCTCTTGGGCTTACAAGATGTAATTCTTACAAGTAGCGACACTTTCAGAAAAAACGGAAGATTCAAACCTCTTGTTATTATTTTCTTTCAACTTTGCACGTGGATACCCTAAAGCTACAAGTTATGTCCCATTTTCTCTTTCGATTAAACAATAAAGAATACAATGTGTAGGAAACATAATACCAACATGGGGAATATTTATACTTGCAGTATTTTAGATATCATTTTGACAAGATAAATATAACAATATTGAATTATTGCTTTTAATTAGAAAACAGTAGCATAAATTCCTGTGTTCTTTTTCTTCGGTTTGTCTTCGGAGCGAACTACTTTTGCGGTCATGATATGACACGTTATTTCAGATTTATTTTAATGAATTGCGTCATACACATAAAGAGAGCACATTTACTGTTTTTTTCCTATTCAACTGTTTCAAATTGACTAACCAAAAATGTGAAGTTGCATGTACCTTTCAAATAAAACTTATTTTTGTTAGTTAGTGTAATTATTTAGAGAAATTATAATGCATTAAACAATAGAATAATGATCTTAAGACGTTTAACCCACTAACAATGACGCAGACTATACAACCCTCGCGAAACCAAGGATTTAACATTTGAAATTCACTTCACTTGTCGCATTTAGTGTGTGGTTCGGAAATTAAAATTACATATTTCATACCATCGACCTTTTCCGTCATAATTGCTCAAGGTAGAGTGCCAGGTCACAGTTGCCCCGTGCTTGGTCGACTAGGTTTTGTAAAATATCCTTCTTTTGAAGAGTGACAATATTTTAAAATTGTAAAAAAATAGTAACAATACCAGATCATTTGTAACACGTATTACGGCTAATCAACTAATTTTGTATGATTTCGTAGGAAACATAACTCATTGACTGTCTTGTTCATTTTCGCCGTACCTCAGAGTGCATTACCATGTTTCCTTTCGAGTTACACACTTCCTGCCTTGCACCTGCAACAACACCCCAATTCGTCCCCCAGCGCTGCGTTGAGAATGTGCAAAACATCGCGTTTCACCCCTTCTCGGACTCCCTCCCCAACCGCCGCTTCCTCCCTCCCTCCCTGCCTCCCCTCCCCTCCTCCGCCCTAGCGCGCCCTCACAGTCCTCGCCCGAAGGGTGGCTTCTTTGAATATGCATGCCGCGCCCACGCATTCGCGTTGATCTGCTAGAATATTCCAGAGTTAAACGAGTGGATTTTGAGGCTTCATCGGACCCCAAATTAGTGGTAATATTTTTACACTTCGTTGAATAAGATTGCAGGAATTATTTTTTTTCTCTCGTAGTGTAGAGGCTTCTTTCTTAATTTGTTTACAACTTCATTATTTTGGTCTCACTGCTTAGAAGAGTTTTTCAATTAGTTTTTCATTGAGTGCGGCAAAACGGGACGGTAATTTTTGTGAAAATCTTTTTAATTTGATAAAAATCGTTTTAATTTGATAAAAAATATGCTATGTTTAAACGTGAGAGTGGTAACTGCTGAACAAAGCCTGTGACGAAAGGCTTCCCCTTTTTGATTTAATTAATTGCCGTTATTACGAAATAGAAACAACAACATTGATTCAATATCATTACGATCTCAATCTTCTTGGTTTCACTGTATACTACTAAAATATTCTTTCTGAGCACCTTTTGTGATGAAAAAGTAAACAAGAAAGATGCTCGCCTTCATTTTCAATTCTCTTTTGTATTCTTTCTCGTTTCCATACTCTGTTGTATCGAAGAACTACCAGTAAATTTGGTTGTTGAAAAGCCTCGCCATCATTTCCTCAGATCGTTTTATTTTCGTCATAGTCAAAGTCTATTTCATTGAATTAGGAGATTCTATTGAATAATTGATAATAAATAACTGAGAAGGTGACTGAGTTTTGGTTGTTTGATTGCAGGACCCTTATTAAATTCATAACAAGAGCGATTGTACGAAATTAATGCCTAAACGTTTCGGCAATACTCTTCTCCATCAAGGCGGGCAAGCTCAATTACGGACTATAGTTCGTCGCAGGTTACTAACCCAAGTTACTAACCCAAGAATAATTTGTGCATGATGAGCGACTCAGAGCGGTGGTTCATCTTCCCAATTACCCCAAGCAAATAAACGGTGCACTTATATTTTATTGACCCTCCCCAAGATTTACTCAATACATTGGATCCGCAAGGAAGACCGGCAAGTCCTGGAGAACCCTCGATGCGTGAATATAATTAGCTAGGAAATAATTATTTAATGTTCCGAACAGACGAAAGGTAGTGGATATTTGGTGGTGGATGAGGATACAACACAGGCTAAGAAATAAAATAAACCCAGAGGAGAACGAAGCAAGTAAAACTATATGTTTGGTACATACAAGAAATAAAAATTGGTCTAAAACAAGTGACAGAAATATAAGAAGTTAAGTCATAAAATAAAAATGGGAGATAAGAAACGTATACAAACGAAAAAGTAAAATTGAAAGCAGTCAAGAAGAAGAAACAAAAGGCAATTGAAGAGTAATCACAATACATCAGAAAAGGGTAAATGGGGAAATATGTATCGGAAATGAGGAAAATGAGTCGAGCAGGAGACCGAGAGAAGACGTAAAATATGAAAACGTGAGATACAAACCAAAGAAGAGAAGAAAAATTTCAAGAAAAAAATCGTTGAATAAAATAAAATAAAACAAATTGAAAGTAAACATAAAAATAAAGGAAGGAATAAGATATTGAGGAAATGAAAAGTGGCAAGGAAAGGAAAACTGAGAAGACAGCCCAAAAAATACAGAACGTATCTTGTAGTATTTTTAAATAAAGGTGATGATGACTCAGAAAACTGGTAG
This sequence comes from Acheta domesticus, assembly GCA_031308135.1. Classification (NCBI taxonomy): domain Eukaryota; kingdom Metazoa; phylum Arthropoda; class Insecta; order Orthoptera; family Gryllidae; genus Acheta; species Acheta domesticus. The sequence continues at coordinate 124,882,710 of JAHLJT010009355.1, forward strand.
AAAGATGGTATGACAATCAAAAGAAAGGTAATCCGGCAAAGAAGAATCCAAAGAATAGGAAGTGAAAAAGGAGGGGGAGAACGAGGCAGACGACGCCTGAGGAAGAAGAGGACGAATGAGCATCCAAAGAAGTCCTGGCTCCCCGAGTGTGTCGGCATGAAGAGGTAGCACAGGAAGAGAGGGGACGAAAGTGAGAGGGAGGAGAATGATGGGGAGGAGGACGAGGGCAAAGAGGTTGACGAGTAACGGGAGAATGAGAGGAAGGCGATGGGAAAAAATAATGGGGAGGAGGACGAGGGGGAGAAGAACGATGAAGATGAGAACAAAGAAGAGGACAAAGAGGAACGGGTGGCTGTCGACGAGTGGGAGGAGGACGAGAAGGAGGAAGGCGAGGGGGAGAAAAAAGATGGAGAGGGGGAGGCAAAGGGGAGGAAGTCGATGTATGGAAGAAGTATGAGGGAGAAGAAGTCTAATGGTAGAAGAACGATGAAGAGGATGATAGACGAGAGATGAGAAGAAAAAGAGGACACAGAAGCTCCGAGGACGGCAGGCTTCCGTCGGGCGCTGGCCCCGCCCTTGCCCACAGCCTCATCTCGTCGCATAGTTTAATTAAATTGTTTGTTGATCAGGCTAAAGAGGGTGGGGCTGGGCGGGGCGGCGTGGGCGGCCTTTGCGATCAGACAGTGGCTCTCTCTGCGGCCCTCTTTCACGTCGCCCCACCTGCGACCACCTGTGCTTTGATCTACCCCGCCGCCGCTGCGCTCTACAGCCCAAGCCCGGTAGAGCCCAGCCCAGGCGTGCCCTGTCCTGCCGGCCCCGCCCCTCCCAACCCCCAACCCTACCGGGGTCCGCCCACCCCATCGGCTTCCGCCCACTCACCCCCACTCCGCCCCACCCCGCCCTCTATCCCGCCCTCCACCCCCCTCTAATCCGCCCTCTACCCCGCCCCCCATCCCGCGCACTACCCCGCCACAATCCCGCTCCCATCCCGCCCCCATCCCGCCCTCATCCCGCCCCCATCCCGCCCCCATCCCGCCCCCCATCCCGCCCCCATTCCGCCCCCATCCCGGCCCATCCCGTCCCCCCTCCGACCGAACCTCGCCCATCATCCCGCCCACAGCCCGTCCCCCCTCGTCCACGCCTGCCTCTGCTCACTTCCTACTCCCACGCCCACGCCTGCCCGCCTCCGCCCGCCCCTCCCACCCTCGTCCGCCCACGCCTACCGGCCCGCGGCGTTGGTAAGCCCTTCAGCTGGCCCGGCGGACGCACTCGCCGGGCGATGGCTTCCTTTGGATGCTCATGCAGCGATGAGCGCCTCGCTTCTAGGGAGATGCGAGCGTTGTTGCATAAGTCGTCCATGGCAAATATTTAGAATGTGTGGTGTTACAGTACGTGAATTTAGTAGTTTGTTCGTACGTACGTCAGTACGTACAGTTCATACGTTTGTTCGTAATTTGGAGATTGGTCTGAAAATTTTGCTGCCTTGTTGACTAAGCACAATTCATTAGGTGACTTCCCCTGTTCTAACATGAATGTAGGGACGACCAGAAAAGTATGGTGATAAAGCTGTAGTAATTTGCCGCAGGCCCCAGCTTAATTAGGACCCCGATTTTTTTTCATTAAAAAGAATTAAAAATTGTATTCATCTCTAATCCAAATTCTATATTTATGTAGAATGTTTTATTTATGTAGAATGGAGAATTATTTCTGATGCATGGAGAAAGTAATTCGGTTTATGAAGTGGGAGAGAAGACAACTGTTTTGTTCGATTGAGGGATACCCGTGGTTCAACTGTCTTGGTTTTGTCTAGGCGTCCCTGCATGATTGGAATTACTTTTTAAGGCAACCATCAAAGGCAAATAACATCATTGCACAACTGTATCGGCAGCAATTAAATGTCATGTTTCAGACGTTAATTAAGATAATGGCTATGATTTGTGTTATTGATCTATCTCACACAACGTACGTGTTCCCTTTTAACTATTCTTGCACTTTTTATTCTGTTTATAAATAATCTAATAGAAGCAGGAAATTTGTTCGTGAAAATTATCTGATAAAGAAGAAGAACAACGCTCTGTGAAACTTACCAGTATATAAAAAATCAACACAAATTTCGCCTCTAACGTCACCACCACCACCCCCATCGCCGCCCACCACATCACTACTCCCTGCCTACTACCATCCTTCTCACTACCACTATCACCACCGCCGCCGCCACCACTACCATTGCAAGCGCCGCGTCAACCCCGAATATCACATGCCTCTCGTCTCCATTGCATCTCCAACTTCACACACTCTTCTCCACGCCAACGCCAATCTTCCCCTGCTCCACCCCCACAATCGTCATCACCGCCATCTCCACCGCTACCGACACCGTCAGTCGCCACATCCACCAATGTCACATCGCCAACGTCACCTCCTTCTCCACCTTCCCAGTTACCCCCTCCACCACCATAGCTTTCACCCCCAGCTCTTCCTTCCTCCATCAACTCCGGCTCCATACCCATGACCATTGCCTGCGCCACCGCCATCTCTATTTCCACCTCCAACTGCATCTCCACTTCGACTAACACCCTTCATTTGTACTTTCTCCTTCACCACCTACACATCCTTCACTACACCTACCTCCACCACCGCCGCTTCCTCCACACCAACTACTACTACCACCTTCTTATCGACCTCTACTTCCACTTCCACTGTACCATCATTACAACCTCCTCAAAGACAGTCGCCGCCACCAATATCTTCCGGCCATTGTTATCACCACCACCACTCTACCCAGCACTCCATAATTGCCTGCTCTTCCCCCATCTCCGCCATCGCAAAACCTACCACCGTCACCATCCCCGCCTTTATTACCGTCTCCAGCTCCATCTCCCCATTCCTTTCTTACACCACCTTTATTTTCCCCTCCGCCTAAAACACCTCACATCCAACTCTTCTTCCACTTCTACTTCAACAAACACTACTACCACCACCAGTGTCACCCTACCCTCCAGCCACTGTTATCACCACGTCCGCCCTACCCCCGCACCGTAATTATGAGCTCTTCCCCCATCTTCGCCATTACCGGGCCTAGCACCGTCTCCGCCTTCATGTCCGTCACCACCTCCACCTTCTCATCCTTCTGTCACCACCTTCATTTCCCCTCCATCTCAGACGTCACCTTCACATCCACCCTACCACCACTCCTATTTCTACAACCACCTTCACCCCACCAGTGCCACCCTATCCTCCGACCAATGCAATCACCACCTCCATCCTAACCACCACTCCGTTATTACCAGTCTTTCCCCATTTCCATCATCGTCGTTCCTACCATCGTCACCATTCCCACCTTTATTTCCGTCTCCACCTCATCCTTTTGTGACACCACTTTCATTTCCTTTCCATCTCATACATCACCTTCACATCCACCCTACCTCCACTTCTATTTCTACAACCACTTCCACTACCACTAGTGCGATCCAATCCTCCGCCCACTGCATCACCACCTCCACCCCACCCACTACTCGGTAATTATTACCAGCTCTTCCCCCATCTCCGCCAATGTCAAGGCTACCACCGTCTTCGTCTGGATATATTTCCGTCACCATCTCTATCTTCTCATCTTCTCTGTCTCCACCTTTGCTACTCTTCCATCTCAAAGCATCTCCACATCCACTCCTACCTCCACTTCTACTTCTACAACGACCTCCACCACCACCAATATCACCCTACCCGTTGGCTACTGCAATAACCACCTCCACCCTACTCACCACTCCGCATTCACCAGCTCTTCCTCCATCTCCGCTTTCATTTCCGTCACCACCTCCACCTCATCCTTCTGTCATCACCTTCATTTCCCCTTCATCTCAAACATTACCTTCGCATCCACCTTACCTCCACTTCTACTTTTACAACCATCTCCACCACCACCAAGGTCACCCTAGCCTCCGACCACTGCAATCACCACCTCCACCCTATATCCACCACTCCTCAATTACCGTTTCTTGCCCCATCTCCACCGCCCGCGTCCCCGCCTTCTCCCTTGCCGCCCTGCGCTGGGAAGGAATGTGCGGAGGGAATTATTTATCAGCCCTAATGTGCAGGGAGCGCGCGGCCGCCGAGGACGCAAGCAGGTGCGCTGCGCAGCGCTGCAACTTTCGGGGCGCTCGGAGGGACTTCGGACGGGGCCGCCGCCCGCCGACAGAGACAGAAACTGCAACACGCGGTTTACACACTCTCCGCTGGACACGCCGCTTGCCAGGGCCAAGGCGACTCCCATCAGAGAGAGAGAGAGAGAGAGGGGGGAGGGGAATGGTCCTCTCTAGAAATAGACAGGATAGAAAATAGTTGTAAATGTTTACAAATGACTCGAAATTATAAGTTACCATTGCTTTTTTACTTATTTAAGGTCGCTTTACAACTACTAAGGTAGTCGACACCGTGGAAGAGATCGCTAAGTCAGTAGGTCCATAGTGATCTTGGGCTGTGGGGTCGCGGGTTCGAGTGCCGCCTCGGGCATGGTTGTATTTGTTCGTCCTTTTTAACCCCCTATCATCTCCGTATCGTTTCATCCTCATACCATAACGTTAGATCTAATAGTGGTCGCTAATTACCTAGTAGTTGATGCGACCTTAAATAACAAAAAAAACTACCAAGGTCACTATAAGTAACATTTGGCGGGTAAAGTTATTCCGCGTAAAAAGGATAAAAGGTATTCGAACCCTTGACCCTTCAGACATGAGGCAGATGCAGCTCTTCAGCCTTAGTGACCTCGGCTATCCAGATCGGCTAATGAACATTTATTATATTACTTGGAGAAGAAAAAGATTACTAACTGGTATTTTCAAACAAGAAAAAAGATACTTAATACAAAAAAGCATACATAATAAAATAGTGGTGAACCCCATGAAGGTGAACCCGGGGGGGGCTGCAGCCACTCGGGGAAAATAATGCCTCAAAATCTCAGTTATAGTATTTACTCTTTCATGACAAAAGTCAATTAATTAAAGCTTTTAAAATAAGTCACAAATTTGAAATATTAAAAAAATTAATTAATTTTAATTTTAGCACAAATGAAAATTTCTTTATCAGAAAACATCAAGTCGCTAGTTCATTACAACTATAGCCGCACATAAAAGGTCCTGGTGTATGTTCTGTTCCAAAAGTGTTCTGTTCCCACATTTTAGGCTCTTGGATTCCCCAAACCGTGGGTGCTGTTAGCTCTAGTCTAAAGTTGGCAGGGACCACCTAGAAAATACAACTTGGCAATTTTGTAAGTTAACAAAAATGCACCCAAAATTAAAGGCTCTAGGAAAAAAATTGTTTCAAAAAATATTTTCCTAAAATTGGAATTGTAGAAAGAAACACTGTTAACATACGTTCTTATGAGCTAACATACACGAATACTCAAAAATATATTGTAGATACGCACCGCAAGCGCTTGGTCTGACTTTGATTGGTCTTTTTCAAGTGATTATTGAAAAGTTAATAGTGTTAAATTGCAATAATATTACGCAACCGTTTGCAATAACGGGAGAAAGTAAATGCTACAGCCTAATATGCTCTTAATATTTTTCTACAATAAGAGGATTTTTCATTTCTTAATGTCGACAACTACAAACGTATTTTCTCGGTTTGTAATCAATGATGCTTGGTTCCTTTTATATAAAATCCGTCAAATGTATCTACTCTTAAAATATAAAATGGAGTTTTAAATCGTACAGGCTCGGGTTCGTTTAACCAGTCTCCTGTTAATGTACAAAATGTACCGTAGGTTTTTGAGGCATAGAAGACACCGAGTGAGAAGGCACGAGAACTAGAACTAGAGCGTGTATTGTGCTGAACATTCGTAGGAAGAAATAGAATGGAAGAAATGTAATTGAAGTGGCGATGATTTTGAGTAACCTATTGTCACCACCTGACCACTTGGTGGAAATGCAATTACAACGGAATTATATTCCACACATAAAGATCTTCCATGATGCAACCTTGTTACAGGGTAACAGTTCAAATTTTGCTTTGGACAATTTTCAAAAATTCTGAAAAACTTTGACGAGTACAAAAGTCGTGAAAAACCTTCACGTCATCAAACATTTTAAAAATTTAACCCCATTTTTACAAGAGGAAAGACATCTTTTATAAAACTTGATCATTCTCATCATTTTTAAATGAAATAGAAACATTTGTCATTTTTTCTAGTTAGTTTTAAACGCCAATTGCCTAATAGGTGTGAGCATCATAGTCTTCTCGATGTTCTCTTTAAGTGAATGTTCTATCTTGGAGTAAATAGCGTGGATATGATAGGTATTTGGGGTAGAAAGATTCAAAAGAATTCACTCTTGAAAGTTTCTTTGATATGTTTTCCTTCTATATACCACATACATTTTCAATAAACGTACTATTGAAATATGCTCATTTTGTTTGGCAAACGCTGTTAAAGTCCTTTTCTATTAACTACGAGAGTACTTCGCCCTCCCTCGTCTGAGGTAAAGCGAGGGTAACTGTGTAAACTGTTGGGATCTGTGATATTTTGACTGACGCGAAGAGGAAAATAATACTAGTGTTTTTAGTGTTATTGTTTGCTTACACAAAAGTTTATATTTTCATAAATTCAGAATATTTTTACGGACAAGAGAAAAAGCACAAGAACATCTAAAATCTTCAATGTATCGTATCCTTATTACAAACCAACAAACAAGGGATTAGTCTCGCCATATTCACGACTAAATTCTACATGAAAGTATTAGATTAACATGTATGTTCTTAGTGGGGATAATTTTATCTTTCTAATAAATCTGAATGAAATACTGCTGAATACTATAAATTTGATATGATGAACAGCCATAGTGACATTTTCTCAAAATGAATTGGATGTACATATATTACATTTCATCTAATCGGATTATTTGTTAATGTTACAACTAATCCGATTTAACAGCGAGTGATTATGTCTTTCAATATTGAATTCCATTTAGTACGCTATAATCGGGTTGAAATTGAGCGTAACATATTTTCTCTAATATTGAAAGATTTATATTCAAAATAATGAAGGATAGAGTCCAAATTGTTTGTGTAAATGTACATAGATAGTAGATAAGTAACCTTCCAATATTGTACAGCTCATATTGTTGCAAAACTAAACAAGGTAGGGAAAAAAGCAGAATATAGTCTCAAGGGATTAATAAACACTTCTAAGAATGTTAAATAATGTTTAAGCTTAGTCAGAGAATGATTTTAGAAATTCAAGGTTACAAATAACACAGTATTAATACGATACGTAGACGTTTGGAATGTATGTTACATTATGGGCTTGTTTCACCGGTGTCTGATAAAGTTCCGAATACTAATCCGACAGATAACGTATCTGTCAGATAAAAGTGCCGGATATCAATTTTTCGTTTCACCAAGGTCTTTCCTGTTAAAATATCTGACAGATATCTTTCTGATAAATAATCTTGCTGATAGCTTTTTCACCACCGGCAACGCCGCATTTTCGACTCAAATGTGCTCTGTACGCGCGAATTCGAATTTGTTTTGGTGAAGAAATGTGAGGTGCTTTTCGCCTCATTCTCTGTTATTTTGTGATATGGTTTACTTCGGCTGTGGGCGAGTTCGGTGTAAAAGTTTTATTTATTGCTTCATGCTTTGTGCATGTAGGAATTGCAAAATGGAAAGGGGAAAGAAGCGTGAAAGAGTTAATTTCACATTGTATCCCTCGTTGCAGAGAGGAACAATATTATGGAATGTAAAATAAATGGCTCTACCATGTGACAGAATATGGCATGGATAGCTATTGAAAAGGCTTGCAATAGCTCAGTGGGGGATGGTTTTTGTGAAGGTAAACATCTTAAATAAAAGTATGAAGTCCTGAAGAAAGATTAAGAAAATTTGATTAAAGCTGTTCAATTTTTTTGTTGTTGAAAACAAAATTATGATCGAAATGTAGCTTCCAATAAATGACAGATTTGAATGTGGAGTAAGGCAAAGAAATCCATTACAAATTTTGACATGATTGTGGAGGATATCTTTGAAAACCTATTTTTAAATTATATTGCATATTTCTCATAAATTACTCAATATTGAGACTTTTCTCCGATGACCAGCCTATTATATATTTTAAATATAAATTTCTAAATACCATTCTCTCCATGAACAGAATTTTTACTGTATAATTTACAATTAAATTAAGAAAATAAAAAAGTCAGAGAAAATAGACTTAAACATCTCAACAGAAAGAAATCCAGAACTTCTTGATTAAAATCCCACAGAGAGGAGAGTGGGATGCTCCATGAAATAAGAAAACAATCTATTTTAAATACTGACAACACTAAAACAAATTGTAGGATTTAATCTTCAAAGTTTAGACAAATGTAAGCAGATAAAAGTGTGAGAAAACTGATTGACACTTGAATAACAATAAGAATAATAAAACAAAAGTATTCTTTTGTTTTTTAACAATCAATAAAAATGTATTTCTTACAAAGACAAATTTTTTATGGTATTTTTATTTTAGAAAGAACATTATTATAAATATTTGTGAAAAGATTTGATTCCAACGTGGTATTAATCCATTCTATCATGCAATTAATACCATGCTAAGTTCTATTTACCTTTATACGTTTATTGCTGTACTTATGTTTAGATTTGTTCCTTTCACCTTAGATTATTCGTTTTTATTTGCTTTCATAGTTGTCTATTCAAAATAATAATTATTTTTTATGCTGAATTGCTCTCTTCTTTCCCATACTTGCCTCTGTCTCCTGAAAGTGAGGATGTATAAGTATGTTCTCACAATGGGAATTTTTCCTTCTTTTATGATTGGATTTATCCTTTTTGATAATGTTTTTATATAGTTCTGTTTTTCTTTTATAAAAATGTGTGTTTAATTTAACATGTTTTGGTAAGTACTCTCCCATATATTTTTATACTTTGTACTTACTACTTATATATTTTTTCACTTATACTTGATTTATTAATGAATTTCCTTTCTAATTTCTATGTAACTTTTATTTTTGATTATTTTATTTTATTCACTATCTTCAAAATTTGTTATTTTTTTATTTTCCTGTCAATTATATGTATTTGTATACTTCTGAAGACGCTTGTAATTGACACGTGAAACATGGTGTTGGACAATAGATTTTTTTTAAGAAAAAAATTTCATTGATTGTTAAAAAGAAGGGAAACTTATGTTTAATTATTTTATTAGAAAAAATGTCATTAAGATAGTTCACCAGACAGTCAGTATGTAGAGTAGAACACTATAAAATTGGCTCCACGCAGCATAAACCCATTCTCCTGCAAATGATATTTCTGATACTTGAATCTCCTGCAAATGATACTTCTCTTAAACATCAATGAAATTTATGTATGTTACATATTACCATATAATTTCTTTAAAACTATTTATTTTAGTTTGCTTTAAAAATAGCTAAAGTCATTAGCTACCACTATTGATTTACACCAGAGATACATCTGATAAGTTAGAATAAACAGAAATATTAAAGACAATAAATTTTACAATAATTCAGTTCATATTATCAAGACCAGGAATATTAAGATAATTTAAAATTGATGTGCAATCTTCAATTGAATTAAATATTTCTTAACTTTTGTTATTGATGCCAAGGAAGTTTCTTAGATTTGGAGGCTTAAACATTCAAGGATAATGTGGGACGTTGGTAACATTCACATTAAAGGTGGTAACACGTTAGGTGGCTAGATCAGTTTTTTTATTAGATGGGAGTGGGTGAAGGAAGAATGGCCAATACTTCCTTCAATATTGTTCTTGAACAGGTGATTATATGTGGACATGTGTGCAATCTATTGCTGTGAGAACTCTGGAAAATCTGGCAATTTCATAAAAAATCTACTTTAGAGGTTTCTATATTCCTTGGAAACTTCACAAACACTATAGATCTCATTTTTGCAATGGCACTGGACACTTCACTTACTACACTTGAAGCAGCAAATTTGTTCACCTCTCTGAAGTCTGTAATTACGATAAAGAATTATCCCGTTGCAAAATAACGCAGTGTATGAAGAAGTTGGTTCACTGGTGATATCTCTGAATTGCTAACAAAACACAAAGTATACATTTCATTATCTTGACATAAAATGAATTTAGCAATTTACTGGCAGACACATAATATAAGTCGGTATTTACAAATCAGTGGTTTTTATTTTCTGTTCTATCAAAGACACAACTTTGCCAACCGACGGCTTCGTTAACCTAAAACAGGATCTGAAATACTGTATGTTCATCAAGGATCACAAAATATTCTGACCGACATGCCGTCTACGCGGACGCTCTAATCGACTAAAGAATTCCTCGTCTATCATTTCTATTACGTCGTCCATCACCGAAATACTACAGCTATTCCTTGAAAAACGCAGCAAGTTCACACACAAATTCTGTTATTTTGGAGTTATCTACCAGATAAACATTTAACAGCCTCCCGAACCTCCAGATTATTTACCGGTAACTTTAACCACTGGATAGATTTATCAGACACTCGTAAAATCCATATTTTCAACATATCCCTAAGATAAAGTGTCTGCTGGTCTATCCAGAAGTTATCAGATACTGGTGAAACAGGCCCTATGTCTTTTAATACTTGCAGAAACAGCTATTTGCAAGGTATGGTCATTACAAAGAAAAGGTTTGATTCAACTTTGTTACCAGCAGGATCAATAGCAATTTGTAAATTAAGAAAATAAGCAAAATTGTTGTGTCTGTTGAATGAATATTTAGAAGACACGATATTATAAATAGAGGAGAATCAAATGTAAAAGAATTGCATTTCATTTTATTGAGTAACAAAAATATGTATAGATTTACAACATTTTTCCCAAAATTATGATTAAAAAAGATGAAACAAAAGAAAACCTAAAAATCAAGAATATTCACTGTTTTCTCCAAAGGTTGCATTAAGTTTACAATCTCAAAGTCTCGAAGACAACAACTTCAAATATTTTCGTAAAACACAATTTAGCAGTCCACATTACAGAGCACCTCCTCTCTAGAAATTCTCCCTCTTACAGTATATTTGAAACGAGAAAACACATGTAAAATTCTCACGAGAGACACAGGGACAATGGTACTCCAAAAAGAGAAAAGAAAAACGATGTAGGCTAATGCGAGAATAAATCACCCAGAACCGATGCCAAACCTATTGTATAAACGCAAATGTACGACCGCGAGACATTTGTTTCCCGTATACGTACGTCATCTTGTGGCAGACGTGCGTGTGTTAGCCCTTATTTTTATTCCAAGTGCCCGGGAGCAGGGAGGGGGGTGGGCGGGGAAGCGGCGAAAGACAAAGCGCGGGCATGTCGAACGGAATGCCAGCGGGGTTCCGCATAAATAAATAAAGCTGTATGGAGCGGCGGGTGCAGCATCTGTTTCTCGCCGTAGTCTCTTGATTGGACCAACGGGAGGCATCATTAGCGCCGGGAGCCCAGCCGGAAGAGGTGCGAGGAGGGAGGAGGAAGATAGAAGAGAGGCAGAGAGAGAGAGAGAGAGAGAGAGAGAGAATCGCAACGTGACCCTCTGACCTGGAGTTTGGGTAGGAAGGAGGTTGCACTGCTATTTCTCAGTAATTCCAAACAGCTTGGGGAGTATTGGCAGGGCCCGCATGACGTGTACAAAGAGCCGCGTGCCGTGCGGTGGGAGAAGGGGTCCCAGAAAGGGAGAGGGACAAGAAGATAAAGGGCGAGGAAAAGGGAGGGAGTGGAGAGAATAGAACGCCTCTTGAGTCTCAGTGGAATACACATTGTCTGTGGAAGCATCTCGATCATTTCCTGGGGAACAGGCAGTATTACGTTCGTTGTTCCAGTTTTAAAAGAAAAGTTTTGCGAATGTGTTTGCTTAACCCGGGAGAGGTGGCGCGGGGTCTTTTGTGACCTCACGTATCTTTGTTTAGCTGCAGTTGCCTAATTTGGCTAGTCAGAAGCTTTACATTCCACATACCTTTCACCACATTCTTTAGCTTTTGTCTGAAGGATTTTCCAAATTTTATATGTAATAATTTATCTATAAATATTTCTGAAACCAATACAAACGCCTTAAATTTCGTACTTTTTCTAAGTTGTATTGATTGGATTTGAATCATTTTCAAGAAATTGTTTGTTTTATGTGAGACAATGTTAGAAAATGAAACTTACTAAATTTTCTGATACCTTTGTCGTTGAAATATTCATAAAAATATAAATGGAGTAACTATATAAAATGAAAGATAAATGATAATTTTGCCCTTTTATTTGTTTCAATTCCTCATTTGCGTGTTTGTTTATAATAGTGCATTACGTTTATACGACCTTAGAAATGATCGATTATTATTAAAATAACTAATTTCGCACTTATTTCTTGCTAAATATAATTTTATAAAGAAATAGTTTAAAGGGGTCAGAAATGACCCCGCGCCACCTCTAACGTAACTCTAGCAACCGCCACCTCTCCATGGTTAAAAATGTTCTTTGTCAGCATAAAGAGCGCCAGAGAATCACAATTGTTAGTAACTGGCGTTTGTCGTCGGAAAGAATTTTCAGTTGAGACAGCTACATAAAATAAATTGGAGAAGTTGGATGCTAAGTTGACTGATAAATTGATATCGAATATTAATCTATATTATTTCATTGATTATGTTGTTATAAGAAACATTTGTTCAATGTATTCACGGTTACAAGCGAGTTGTTTCTGCGACTTACACCATTGTACTGAAGAATAGTTAGATAATGAATGACAGTTATTGTCAATTTTTAATGCATTCATGAAACAAATGAGCTCACCAAAATTTATTAGAATTAGTCTAGGGTGCTGTAAAAATCAGTTACTAATGATTTACAAATTGCTTTCTTCTCTTATTTTGCTTATTACGTGTTCCATATATTGTAAATATCAAGTGAAGCAAAAGATATATCATTTTATTACCCAATTTACTTTCGTAATTAGTAACAAAAATTAGAAAAGAAATATATATAAAAGGACCGGCATTAAAACAAATGTTTTTATTTCTTTATACAGAGCCTCAGATTTTAATGTCCAAAAGCATTCTGAACCAAAACAACCATATTTAGACACATCATAATTTTTACTGTGTGTGTTCTATATATGAAGTAATAAGAGTGACTAAAGTGTGTATTAAAAGTGTTCAATAGCTAACATAAAAAATGGTAGAGGAAAGCTTTTAATTTTTTCAAGTTGATTACTTCATTTCAGAAAAAAAATCAATCATTACATTTACAAAATGGTTATTGGAATTTGAATACTTATTTGTACGGAAGTTTTTGTCCAATGTTGAAATCATTAAGTGACTACAGGATGTTCAATGAGAGTGTTGCGGATGGTCGATTGTGCTCACTCTAGACCAAAAATTTACGTTTCACGATGATTCGGCTTCATTCCGCAAACATATGCGTAAAACGCTGCTTATTTCGTGGCTGAATGTTAAACTCCCCCGCCCCTCGTGCCAAGTCGGCCCGGAGCCTGGCAACGCGGTGGCAGTGAGACAACAGCGTCATCGGCTTCGCGGAATGCCCAGCCGGCGCGGCGCGGCGCCAGAGGAGAGCGGCTGACAGAGGCGAAGAGAAGCCGTTCAGCAGCACAAGCAGCCGCCAGATAGCGCGGAAGCCCCTGTCCGCTGCCTCGGTGGCAGGCGAGCCCTGCCCCGGCGCGCGCCGCCCCCTGCCGCCTTTACCTGCGCCCGGGGCCACGCCAGCCACCGAGCGGGATGGGGTGGCGGTGGAAAGGAGGAGAAACAGGAAACAAGGAGATGGTGGAAAGACGAGATGGAGGAAAGGAGGTTTTGGAGGAAAAGTGAAGATGGAGGAAATGAGGAGATGGAGGAAACGAGGAGACGTGGGAAAGAAGGAGATGGAGGGAAGGAGGAGATGGAGGGAAGGAGGAGATGGAGGGAAGGAGGAGATGGAGGGAAGGACGAGATGGAGGGAAGGACGAGATGGAAGGAAGGACGAGATGGAGGGAAGAACGAGATGGAGGGAAGGACAAGATGGAAGGAAGGAGGAGATGGAAGGAAGGAGGAGATGGAAGGAAGGAGGAGATGGAAGGAAGGAGGAGATGGTGGAAAGGAAGAGAAACAGGAAACGAGAAGATGGATGAAATGGGAGCTGGAGGATAAGAGGAAATTTAGGAGAAGGGTGTTGGAGGAAAGGAGAAATGGAGGTGAGCAAGTGATGAAGGAAAGGTAGATGGAGGGAAGTAGGTGACGGTGGAAAGGAGGAAAAGAGGATACGAGGAGAAAGAGGAAAGAAGAAGATGAAGTAAAGAGATAGAAAAATGTAGGTGATGGAGGAAAGGAGGAGATGGAGGAAAGGAGGAGATGGATGAAAGGAGGAGATGGATGAAAGGAGGAGATGGAGGAAAGGAGGAGATGGAGGAAAGGAGGAGATGGAGGAAAGGAGGAGATGGAGGAAAGGAGGAGATGGAGGAATGAAGGAGATGGGGAAAGGAGGAAATGGAGGAAAGGAGGAGATAGAGGAAAGGAGGAGATGGAGGAAAGGAGGAGATGGAGGAATGAAGGAGATGGAGAAATGAAGGAGATGGGGAAAGGAGGAAATGGAGGAAAGGAGGAGATGGACAAAAGGGGAAACGGAGGAAAGGAGGAGACGCGGGAAAGGAAGATATGGAGGGAAGAAGGAGATGGAGCGAAGGAGATGAAGGATATGAAGAAAGGAGGAGGCGGTAGAAAGTAAAAAGAGGAAACGAGGTGAAAGAAGAAGATGGAAGAGGGTGGAGATGGAAGAAAGGACAAGATCCAGGCAAGAAGGAAAAATTGGAGAGAAGGAGATGGAGGAAAGAGGAGGCGGAGGAAAGGAGGAAACTGCTGAAAGGTAAGATGGAAGTAAGGAGGAAATATAAAAGGAAAAAGGAGGAGAACGAGGAGAAAGAAGAAATGAGGATGTACAGGAAAGGTAAGTTAGAGCAAGGACTGAGATAGATGAAAGGAGAAGATAAAAGAAGATATAGAGGAAAGGAAGAGATTTAGGAGACGGAAGATGGAGGAAAAATGAAGATGAAGAAAAGTAGAAGATGGAGTGATCATGAAGATAAAGAATAGGAGGAGATAAAGGAGGCGAGGAGGAAAAGGAGAGGAGAAAAGAAGGATATGAGAGTAAAGATGATGGACGCAATGGTATGGTATGTGGAGTTGATGAAGGAAGAGTCACGTTGGAAGAAACGAATAAAATGTTATATGAGGATTACGTAATGAGAATGGAAATAAAGTGAGCAGAGTGAGGTGATAGTGAAAAGATGAAGAGGCTTTGCCCAGGATGCAGATATGAGGATAAATCAGAAGTGAAATACGAGACGATGGAAACGAGCGAACCCAAAACAACCGTACCGAGGGTGAGCCAAGGTTAGGGCCAATTTGAAAAGCAACGACACAAGAACAAGGCGACAGAAAACTTGCCAGTGCAGCACACAGCCCAGCAACTCACACCAGGTCAAACAATGGCAGCACAAAGTTGAGGATACGGCCGCACGCCAGTGAAATGATAGTGCAGTGATGAAGAGGGTGTGCCCAGGATGGAGATATGAAGATAAATCAGAAGCGAAGGAAAACGAGACTATGGAAATGGGCGAACCCAAAACAATGGAGAACCGTGTCGAAGGTCAGCCAAGGTTAGTACCGATTTGAAAAGCAAAACGACACAAAACTTGCCAGAGCAGCACACTGCCCAGCAACGTACATCAGGTCAAACCATGGCAGCACCAAGTCGAGTACACGGCCGCGCGCCTGTATCGGCAACAGAGACAAAAGTGGGCGGGGCGGACGCAACTCCGTGAAGCGGTGCGGGCAGCAGTAGTGCGAAAGGCAGCCGCAGGTCCAGGGGAAGGGGGGGAGGCGGCGGCTGGAACAGCGCCGTCCCCGGAGACGCGGATTTGATTCGCGTACGCCCTCCGCGCGCTCCGGCGGCGTCTCGGGCAACGAGACCAGGCCCGGGGTCCTCATGAATACCCCGCCCTCGACCTCACCCTCCCCCGCCCCCTGCAGCAGACACCGCGGCAGCGGCCGCGAGGTGTCGCCCTTGTAACCTGTAGACGCCGCCCCGCGCTAAAGAGGAAGGAATTGTAATGCCGGCTGCAAGTTGGGGACTTTCCGCGCCTCAGAGTTGTTAAGGATACACTTGAAAACTGCTTACATTAAACACCGTATGTAAAGTTTATTTCAGTTTCTGGTGTAGAGAAGCTACGCAATAACGTTTCGATTCTGTTACTTATCAGTGAGCGTCGTACGAGTTTTTTGTTACCTCAACTCAGTGTATTTATGGCGTGCTTACAAACTGAAAGAAAAAAAATTTGAAGAAACATATTCTTTTACTTATTTAACAACTCTTTTCAACGGCTGTGGTCTTACAGGGACCACTGTAATTTAACACCCCCCTCCCACCATCCAGCATTCACCTCGCCAGCCATTGGCCCGGCTTGCTCGGCTCACCCGCGGTGGCCGCGCGGTGTCGCCCTTGTAACCTGTAGACACCGCTTGCACTAAAGAGGAAGGAATTGTAATGTCGGTTGGAAGTTGGGGACTTTCCGCGCCTCAGGGTTAAGGATACACTCGAAAACTGCTTACATTGAACACCGCACGTAGTTTATTTTAAGTTTTTGGTGTAAAGAATCTACGCAACAACGTTTGGATTCTATTGCTTATCTGTAACTGTTGTAGAGAGTTTTTGTTAACAAAACTAAACAAAATATCTCAATTAAAAATAATTCTTAGAGTATATTTATGGACTGAGTACAAACTGCAAGAAACAATTTTCAGAACAACAAGATTTATTGAAACTGCTGTTACCATATATGCAGTTTCTGCTCAACAATACGAAATCATGGGGCAAGTAATTTGCCGTAGAGATATTGTTAGAAATATTTTCAGCTTTGGAGAAATTTAATCATCTTTTATTTTTTTAAATGGAACCATCTTTTTTTTTCTAGCAATAGGTAGATCATAAATAGATGAATGTAATGATCTAACATACGTTATTGTTTTTCTAATTGGCATGTGTTTTTAAATTAAATGCACGAGATTTCCTGTAGCAACCCTTGCAACTGTCGCCTTTGAGGAATGTTACTTTCCCGGCGTCGGCACTTGTGGGGGGAGAGGCCGCGAAGGCCACCTTTCCGAAAGCGACAATTGCGACGGCTGCTTCAGGAGAAATTACACGTTTCGTTTCAAATCTCATGCAAAAAGTATTATTTTTTATACATAAAATACTATAAATTGATTGATATTACATCATTGCATTTCTCTTTTTATGATCCATCTATTGCTAGTGAGAAAAATATGTGGTTCCATTTAAAAAAATTAAAGATAATTTAATTTCTCCAAAGCTAAAAAGATTTCAGACAATATATCTACACCATTTCACTTGCCCCATGATTCCTCATTGTTGAGCGAAAATTGTATTTCGACATCCGTAACTGTTTAGACGTTATGTGGGCGGTTCATAATTGGTGGGACTTCCTGTATAGTAGAGTTCATACACCTAATTTAAATTTTGTGAATAACATCTATGCTGAGAACTTTTCACTAACAGCTCGTGAGTCCTGACTTTTCAGATTTTGTAAATTGTTGGATTAATATATTTTCTAAATAACTATTTATTAATAGCACATTTCACGATTACGGCCGTGTACATTTTAAACTCTCAAGTATTATTATTTCATTTCACACCCATTGAAAGTTCTTACTATAAAGTATAGAGATGTTTTCAAAATGTTGGTTGCTATGAGAGAAAACATTCATATTTACAGACAAAATGCATGCAATAACAAAGAGTGGTTTTGAAATTTAGAAGATCACTTTTCATTTTATTTTCTTATTTTGTAGGTGACATGGAGTGTGACATGAAGTTTCATTTACCTTGTACTCTTTTTCAGTGAAGTCCTAAAAATTGCGTTTTCTGTCATTTCCCATACATTCGTTTTTTATTGTGGACAATATACCTACTGACATGAGTGGCTAAAATGATGAATTAATTATTTCATATAATGTATGAAGATGTACGAAAACATTTATTGAATTAATTAACTTACGGGAATCTCATTGCCATAATATAACATTTGTCGTTTTGTTATACAAATAGAGAAGATGCAAAGCAAATTGTTTTTACGACTGAACTAAACAAAATAAATAATTCCTCCAAAGTTGTTACTTGAAACATTTACTCCTGTTGATGTGTGTTTAGTGCATTCGTTAGAAAAAAACGGGATTAAAACCGTCCAGAGCTTGCGCGGCCTGGCCGAAGCTTCGCAAGAGCTAAACCCCTCGCGCACTAAGCCGCTGAGAACATCTCACCGCGGGGCCCCGTCCGGCGACAGCCGCGCGACCGCACCCTCTATAGACGGGATATAAATACAAGCGGGCGTGCCGAAGGGCGAAGTACCCCGCTCTCACCCCTTGGCTGCTCGCACCCCATCCCCATCCCCATCCCACCCCACCTTCCACCTCATCCCCACTCCCACCCCACCCCTTCGCCTCTCTTCTTCCCATCCCCCTCCTTGCAATCCGGTTGCCCAGCCCCAACTTATCCGTCTCTTCCCTCCTCACCCGCTTCCGCCCCATTTTGTCTCCCCCACTCGTTCCTCCCCATAACAACACCCACCCCTCCGTTTTCTTTCCATCCGCCTTCACCCCTCTCCTCCTCTCCGATATCCCTCGCCCAGCCTCATCTGTTCCCTCTGTCTCTCCCCTCCGTCTCCACCTCTCTTTCTTCCCCCCACCCCTCCGTCCTCTCCCGCCCCTTTGCCCGCGCCACAACAAGTCCGTGGAGAAAAGCACCTGGTGGCCATTTTTCTCCCCGGAGCGCGAGCGAGCGCGCGAGGCTGGCACGCCTCGCCGTGGCGCGGGAGGCGTGGCGCGGGCGGCGCGGGCGCTCGCGGCGATCCTGGCGGGCGACGTCAGATTTATGAAACAGGACGTCACGTCACGCAGAGCCTCCGCGCACGAGACGTCCGCAGCTGAGGCGCGCCCCGCCCACACCCCTCCCCCTCCCTCCCCACCCACACCCCTCCACGCCCCGTGGCGGCGGCGGCGCCGTCTTACCTGCCCTTTACATAACGGCTTAGGCGAGACAGCGCCGCCGCAGCCGCCCCCGCCCCCGGCTGGCCGCGTTCGGGGCTGAGGGGATGCCGGAGCTCGGGCGAAGGAGGGAGGGAGGGGCCACGTGGATGGCGGCGCATGCCTTGCGGAGGTTGTTACGTCATTGACATCGAAATGCCAACCGGAGAAGAATCGTTTTTTGTTGTTTTTTTTTTTGTTGAAAACATTTGAAGAGATGGATTTCAAAATAGTCTAAGTCAGAATTTCTTTCCAAGAGCTGATTTTTTTAATATCCTTGAATAAATGTCTAATAGCATGCGGGATGGCGGCGCAAGCCTTGCGAAGGTTGTTACGTCACTGACATCGAAATGCCTGCCGGAGGAGAATAGTTTTTTGTGGAAAACATATTAAAACATTTAAAGAGGTGGATTTCAAAATAGTCGGAGTCAGAATTTCTTTCCAAGAGCAGGTTTTTTAATATCCTTGAATAAATGTCTAATAACATGCGGGATGGCGGCGCAAACCACGCGGAGGTTGTTATGTCTTTGACATTGAAATGTCAGCCGGAGAAGAATCGTTTTTTTGCTTCGTTGAAAACATATTAAACCATTTGAAGAAGTGGATTTCAAAATAGTCAAAGTTAGAATTTCTTTCCCAGAGCAGTTTTTTTCAATATTCTTGAGTAAATGTCTAATGACATGCGGGATGGAGGTGCATGCCTTGCGGAGGTTGTTACATCATTGACATCGAAATGCCAGCCGGAGAATAATCGTTTTTTTTTTTGTTCAAAACATTTGAAGAGGTGGATTTCAAAATAGTCTAAGTCAGAATTTCTTTCCAAGAGCAGGTTTTTTTATATCCTTGAATAAATGTCTAAGGAATTGTGAAAGACATTTTTTCGGCACAATAACTTTGCGATTAATCAATTTTTCGAAAGTGTATCTAAATGATTAGATGCATCTATGACTTACAAATATTTCTTTTTTAGATACACTTAGCACAATTTGAAATCCACATTTTCATTTCGTAATCAAAGTAAAATGGGCTAGAAGTTAAAAATGCATATTTTTATTTATTTTAAATACCTAACTTTTATAACGACGTAACATTTTAATTATAAAATACCGAACCAGTGTGTACGTGAAAATGTTAATTTATGATCCTTTTTAGCACCAGAACTAAGTTTACGAAATGTCTCTTTCTTCTTACCCTTCATTTAAAAACCCAATATCCCAAATATTCCCATGATTAAATAATCAGAGTTATTATCAAAATTTGTGTGTTGTAGCGGCGACGCGGGGCGGGTGTTCTAGAGCGTAGAGGTGCTGTGAGAGGATCTGGAAAGTCCGTGTCCGAGTTGGCAGGAAGCTGACGGGAAATGGGGGATCCGAGGAAAATCCCTGCGCGACGCCTCCTTTTCGGCGAAAAGACCTTGGAGGGTGAGAGTCCAACGTGTGTCCGGAGAATGAGGGTTGAGGATTCTTGACCTCGTTTGAAGAAACTCTCAAAGTGTTTCGTATGTACATTTACTCCTTTCAGAATATCGCCGCCACGTAATGACGACTTTGTACCTGATATTTTTGACGAATACGACGTTTTGACTCATAGTAACTTTCCATTCCCATATATACAGTACATTAAACCAGATTTCAAATCAAATTTCTAGAAAACTAAATATAAAGAAAATGACACAGTAGTTTCCTATTCATTTTTGCGTAGGTATCCTTATAATGCACTTCCAAATTTTGAATGTGCTCTCTTGTAAAATTTGTGCAGTAAAATAGTACCCGGTAATTCTGAAGCTGTGATAAATCACTGCGAGGATAGACATATTAAACTTACGTAAATGAGCTGGTGTATCATTTCCACATTGTATTTCTTTACCTACAAGGCTAAACAAATTTGCATGTATTGATTTCCTTCATCAGATCGCTCATTTGCATTTTAACTAAATTTATGTTACTCTCTCTACTCACTTCATTTCTCTGTAATAATTATCGTATATTATGTTATACATAAAATAAACTATATAATATTGATGCTTGAAAACTGATATTAACAGTTGCTAGTCCACTTGGGATTCAATCCATCAGATTAAACTGAAATTAAAATGTTCATTCCAGGAGTTGCTATCCTATCACATTCTTGGTTGATGACACACAGTATTAAAATGCATTAAGTAATTTTTAAAATACTTCAGATTTAGTTTTTGAGAAATGCATTTTTCGGAAATAAATTGAACAAAAGCGGAAAAAATAAGGGATTCCTCTTGAATTTTGATATAACCTCGTTTTAATTAGTGTACACAATTATTGTATATTTTATGTCCTCAGTTAATTTAGTTTTTAATTCTTTATATAATGATAAAACATCTAGAGATTTTCAAATTGTTCAAACTCTTCAGAGAGATTCGTTAGCTCGTCATATCTGAGATTATTTTCTTTCGTATTCCACCTAACAAAAAGAACAACTCCGATATCTGTAAATCTCTTTGTGTGAACGTTCAAATCAAGACTAGAGAAGATATTCTCAGACGCGATTTTTTTATTAGACATCATTCTCATACATTTCTGCGGCTAATCATTGCTTTCAATGAAACGTGCTTTAAATGTTTTTTCATGAGGTCGTAAAGCATGTTTGCATTATACTGCAATCGTATTACAAAAGGCATCATTTTTCAAATTTAATCTTCCGTGAAAAATACAGAAAGAACATTAATATGAAAATAAATATTGATTTTTTTGTATTTATTTCTCAAAATAAATATTTTCTTGCTACCTGTAGTATATTTTAAATATATTTGGATACTTTTTTTTACGTTTCACGATATTATGAAAGAGTACGCACTTTATATGAGAATACGCACATTTGAGATTCTTATGTTCGTACTTTTTGGTTGTTTAAATAATATGGAGTTATTTTTGGTATATTATTATGTATATTAATGTTTTGTCTTTAGTATCTTTCAAGGGGTGTGGCTTGACAATCACGTCCTTATATCACAGCAGAAATATTTCCTAAAGCACGGGGAATAAGCTTTCTGTCATTTCCTCGACCTTTGGGAGACGGTGAGGATAGAACACAGAACTAATATTTCAAAATATTTTGAAAAGTTTAAAATAAAGTTTTACATATTCTATTATATCGTAATTTTCATTAATGGTTTTAAATATCGTACTGATTACTCAGTCACAGGGTGGGCAGTGAACTCATGAAATCTCAGCTCGAGACTGTTAAAAACGGTTTGGCACAATCCCACCAAGCTTTGAACAATGCAATCAATCATACGACGTTTCGGCGATCCCCTTTCCCACAAACAAGTTATATACAAACCATTTTCAACTTTAATTTCATTAATCGTTTTAAATATCGTATTGATTTCTCAGTGTCTCGCATAAAGAAAAGCCGGAAGAACAAAAAACCTTGTTTCTAGAACAGCCTGACCCTGCACAGTAATGGGTTAGAGTAGGCCACAAACCAACGACACCTCAGCTCAAGATTGTTGAGAACAATTCGTCAGAACATCACAGCGCTTTAAACAACGCAGTCAATAATACAACGTTTCGATGATATCCTCTCCTCCAAACATTTGTCTATATACCATTTTCATCTTAATTTTCATTAATAGTTTGGAATCTCGTACTTATTTCTCAGTTCCAAGAAACAAAACAAGAGCCTCAAAAAGTAATAATACTGTTTCGTCAATGGCCTGAACATGTGCAATAACGGGACGAAGTAGACACTGAATCCACAAAACGTCAGCTCATGAATGTTGACAACAATTTGTCAAAAGCTCACTCCGCTTTAAACAACGCAATCAACCATACGAAGTTTCGGCGATCGACACTCCTGCAAACAAGTTTTCCCTTCCCCTTGTTCTGGAAACTGCCTGGCTCTGCACAGTAACGGAAAAGAGTAGACAGTGAACTTACGAAACCTCAGCTCAAGAATGTTGAAACCAATTAGTCAGACTCCCACTTCGCTACAAACAACGCAATCATACGACGCTTCGGATACCTCCCCTCCCCCAAACAAGTTCCAATTTTTTTCCTAATTTTCTTTCCCCTTTACTACGTTTTCCTTCAACTGCCTGACATCACGCAGTAACGAGTCAGAGTAGACAACTCTAAACTAAACGAACGAAACAAACACTCAGCTCAAGACCGTTGAGACCAATTCGTCAGAATCCCACTTCGCTTTAGACAAGGCAGTCAATCATAGGACATTTCGGCTACCTCCTCACCTCCTTGTTAAATTTTCTTTCCCCCTCACCCCTCTTTTTTCTAATGCCTGACCTTTCGCAGTAACGAGTCACAGTAGACAACGAACTAAACCAACGAAACGAAACCTCAGCTCAAGAACGTTGAGACCAATTCGTCAGAACCCCACTTCGCTTTAAACAACGCAATTAATCACACGACATTTCAGCTATCTCTCCTCCCACAAACAACTTCCACTTTTTCCCCTAATTTTCTTTCCCTCTTACTCCTTTTTCCTTCAACTGCCTGACTTTGCGCAGTAACGAGTCAGAGTAGACAACAAACTAAACCAACGAAACGAAACCTCAGCTCAAGAACTTTGAGACCAATTCGTCTGAATCCAACTTCACTTTAGACAACGCAATCAATCATACGATTTTTCGGCTATATTACCTCCCGCAAACAAGGTCCATTTCCCCCCATCATTTTCTTTTGCCCTTACCCATTGTTTCTTCAACTGTCTGACCTTGCGCAGTAACTGGTCAGAATAGACAACGAACTGAACGACCCCTCAGCTCAAGAACGTTGAGACCAATTGGTCAGAACCCCACTTCGCTTTAAACAACGCAATCAATCACATGACATTTCATCTATCTCCCCTCCCGCAAACAAGTTCATTCTTACCCCTTTTTCCTTCAACTGCCTGACTTTGCGCAGTAACGGGTCAGAGTAGGCAACGAACTAAACCAACGAAACGAAACCTCAGCTCAAGAACGTGGAGACCAATTGGTCAGAATTCCACTTCGCTTTAAACAACGCAATCAATCACACGACGTTTCGGCGATGGGGCCTCGCGCAAACAAGCGCATTTTTGCGTGAGTACCACCGTCCGCTGCGCTCATCGCCACTTCGCCACACCCGCGGCGGCGCTCCCGCACGCGTTATTTCCCCATTACACCGATGCCTGTTATTTTTCACAATAACAGTGTTTTCCCTGTGCTCCGCGCATGTGAGAAAGCAAATACTAAGGAGGCGGTGCAGCGACGAACAATTCATTCAGGTTTCTCTCGCATGGTTCCGCAGTGTTTGTTTTTCCAGCCCGCGTTGTACACAAGCGGAGCGTTCCCATCACGGCAAAACGCCCGCGCGCTTTGTGGACGACATCAACAAACACTGGCGGCGGCGGGGGTGGAGAGAACGGCGGGAGTGACCGGGGCGGCAGGGACGGCGGGGGCGGAGGCAAGCTGTAGTAATTGGAAGTCACACGGAGGAGTGAGCAAGAAAAGAACGCCTCGCAGGATATTCGCGTGTCTGATGAGCGGTTATGACTCGGTTCGTTTGAACGTTTTCGCCAGGGATGAGTGGTTACTCTGGGTTGATTCGTTCTCAGTTTGTTTGATGGTGGTTGTTAGGTGGAAAAGTGTCTGACGGTTTAAGGAAGTGATTACCGATGAGGAAGGTTCTCTGGAAATTTTTTTTGGTGTCAAGAAAAATAATGTATCAAAATCATTCAGCGTTTCAGCTTCATTCTTCTAGTAAAACGCGCATTACTTGGTATTATCTGAATTATCAATGATAATAAGCTATAAACGTTTTTGAACAGGAAATCAATATTATTTTCTTCTTCTGTCCTTATATTAAATAAAATTTATTTATTTGAGTTGACTGTTCCACACTTTAATCTAAATAAGGGGGAAAGTATATTGTTTACAATTCATGGTAACTTTATTTCTATTAAATGATATTTTAATTTTATTGTGACATTTTGCTGAAAAGGAAAATTTTCTACTAGCAACTATTGTACTTCATTTTCGTACGATTTATGTTCAGTTTTACGAAAGTGACTTCGTATCATATATGTTTCAAAATTGTTATGTGCGCCGATTCTGGAATGCGTACAAGATTGCTGAAGTTCAGGGAGTTTGGGATCTTAATTAGGTTGTTCTTTTCCTTCCAATTTCTTTTCCCTATATCCATAATACAGGTTATTGCTGCGACAAGAAAAATGTTTTTCTAGTTAAAATAATTACTAAGTAACAAAATGCGTCATTATTACTATTATCATCATTATTACTCTCATTCTTAATTTTATTATTTTACCGACAGTTGATACGTGCTCTCGTCTTCAACACGCAATAAAAAACTTCACGTGCGACCCACTCCGCCGTGAAAGTCGTTCGTTCGTATCGATACCTGCGCAGTAGGAGGTGGCGATTAAGAATACAGCGATATCGCGCGGGAGGCTCTCCCATGTTTTACGCCTCTTTTACGAGTCTCCCCGCGCGTGTCCATGCGTCGTGGCAGGGAGACGGGGTAGAAGGCGAGAGGACTGGGACGGGGAGCTGGGACGAATGGGCAAGTGAAGAGTGGAAGGCCCAGGAGCGGTCGGTTTTAGCAGGGGTCCCAACGACGTCGATTGATTGAATTTTTCGTATTTGTAGGTGCCTCAACTTCTATTACCATTGATATCGTAAGTGTAGTACACGTTTTTGTCACAGGAGGTGACGGTGCTCTTTTCCCGCTAGGTCCGGCGTGGTCCTACACGTCGACTTGCAAGGTTTCCCTATTTAAATATCTCTCACTACCTGGGTACAGTGTAAGCTGGAACAACATATAAGCTTCTTCTCGAGACACCGGCTGAAATTGCCCAAGATAACTGGCTAGTGAAGAATATATGGTTGCCGTCGGGACCTCCCAGAGACATTCCAATGCCATTAGTTGACGTATTGAGCCACCTAGGCCGGTACATTGGTGTCCAAAACCAACTTCCTGGAGGTCGATGAAATTCTGTAGGGGTCAGTGATGTTGCCGATTGTGGTTCGGGAATCGAATATGTAATTTAGTTTAATTGGTTTAATGAAGATGAAGATATCATTGATTATAAACCATTAATTAAAGTTGACAATTCATTATTTTTAAATAATGTTTCAAAACGTTCAATAATACATTACAATTTTACTTCGGTTTTTGAATTTCACATCCTATTCATGAATGAAAATGAAACTTTTTTGTAATTAGAATGTGTTATTTGTTTCTGAAAACGTGTTTATGTCTGTAAAATTAAGTTATAATAGTACAATAATAGTGAAACATTAATCTAAAAACTATTTTTAAATGTTTTGTAAGTATTTTTTACCTTTTTATTTTGCTATCATGAAGTCATTTATATGGAATTATTTGTGTTGTGATTGTGTTGGTTTTTGTTCGTTGTACATTATTAAAAAAACTATCAAAATGGGCCAATTAAGAGCATCATTATTTCAAAAGTAATCGATGCAAGAAAAGAGTTAGGAATCCTCGGGCTAGATGGACCCTTAAACAAGTAAGCGCGACTGTCCGGTCCTCCGTGGCGGCTCTCTGAAACATTGAGCGACTTTGAAAAAATAAAGGCATGCGACGGTAATGGGTTAGAGGCATCAACCGCTCGCCCCACTGCCCCGCCCTCAACGACCCGAAGCACTCCGCCGAGCGTGTCTGGGTAGTCTCCACGTCTGGCGTGTCTAGGTCAGTAGTTCGGTCGCGGATATTCTGGAGGAAAAATAATTTTTAAGGATTTTTCTCTACGTTTTCAGTTTATCAAGCTTCTAATCACACCCAAAAATTAACAGTATTTTACATCGTAATTATTATAATTATCATCGACTATTCTTTTTAATTTGAATTATCTCTTATCAGGTTTAGAACACAAGAAAGTGTTGACAATAATGAAAATATCCTTCTATGTAATATCTTCCAGGGAGAGTTGGCTGGTTTTCATGAGAACCACCCTCGAAAACAAAAACAGTTTCACGGTGTTTTTTTCGCTTTCGTTTTTGTACATTGAGATTTAAAAACAACTGTTTGGTGATGGCGCAATTCTGGCTTCAGATTCGGATTCAGCGCGTCGACGTACGCAGGGAAACTTGTTTCAAGTCTTTGGGTCTGACAACTTTTGTGTGGCTGTGTTCGTAACTGAGCTAAAACTAGAAAAACCAGAGAAAATTTGTTCTATAACGTACTCACCATTACTAATCAATGACAACATTGCATGGCAGATGTTGCCGACGTACCTACAGATTGTCCTCAAATGTTCATCTCACATTGCTTCCTGGACACATCTTGCTTGTTCTATAGTAACTTTAGTGATTTGCTGTCATATATTTGTGTATACATGTTAGTGCAGCACCCCGTCTTGGATTTGATTCACATACTCCTTACTGATTGTACTGAATGTTATGGAGCTCGTAATCCTTTCTGTTTCCGAAACAGCGCTTGTCGGTGCCTTTCGCAGTGTTTAACGTCCATTCGGTTGATTAATAGATCGTCAATGATTCCAAGCGCGTAAACGACTGAGGTCATTAATCCCTTAAGAATAGTGCATGTTTCTTCATCGGAAGATTGCAATGATTTCCCCCGCTGGTTGGCGAGATCCGGCGCCGACTTACCGTCGACTAGCGGGCTTTTTCCCAGCCTAGACAAGCTCTAAGCCTCCGACCGGTCTCCCGGTATGTGTGGTAGTGTAGTGCATGTTAGTGTAAGTGTATGTAAGGGGTGAAGATAGAACAAGAAAGAGGAAGGAGAGATTGCACACAGTCCGTGGCCCGTTTGTTAGGGTACTGCTCTGGCATTCGCCTGGTGTTGATCGGAGAAACCACGTAAAACTATCGATCAGAGTGGCCGGCTTCTAGAATTGTCCTCCAGACAGCGACTGAATTCGACCAAGCTAGTGTCGAACCTAGGACCTCCCGGTCAGAGGCACTGCAGTGACATCAGTTGATGCGTAGAGCAACCTCTCCCGTTAACGACCATTCGGAAAGTTCAGTTGTCTCTGGACATAAACTAACAAAGTTGCTTCATTCTTCAGAATTCGGAGGAAATTGCTGTAGCACAGATTTATATACGATGGACAATTGATGTAATTCCTCATGTTCTAACGCAGGTGATGCCAAGAATTTATTTGTTGTTTCCTCTTTTCACATTCTCGAATACTATGATGGTGTTTGCTTTCCAATATTTATTTTATCTTCAGGTTATCACAGGTCATTCGTTGCACTTTCTCTTAGTTATTGCCCGCCTCTTATTTGTCCGTTACTATTCGTACATGGCTGTCCGTAGACGGCGCGTCCTAGTCACAGATACACAGATACAAATCATTCTGAGGGAGGTCGCAGCATGCCAGCCAAAATCTGTGCCTAGGAAGCGGTGTCTTCGTACAGACAAGTTGATACTGACTCCAGCCACGGAAGCCAAAACTTTCTTTAGTTATCCGTTGATGTAGGATTCCGCTTACTTTCCTTTGCGAGCACCACATTCTTTTGTATAATTCACAATAAATTAGCTATCTTTTCTCGTATTATCGGGCGCTGCAGTTGCTGAGTAACATGGTTTCAATAATGGAATGCTTTATTTTTCTTCAGCTACAAATTATCCGCAAGTTGCTGACCACTACTTTCAAATCCACGCTCTATGTGCAGTGTTGTCGCGTCTGCTATCAGGAATGAAAGTTATTGATGCATTCCGTGACCCTTGCAATATTCTCACTTTTAACGATTCGATACATTATGCTTTACTTCTCGCGAAGACGATGATTAGCTGTGAATATATCAATTGAATTTTAGAACGGCGTACACACCATTTCGTGCCCATCCTCCCAACCGTATTCATTCTAGCGATGTCACATTCTCTTTCCTTTCCTAATATTGCATTCACCATCTACAAAGTCAGCCAACAAATTAGCGAGAGCACAATTGTTGTGGTACGCCGTCTGAGCTTCTACAACTGAAATCAGTAGTTTGAGCTCAGCACTCGTGCAATGTCAATATCAGTCGCAGGGTTTGTTGTTTGCAGTTAGTTAACTTCACTACGACCTTTGCTGCAAGTTAACCTCTCGTCCCTTACCTCGCCTTGCACATCGCAACGTGCAATATAGTCTAATAGGAAGCAATGTAGTCTTCAATAAGGAAGGAATGTTACCGCTGCACTTTTGTTCCTGGAAAAGTCCTTACGTTTAACGAATCCAGAAATGCTGCTATACTTCTCTGAAATACAAAACTCGTAAATGCATATGAAGACTGATGATAACATCCATCGCTTATAGTGCTAAGTTATCCGTTGCAATGATGCCACACTCGCTTTCCTCTACTAGTTTTGCATTCGCAATCTGGAGAGACTACTAATAAATTCGCAACCTCCTAGCTATTCTGGTTTACCGTCTCCGTTTCTGCAACAACTCAGAGTGCGGTGTCTATTGCAGTCGACGGGGTATTTGCTGTGTGTTCACCTCACTACGACCTCTGTCAAATTATCCTCACATCCATGGTATCTCCTTGCAATGTAACTTTTGCGTTGAGAAAGGAAAGTTACCGCTGCACGCCATGTTCCTTGAGATAATCTCCTTTAGAAAATCTAGGCACTATGCTGCACATCTCTGAAATACAGCTTCCAAATTGTTTGATGGCTGATGGTGATATTTATCCCATTCGGTGTTTGTCTTCCCTACGTTAACCTTTGTAGTTCCCTCTACTATTATTGCGTTCGCCATCTGGAGAGTTTATCAATCAATCCGCAACCTCCTAGCTGTTCTTGTTCACCGTCTCTTCTTACGCAACTACATAGAGTGCGGTGTCGATTCCAGTCCAAGGAGCCCCATTTGCTGTGCGTTCACCTCACTGCGACCTCTGCTTCAAATTATCCTCACATCAATGGTCTCTTCTTGCAATGTAGTAACTTTTGCGTTGAGAAGGAAAGTTGTCGCTGCACGCCGTCTCGTTTGAAAAGTCCTCTCCTTTAGAAAATCTAGGCACTGTGCTTCTCATCACTGAAATACGACAGCTTGTAAGTTGTTTTATGTCTGATGATGACATTTAGCCCATTCGGTGTTTGTTCTCCCTACATTAACCTTGGTAGTTTCCTCCACTATTACTGCATTCGCCATCTGGAGAGTATCAATCAATTTGCAACCTCCTTGCTGTTCTGGTTCTCCGTCTCTTCTTACGCAACTACATAGAGTGCGGTGTCGAATCCAGTCTGAGGGCCCCATTTGCTATGCGTTCACCTCACCGCGACCTCAGCTTCAAATTATCCTCACGTCCACAGTCTATTGCCCACGCGTTGGCGACGAGCGTGCGGTGCGGACAGCGAGGAAGCAAGGTAATTGATGCTTGGTAATTGACCTCTGCGTCAAATTCTCCTCACATCCATGGTCTCTCCTTGCAATGTAACGTTTGCGTTGAGAAAGGAAAGTTATCGCTGCACGCCGCATCCCTTGAGATAATCTTCTTTAGAAAATCTAGGCACTATGCTGCACATCTCTGAAATACGACAGCTTGTAAGTAGTTTGATGTCTGATGGTGACTTTTATCCCATTCGGTGTTTGCCCTCCGTACGTTAACCTTTGTAATTTCCTCTACTATTATAGCATTCGCCATTCGGAGAATCTACCAATCAATTTGCAACCTCCTTGCTGTTCTAGTTCACCTCCTCTTCCTCTGCAACTACAGAGTGCGGTGTCGATTCCAGTCCAAGAGCCCCATTTGCTGTGCGTTCACCTCACCGCGACCTCTGCTTCAAATTATCCTTACATCAATTGTCTCTCCTTGCAATGTAGTAACTTTTGCGTTGAGGAAGGAAAGTTGTCGCTGCACGCCGTCTCGTTTGAAAAGTCCTCTCCTTTAGAAAATCTAGGCACTATGCTTCACATCACTGAAATACGACAGCTTGTAAGTTGTTTGATGTCTGATGATGACATTTAGTCCATTCGGTGTTTGTTCTCGCTACATTAACCTTGGTAGTTTCCTCCACTATTACTGTATTCGCCATCTGGAGAGTATCAATCAATTTGCAACCTCCTTGCTGTTCTGGTTCTCCGTCTCTTGTTACGCAACTACAGAGAGTGCGGTGTCGATTCCAGTCCAAGGGCCCCATTTGCTGTGCGTTCACCTCACCGCGACCTCTGCTTCAAATTATCCTCACGTCCACAGCCTCTTGCCCACGCGTTGGCGACGAGCGTGCGGTGCGGACAGCGAGGAAGCAAGGTAATT
The DNA here is from genome assembly GCA_031308135.1 of Acheta domesticus. Classification (NCBI taxonomy): domain Eukaryota; kingdom Metazoa; phylum Arthropoda; class Insecta; order Orthoptera; family Gryllidae; genus Acheta; species Acheta domesticus. The sequence goes on from JAHLJT010009355.1 coordinate 124,913,979, forward strand.
GATGCAGGGCGCGCCTCTTGAAAGCGCGCGCGGGCCGAGCGCCCGTCAAAGGATTTCCGCGCTCAGATGCCCCCGAGACGCGGCGGGATTGGACGCGCAAGTGGGCTGCGCAACACAGAAGGCCGCTCGCCACTCGCCGCTGCGTCGTTTCCGATTTCAAAGTGCTCCGGAGAAAATTAGCTATTAGACGAAGTAATATTTGAGGAAAGGAAAAGTGGATTCCGGTTAATTGGATTATGACAAGCCTGGTAATTGTAGGCTACGGCAAGCTGATGGGTTATTTACGCAAGATTTGGTATATAGCATTTAGATGATATGACTGTGGTTGGGTTTTGACTTAGGAAAGAAGTGTAAGTCAAGAAATCAAATGTTAGAAGACAAGCAGCAAATGGGTAAGTCAGAGACCTCACACGCCATCTTAGAAGGGATGTAGATTCTAAATAACTTTTTTAGGAACTTATTGGCTTTACCAAATCATAGGTTCTTATTGCCTTTTCAAACGCGAAAAAAAATTCAATTTTTTTGTAACTTAAAATTGTAGGGATATATCTAACTGCAATAACTTATTGTATCGTTATTATACCGTATGGCATCAGTATTTCATTTTTTTCGAGTTTTTTGTAAATAACTTCCATACGGAGGACTGCCTTGCTACAAAATGAATTCTGTGGAGTGGGTGGGGGTCAAATGGCGTGAAGCATTTAAGGCTATTGAAAAGTGAAGTAGAATGGAGGGCATGATAAATAGAGATAAAGAAAAATGAAATAAGTTGTGTCATTTTATTTACATCAAGTCACTAATTTGTATAAAAAAATTTTAGTAATATTACATTTTTCTCTCATATACCCTTGATTATCTAATTCGATTTTTTCTTCTTGTTATTTTGATTATGTGAACTAGCCATCTTGCACCATGCTTCCAAAAAAGGTGTGAGGTAATTACCGCATAATTAATTATCACGATTTTGCGTGAATAATTTTGAAAGTTTATTACGTGTATTGTGACTATTCAATTGGAACATGTCAACTGCACCACTAATATCATCAAAACTGATTTGCGATTTTAAAAAATTATATTGGATATGTAACGTACGTTTTAGGACATGTAGGAACATACTTTTAAAATAATTTGGAAATTCAGTTCCAATAAAATAACTTGTCGTTTATCTCTGTTTAATTTTTTCAAAAATATTTACATGTCATTTGTAATTACCTTTCATTATTCCGTGGTCACCCTTTCGCGGTCACCTGTACCCGCTAATCATTCCATGCTCATCCCTCCACGCTCACCCCTCCGTGATCATCCCTCCACGCTCATCTCTCCACGCTCACCTCTCTACGCTCATCCCTCCACGCTCATCCCTCCACGCTCACCTCTCCACGCTCATCCCTCCACGCTCACCCCTCCACGCTCATCCCTCCACGCTCACCCCTCCACGCTCATCTCTCCACGCTCATCCCTCCACGCTCACCTCTCCACGCTCACCTCTCCACGCTCATCCCTCCACGCTCACCCCTCCACGCTCACCCCTCCACGCTCACCCCTCCACGCTCACCTCTCCACGCTCATCCCTCCACGCTCACCTCTCCACGCTCATGCCACCACGATCATCTCTCCACGCTCTATCTCTCAACGCTCATCTCTCGACGTCCATCCTTTACGCTCATCCCTCTACGCTCATCCCTCCACGCTCACCCGTCTAAGTCACCCGTCCATATCCACCAGTCCACACTCGCACGTCCACACTCACACGTCCACACTCACACGTCCACACTCACACATCCACGCCCGCCCGTCCACACCGCCCACTCTCGCTAATAGTCGCCCGCCGGCCTACATCTGTTCACATCCGCCTCCGCCCGCGCGCCCGGGGCGAGGCGGGCGGCGTAACGAGAGCCGACAGACGAACGGCGGAGCGGCGCGCGACGTGGCAGGCCGGGGGGCGGGGGCGGGGGCGCGGGCGGCTGCCGACTCCCAGTATGAATTTTATGGCGACCGGCGCGCCGCGGCGCGAGCGGACGAGGAGTTAACTATGCATGCGCGGACGCCGCGCGGGCGGCGGCACGGCCATGCGCGAGGCCGAAGGGGGAGAGGGCGCTGGCCGACACGATGGATGGAGTGCGGACGCACTCGCGGCTCAGCTGCCTGGCGGAAGGATCCGCGAGATGAATGCGGTGAGGAGCAGAGTTCGGGTGCTCGTCGAAAGACGTTTTTTGCGCGAAATAAATCTATCCCTTGCGCACCTCTTAGAAAATGATGCCATGAAGAAATGTACAGAAAATATATTATTTTTGAAAAGTTTTTTTATTGGATTTAACATTTTGTGAGTTGTAGGAGCTGCATTAAATATTGAGATGGTTCAGTGTATGTTATAGTGCAGGTGAATATATTGTTGAATTGTCCGTAAAACTTAAAATAATTTGCAAGAAAATATTTCACAACGTCCTTGTAAAAGGAACTTGAAATTATACTCTTACAATTTTATCACGAAACCAGGTACTTCCATTATCAATTAAAAAAACCTTTGTTCTAAAACATGATTCATGGAACTTAAGTTTCCATACTATTTTCTTGAAATAATTCGACAAGCTTGCTCTTTGGGCTTCAGTGAGTATTATTGCCACTCTTAAAAGACTCTGCTATAACCACCCTTCAAGATCACGTACTATACTCGGGGCCTTGATCACGGAATGCTTTCTTATGCGAGGCTACTGGGCTCACAAACCGAAGAGCTTATTTCCAAAATGACATATGATGTCCTCTACTTTTACGATTAAATAGTATACAATTCTACAGATGCTGCAAATATTGTGGTCTAAAATTACGTTTCTCTTGTGTTAAACGAAATCTGTTGAAACCTTCCTTGAACTAAATAGCAGAATATAAATACTTTCTCTTTCTTACAAATGTGTTTCATGGGAACACATCCTTTGGAAAGTAAACAATTCAATCGTTATTTTAGCTGATGGATCAACCGTGCATCTGATTGTGGGTGGGGGATTGGAGACCACAATGGAACCGTGGAGTGTCCTATCAATACCAGACGAATGCCGAAGAAAAACCCAAGACGTGGGGTACTGAGCACGCGTATTCTTTCCTTCTTCATTCCTGTCTTCTCCTCTTCCGTTACACACGGTTATAATTACATGCGCTACACTACTACCCATTTTAGGACTCCGGACGGTACTTGGAGCTTATTTCGGCTGGGTGGTTACCCCGGTGGGGTAGATAGCTGGGGCAAGTTACACCGTAAGTCCACGTGAATTATCTCAAGTGCCAGCGAGGAAAGCAACTCGTCCACCTCTCGGGATGTGAGAAACTCTAAACTAATGCGAGTGATGACCGTAGTTGATGCGCCTGAAGGGAATTTTCACACACCCGCTTTCCCCAATACCCATCACCATATCCACCACCGCCTCCACCACCATCACCACGTCGACCGTCATAATCTCTACCGCCTCCACCATCTATCACTATCACCACCACCACTACCATCACCACCATTATAACTACCATCACCTCAACTACCACAACTACCATCACCACCACCACTACTACCACTTTCACCGCCACCACCACTGCCACTATCACTACCTCCACCAGTGATACTTCTACCAACATCACTACCCTCATCACCACTACTAACACCACTACCACCACCACCAGCAACATGACCACCACTTCGACAACTGCCCCCACCATCATCACTGCCACCTCGGCCCATGCCGACGCTGCCGACGCCTGTCGGATCGCATCGACGTCCCCCGTCGCTTGGGAGGCTCGACCGGACCCTCGCCCCTGCCACCCACACCCTGCTTCTCCCCCATGCCCCATGGGGGCGAACCGACGCGCGGCCTCAAATGCACCGCGAAGGCTATTCACAACAGCCACAAGACACTTTCTCCGGGAGATACCTTCTCTCGGAAAGCCTCCGATTCTAGCGATGCACGCTGCAAAGTTTTGATGCGAGTGTTTTTGTATTTTTTTTCTTCGATCGCTTTGCTTTTGGCGTTGTTGTTGGTGCTTTCACTTTATTTTTTGTTATTTAAGGTCGCATCAACGCCTAGGTCATTAGCGACCACTATTGGCTTTCACGTTATGGTGTGTGGATGAAACGATATGGTGACGATAGAGGGGAAAGACAAACACACAGAACCATGCCCGAGGCGGGACTCGAACCCGCGAACCCTCGGTCCGAAATCACTACAGTGCTACTGCTTTAGCGATCTCTCCCACGGGGTCGACGCTTTGATTTTATTTGTTAGTCTCATTTTTTTTAAATATAAGTATGAAAGAGATTTTATGTATGATGCTATAGTCGGCCACATGAATTACAAGGGTTTGTGTCACCCTGCGTGACCTACTACCCACACATAATCTTGTTCTACCAGGGAGAACAAGTCCCCGGGATTGATCCGTGAGCAATTGCTCTTACCGTATCCCCCCGCGACGGTGCGTAAGTACGCCGACAGGCTGGTAATCAGAACAGGATGGTACCCAGTTAGCCTTCACGACAATCTCCCTATACAATACCTGGGTTAGATAAAAGGGTTGGATAAATATAATGAGGGTTGGATAAAAAGTAATGAGAAGTGTTTTTTCTCTGAACTGACTTTATTGACAGAGGTTTTACATTCACACATCTTCAATACAATCGCCTCCGTTATGAATGACCTTTTGCTAAATGTTAGGAAGGCTTCGCACATCATTTGCGCGTCTCTTTATGTTAATATTCCACATTGACCGCCCTAGAAAAATGAATAATTTCTTCTCTGGTATTGTTCCGGGTTCTTCGCAGCGGTTTGGACATTTTTCTGAAAATTTCATAATTAAAGAGACTAATATCCGATGAGGAAGCTGGATGTTCCATAATTTCCCATTGTCAGCGGCGCAAGAGTTCTTCACGTGTGGTCGTCCTGCTCGGGGGTTATCCTTCACATCATCTCTGCCTAATCTGAACGCTTTAACCCATCGTGCAACAGTGGAGTATGGCAACGCTGCATCACCACATGCTTCACACAGTTCCTGAAAATATACGTACTTACTCCGAACATATGCCACTTCAGTTTTGAAGCTCGAACGTTGCTGTACATTTGCAAACATGACGTTAGGGCGCTTGCAATATTGCTATGAAGTTCAACGATTTACACACTGCAGTAGAGTGTCAGAGTAATGTTCCCACTCGCTGCACACACTCGTCTAATAGTCCTGCCTTTTGACACGAAAGATGGCAGCAGGTCTACTCACCGGCCTTAAGTTACAACAATATTCTCGTTACTTTTTATCCAACCTATGTACCTATTCAAATGTTCTTAGCAGTGTAAAATATCAACAAATTATTTATACTTTAATTTATTTTTTCTTGTTTAGTTTAGCAGTTTTGATGGTAATTATGTTGGAGAGTTGATTATAATTCGTAACATATTATTATTTTACTGAATGCAATCCAGAATCCCTTACCTTATTATTTTACGTTTTATTATTAATTGAAACGATGAACAAATGAAGTAGTGGTAAAACAATACGCACTTTCTCGCCCATATTTTCACGCAAAATTTCGCGAAAAGTACACAAATTTTCGAAATTTTGTACATGACCTTATTTCAAAATCTATTTTTAAGGAACACATTTCATTAAGGGAGAAAATCTTTATTTTTAATATTTTAGTTGTAGGAAAACTTAGAAAACATTTTGAATTGTTTGCAATTTTCGAACAATCCGAGTTTTCAACGAACAAGAGACCTACACTATTCTCTGAAACGTCCTTCACACTATCCAACAACAAAACATAATCAAAAACGATGGAGAATTTTTTCAAATTTGGAAAATATCCCAGGGTAGTCGTATAAAGTACCCCCAAGAATGAAAATATCGGTTTCAAATTCAAGGGGCCGCGATATCAGCCAGATCAATTGAGGAATATCGATTTCGAAGAAAATCGCGTAAACGGTTTAGCCGCTAGTCTTGTTCACAGACAGATAGACAGAGAGATGGACAGACGGTTTGCTGGCATTCTATTTTTTGGTATCAAGGACCCACAAAACATTTATTCTGGCTACATCACGTGACAGCCAATTTTTTTCTAAATTTAGGAACTGGATTTGTCCACTTTTCCGTTAGCAGAGCCCCGTAATAGGAGTTTTCTGATGGAAATTTGGCAGTTTTTTCGCGCAGCATTTCATAATTTTCTCTCTACCTCGTAGCGAGAAAGTAAAAACACAATCTTCATTGTAAAAATAATAATGGCATAATGCATAAGAAATAAGGCATAAGAAATAATTCCGTCCCGGAAAGATTGAAGGGCAATGCCTTTGGAGAAGCACTTACTAAAGTTGTAGATAGTCAAATTAAGCTGTATTTAGTTCTTTTCTGTATTGACAGTTTTCCAACGGTAAAAGTTTCCAGGATTGTGAAGAGAGTAAAAAAATATTAAATACGAATATTTTCATTCTCGTTTTTACAGGTGGAAGAGAAAAGATAATTAAATACAGGTATTTCTAAAATATATCTGGAATTTCCAATATCAAGTGAAACATTCAGGAAACAAAGTTATCGGTAAAATGAACACATCGGAGACAGACGAGATGAAGAACAAGCAAATAGAAAACCGGAATGAAATAATAAAACTATTTCGAATACCGTATGTTTGATATTGAAAAATACCAAAACCCACGATCATCTACAACAATAATATATCCTCGCCTACGCAATACTTCCCTACACATTACCAAAAGTTCTGATTTACTATCAAAATATACGCATATCTTTCATTTGGCGGCAAATCACGACGGATATCACGAAATTACGATCATTGCAATGACAAATGTACAAGAGAACTCCAGATGAAGGCATTTACATAGAAAAGGCTGAAGTTAAATTATTGCAATATTACCATACATTTAAGATTCTAATCTGAGATGTTCTTTCCATAACCCAAAGCATAAATACTGTAATGTTGTATTGTCTAAAAAAACTTAAAAAATAAAAATAGTAATTTTATTTGCATTTCAGTTAAAATTGGCATAATTCTCTCTTCCCTGTGGCTTTTTTACTTTCCTGTATACGTAGGTATATACGTAGTATTGGAAACGTTATGTAATGCTGCGGAAAATCGATTCCGAAATTTCAACGGAAATACAAATTTTAGTAGTTTTCGCGCCATATTGCGGGCAATATGTGCAATTTTAAAAAAGATACAAAAACAATATTTTCTCAAAAACGGCTCCAAAGTTTTTCTTTAAACTTTCGGTAGAGATAGGGCCTAATGTACTTACTATATGAGATGACATGAACGCCATATTCCTCTATTTTTTGTTTTTCAAAAATTACAAAAATGTAATATTTTTGACATGTCTCTCATGTCGGTAGTATTTTTATTAGCGGTGTTTTGTTGACACCATATTTATAAGTACATGTGCTTTAAATAATGTTGTATAATGTTTCTCGAAAACTCAAATGTTTTTTGTGAAAAGTAGCTCCAAATTCCACATTTTCAGAAACACTCAAACGCCGTTTTCTCATAAATGTCTCCAAATGTTTTATTCAAACATTTCGAACGGATAGTACTCATTGCAGTCTTTAATATGACGTAAAGTTCGTTTTGGGTATATTTTTGATTTTTTTTTAAATTACAGAAATGTAATTTTTTGAAGTATCTCTCACACCGTTAATATGCACATTTCAAGCAATTTGTAAACACTGTTGTATTTGTGAGTTAACGTGCTTTAAGTGACTTCCAACGATGTTTTTCGAAAAATGAAAAATTATCTCTGAAAAAGAGCTTCGAATTTCGCATTTATAGTCAAGATTAAACGCCATTTTCTTAAGAATGGCTTCAAATGTTTCTATGAAAGTTGCCGTTTAGGACTAGGACACTATTAGTAAACCGAAAAACTGAGAAAAGGTTTAGAAAATGTTATTTCGGCGGCCATTTATGTCAGCTAGGTGGAGTATGTGGCAATTCCGAATAGCTAGCCGAGACCAAAGGAAATAGAAAAATAATACGGGAAAGTTTCCCATTCGCCATTCCGTAATACCACTAGTCTTAGTTTGTGGTGTACTTTGCACAAATGGAAATAATGACACCTGAAGGGTTCTGATAGATTTAGCTGAATAAATAAATTTATTTTTCAAATTTGAAAACTCATATTCCATTTAGTAAAACAAGATAATTTAATTGACATATTGTCAAATAATTTCTTTCGGTGATAGTAAAAACAAATAAGAACAAGTATTTTACAGTCACGCAAATAACTTTCAAGAGACTGTCGCTTTCCTGTTAACCTTATGTGAAGAGAAAAGTCACATCTGCTTTGGAGAAAAATTGCTTTCCTTTTCCCCAGACAGCCAACACACGACGCAGTCCATAAAAACAATCGGAAGCCAGGTTCTGAAAGAGTCAGAAATACAGGAACGCTTCAAGAATACTACTTTGTAGATTTACCAGATATCGACATTTCCTCTCGCTCTTTTGCAGTCCCGTCATGTTCATGAATAATTCATAACCTGACGGCATTGTACAGGCGAGAGCTCTATTTAAAATAGTTCGTGGCGAGCCGCGAAGGTTTCGTGTCAGGCGCTAGACACACAGACAGCACGGTAGTCGGCGCCATGAGGTTTACTCTGCAGAGTCCGACACAGTTCATATTCGCGCAGGCGAGTGAATTCTAGATTCGGCTCGCGTGCGGTTGAACCAGATTCGCCTTGACCGACGAAAGATGAAGCTTATCCACTCTTCTTCTGCCTCGTTACTTTGCGCAGGGTGCAGAGAGCTAGATCCACTACAATGCTTTGTTGATTGGTTGTTAGTGATTCCGGCCGCGTCAACTACTGAGGTCATTAGACACGTAAGTGTGTGCTTGTTTTTCTCATCGAGATGTGGCGGTGATCTTCGCCCTCTGGGTGGCGAGATCCGGCGCCAACCTACTGTCAACTAGCGGGGTTTTCCTCAAACAGATCTCCCACCAGCGGGGTACGGTCCCGGTTGGGACCAGATCTAAGCTCTAGGAGTGAGAATAAATCAAGGAAGAGGAAGGAAAGATCGCGCGCGTTCCGTGGCCCGTTTGTTAGGGTACGTCTCCGGTATTTGACTGGTGTTGATCGGAGAAACCGTGGAAAACTACTGATCAGAGCAGTCGGCCGCTAGAATTCTCCCCCCGATAGCGACTGATTTCGACTTAGGTGACAAGCCAGTGTCTAAAATTCTACCGCCGTCGGGACTCGAACCTAGGAGGCACTGCAGTGACATCAGATGATGCACTGAGCCATATCTCCCGGTACAGTGCTTTGCTGTACTTCTTTCCGTAGTAGGTTGTAATCCAGCAGATCTTTCACAGTATCTCGTGACCTAATATTCTGTGAGGTAGAAATTTAAATGAATGATAAAAGAGCAAAATCTTCTACAAAGTATGGTCGTAATTAATTTATTGCTCAATATTTACAGCGTGGTAAATTACACTGTTTGATTTAATGTGGCTTGGTTAATTGAGAGTGTGCAGCATTGTTCTTGATATTGAATTTACTATCATTTTCATTGGAGCGATTCGAGCGGACATCAAAATCTACTACATAATCAAATTTTGACTCCTCAGAGCAGATTTTATGGTTATTAATTAACACGAAAGTAATTACACATATTGTATATGTTGCAATAAACTTTTTCTTTACAATACTTCTAACCCAAAGTGGGAAAACACTACCTTCTCTTCTGTTTGATCCCTTATATACACAAAAATCTCCCGCAATAGCTCATCAAAACCACCCTTGTGTCTTCAGCGTCATAGATTGGGTTCAGAGACCCGATAGTTACAGATTTTTGACACTAGCTAGTTACCTGGGTCGCGTTAAACCACTGTCTGAAGGAGAATTCTAGGGGACGGTCGCTCTGATCGGTAGAATTCTGTGGTTTCACCGATCAATTTCAGGCAAATGGCTAAACAGTACGCTAGCAAACGAACCAAAGAACTCCAGGAATCTCTCCTTCCTTATGTTTGTTCTCCCCTATTACACACACACACGTACACACACTTATGCACACTTACATGCGTTTGCCAACTGCACATATTGGGCGACCTGTCTGAAGCAGAAAGCTTGTCCGGCATCGGACGGAGTTCCCTGGGAAAGACAGTAGAGGAACAGCAACCTCGTAAGCTAACGTGTAGATAGGTGCCGGATCTCATGGTCCGGTGAAATGGGGAGGAGGAATGCTTAAATCTTTGATCACATAGAGGAAAGGGTTCCAAGGCTGTCGCAGACAACTTATTCCAGTCCGTTATTACTCTATTTGTAAAGGAAAATTTTCCAACATCTGTTCTCTGTGGCCTGATTTGAATTTTGTGCTTGTGATCACCTCTACTAAAGTGCGTGGGTCTATCAAGTCGAATGTAAATATCTTCCCAAGCTGCATAACCGGCATACGCTTTGTACTGGGCACAGATTCTTGACTTAACCCTCCTGATTTCTAGAGACTTCCATTCTACTTTATTCCTATTGCTTCGGGAAGTAAGTTTACACGGTCTACCCTGTACTATATTCAAATATTCCTTTTGTGAATTTCTAAAAGGGTCCCAACAAAATGCTCCATTAATAGACGAACTAGAGGTACGTAAGCTAATTTTCTCGCTTAGTATCCGCGTAGTACAATACAAAGACCTCCCGGATTTCCCTATGACAAAGTTTACCTGATTTTCCCAACTCAGTTTGCTGTCAAAAATTATTCCCAGGTTATTACAAGACTCTTGTAATATTTTCATAGCCTAAACCGTATTGAGTTTTACTATATTTGCGGCCCCTACCAAACGTGATGGTTTTGCTTTTCAAACTATTTATTGTCATGCTATTTTTTCCGCCCAGAAATGTAGACTACCTAGATCACCCTGCAATATATCTTCGTCAAATTTCGATTGAATTACTCTATATATTATACAGCTATCAGCAAACAGTTGTACTTTTGAAAATAAATTGTCTGGAAGGTCATTCACAAACGCGAGAAACACGAGAGGTCCAATAACGCTTCCTTGTGGAATCCTTGAAGTTACCTTTGCTACAGTTTAAAATTGTTGTCCTACTTGGACTTTCTGTTTGCTATCTCGAAGAAGCTCAGCAGTCGTCTGATGACGTCTTAAGCTGCTTAAATAAATAATAACAATAACAATAATAATAACATTAATTATTATTATAAGACATAATTATTAATAATTGGCTACCGATCAACCGTGCTTGAATTATTCTTATTTCCTATCCTTTATCCTTGTAGGTCTTCAGATCTCCGTAGAACCTCGACTCAGTCTACTCAGAGTATAATGTGTGGATTGTGAGAAATTGTGTATTTTGTTTCGGAAGTTCTCAAGGATGGGGTGTGTCAGCCCTCCCACGCGTCGTTTTTTAATTCACCTCTGGTGTGGCGACGAGCAGTATTGATCAACCTGAACTCATCGGGCGCCGTTGAGCCCGCGGCACGGCCGAGGGGCGCACGCAGAATATTTTAAATTAATGTGGGTGGAAGGGAGGCAAAACGAGGGTGTGGCTGCCAGTGGATTCTCAAGGAATAAATTTTACTTGACGGTGATTAATCTGTTGTGTACATGATTGGTAATTTTAAATATATCCAAACATTGATTTGAGACAAAATATATAAATCGAAATAAAAAAAGTTACACTTAATTTATATTGAGAGAAAGTTTGAACAAAACTTCAAGTCGATACTCCAGGAACAATGATATTTTAACCAATAAGCTGTTGCTTAAAACAAATGGTTTCTTACTGAGGTTTACATTTCGTACATATTTCCTCATGAATGCAGAATACTTATTTACGTGCTGGCATGGGAAAGTGTCCTTTTTACCACCTCTTCCGCAAGCCTTTTATACAATATTTTTACGTGTTGAAAAGAGTCCTATTTGAGTTGTGTGCTTTTGAAATTATTCGTTAACTTACCTCTACAAGGAATTTGTCATCTCTCTGTTATATCGTTTCGCACAATTCGTACAAATGGTGTTTTGTCTGTAGAATTCTAGGTACACTACAAAAGATTTGTTATCATGGTTCGCGGAAGTGAACGCCCAATTAGGACATACCGTATCTCAGATTGTTAAAGACAATGCCAAATGAAGAACCTCTAACGGGAGGTAAACGACATCCGCTATAAGGTCATTCATTTATAAGGCCAATTCCTTTGAAAATCAAAGCTGTTTGTGAATAAGAAACAATCCCTCAAAAAATACTTTAGTGTTCATTATGTATTGGTCACTAGTAGTGTTTCTTTTTTACTCACCCTACGATAATGCGCGTATGCCGATTCCTTTATTTTTAAGTAAAAATAACAACAATTCGGTGATAAAAGTTGCAAACAAATGTTACCAAATACCTCTAACAATGCCACTACATTCACAATATCCACGGCAATGAGCAGGCGCGACACGCAGTTTAATTAACTTGAATAATAACGGGTTAACACGTTAGCAAGGAACAGGTTTGATGGCTCCCACGCACTCCATCCTTTGTTCCTCTGGCGTGAAGGGCAGAAGTATCGAGCAACGTAACTCATCGATGCAGAGTTCGCGGGGGCGGCGGTCAGACGCCGCATATTTAAACCCACGCGGTCTGTCGGGGTCGAGTGGGCAGGACGGTGAGGGGCGGGACGGGGAGGGGCGGGATGGGGAGGGGCGGGACTGGGCGGGGCAACGAAGGACGTGGCGTCGCCCCAAGGCGCACGATTTACTAAGAGCATACGGGTGGGCTCGAGGCTCTGACGACACTGATTTTGTCACCAATATCAACCTATTAGAGTAGCACAGCCTTGGAGGTTCCGTTTTGTGTTTGTTTTTGTTTTTTTTGTTCGCGTATAGGCCGCCTCGGACCACGCGTACATGCCTACTGCCATTACTGAGGCTCAGAAACATTATCTCGGTGACGGCATGAAACATCATTAGGGGGGGATGAGCATTTAGCTGAATCCCAATTTTGTCTCCCAGGGTTGTTAGCCCTGGGAGAATGGAAGATGAAATGATGATAGTGAGGAGTGAAACGATGGCACACACATATAGACATACGCAAACATACACCCATGTCTGAGGCGGGACTCGAACCCGCGAACCTGCGGTCCGAGATCATCACGACACTACTGTCTTAGCGATCTCGGCCATGGGGCCGACCGTTTTGTATTGTTGTTGTTATTACTATTATTGTTGTTATTATTATTATTATTATTATTATTATTTCCCTCTAATTCGCGATTAAAAATGTTACGAGTCGGTCGAACATAAAATCTACTCCGGCTTGCAACCAGCTCCCTAAGGAGCAGATCTATGGACAATCGGTGCCTGTACAGTACTTTGCGCAAGATGTGGGATGTTCCCAATTAAGTAATGTCTTGCACATATTGTTATTATAATTATTAGTAATGTTATTTCTAGGAGCCACAACTAATGTATTTAGGGAGTTGCCTCTTCTTCTCCGGTGTATACCACTTAGGTGACATAAGGTATGTGACATACACACCTGCAGTTTCCAGACAGAAAGAACGATGCATGGAAAACTCTCTCGCGGCAGGTGACCTGGTGTATAGAGTGCTGTTGGGGCATGCCTCTCCTGGTTACCCGTGCTAGTGTACAATGTGTGTACTGAGACAAAATGTTGAACTTCGTTTCAATTTAAAAAAACTTTTCAAAGAAGAGGTGTGATAGCCTTCACACATCTGCTTCTTTGTGCCAACTCTGGTGTGAAGGCCGGAAGTATTGAGCAACCTAACTCCCCGTGCGCTGCAGGGCTGGCGAGGCGGCGGTCGGCCGCCGCATATTTAAATCCACGTGGTCTGCCGGGGGCGAGTGGGCGTGGCAAAGGTGCCGGCGCGAAGGGGGCGGGGGAGGAGTGTGGTGGCAGGGCGAGGGGTGCGGGACGAAGGGGGCGGAGTGAAGGGAGCGGGGCGAAGGGGACGAGCCGAAGGGGGAGGGGCGAAGGGGGCGGAGCGAATTGGGCGGGGCAAATTGGATGGGGCGAATTGGGCGGAGTGAATTGAGTGGGGAAAAGGGGGAGGGGCGAATTGGGCGGGGCGAATTGAAGGGGGCGAAGGGGGCGGGGCGAAGGGGGCAGGGCGAATTTGATGGGGCGAATTGGGCGGTGTGAATTGGGTGGGGAAAAGAGGGCTGGGCGAATTGGGCGGTGTGAATTGAAGGGGGCGAAGGGGGCGGGGCGAAGGGGGCAGGACGAATTTGATGGGGCGAATTGGGCGGTGTGAATTGGGTGGGGAAAAGAGGACTGGGCGAATTGGGCGGGGCTAATTGAGGGGGGCGAATTGGGCGGGGGCGAAGGGAGCGGGGCGAAGGGACGAGGCGAAGGGGCGGGGAAAGGGGGTGGGGAAAGGGGGCGGGGAAAGGGGGCGGGGAAATGGGGCGGGGAAATGGGGCGGGAAAGTGGGCGGGGCGATTTGGGCGGGGCTTAGGGGGAGGGGAAAAGGGGCGGGGCGAAGGGGGCGAGGTGAAATGGGCGGGACAAAGTGGGCGGGGCAAAGTGGGCGGGGCAAAGTGGGCGGGGCAAAGTGGCCGGGGCGAAGTGGCCGGGGCGCAGGAGGCGGGGCGAAGGGGGCGGGGCGATGAGGGACGCGGCGTCGCCGCGAGCGCGTGCGAGTGACGCAGGGCGAGCGACGCGGCTCGGAGCGCCGCGCCGACGAAACTGATTTTGTCGCCAATATCGACCGATCAGAGAAGCAGAGCCTCGGTGATACCGTATTGCGGTCACGGTTCGCCACAGTTAATCAGGCGATGCTTGTAGTGGAGGGTATTCCTATTTCTCTTTCCCCTCGAAATATTTTCCTCTTTTTTTTAACCTCTCTTTCCTTCTCGGGGTTCATCTTCTAGTGCAGGTTCATCCGCCATCTTCCCCTTATTTTCTCCCGCGGGTATTCTCCACGCGTCGCCTTTTTTTTCCTTCCCACTCTCGCTTTCCTTTTCCGTTCCAATTCTCGATAAGGAACTTACGATTTTTCATCCAGCGTTCCCTTTAATGTAGAGAACCAATAGAACGGGGCCGAGTTGTATATTGGAGTAATCGTAGCCCGAGAGGAAGAAGGAAATTTTATGCTGCGTCGTGTCGTGTTTCACAGTAACGCGCCGTTCAATGGGCTCGAGGCGTCCGTTGTGTTGGAGGGAAGACCGGAAAGAGGGAGGGAGGAAGGAAGGGAGGGATGGAGGGAGGGAGGCAGGGAAGGAGGAGGGATGGAAGGAAGCGTGTAACCGGAGTGCGAGTCACCCTCTCCAGTCGCTGTAATTAGTATTTGAGATGCGAGACAAGAACCTTTTATGTTAATTGAGACTCTCGTTTGGTAATGTCACCGTGAACAATTTCATTAACGTTAAGCACGTGAACAAGCGCGACCGCAGGTTTTTAATAGAACGATGGGAAAGCGGTGGTTTCAGGCGGAAGATTTGGAGTTACAGACCGCGAAAAAGGACTCAAAATAGAGTTGAAAATGGAATTCATTCATTGTCTACTTGATTATTGAAATAGAATTTAATTCATTAATAGAATGTCTTTTTTTTCAAAAATCTTTTAATGGTCAAGAGCATTTGGGGTTACAGACCTTTAGTAAGAACTCAAGATAGAGTTTAGAATTAAATTTCATTCATTGTCTATTCCAATACTGAAATAGTAGTAATTTCATTACTAAAAGAGTTTCTTTAATAATAAGAAAGCTTTGTATTATCAAGAACAGAATAAGAGGGATGTACGCAAGATTAAAAGATATACGAAAATAAATTACAGAACTTGTAGTTGAAAATGGTTATTTAGACTTTCTAGATGTATCAACTACTTTCATCTCCCTCAACTCTACGCTCCCCGACTGATCTCTTCACTTGCGCGTTAGTGTAGTGCATGTATGTGGAAGTGCATAGAGTAGAAAAAGAGACCAAGATGTAAAAGTGAAAATCGGGTGCGGTTCTTGACCCCGTTCGTTAGGATATTGCTTCGGAATGCATCTGATATTGAACACAGAATCGACGAAAAGTACCTACCAGCCGCTAGAGTTCTCCTCCAGACAACTGTTTAATTCGACCTAGCTAGTGTCGAAAATCTTTACTATCGGGACTAGAACTCCAAGATTTCCCGGTCGGTGATGCTGCAGTGGATGCGAGCAACCAATTCAGCCGGTGTGCAATTGAAAATATGGTTATATTTCCAAGGATGTTTTCTTGTTTGGCATTGGCTGAATTAAGAGTTGAAGATTCAACATATGATTCAGTTGAGAGAAGGCAAGACATAACAAAACTCACATTGAATATTGTTTTAGTTAAAAAAAATTATATTCATTTTGGAACACATCCTTTTAATCTTTTTAATATAAGAATTCTTTTTACTATCGTATAATCGTATTTTAATTCAATTTCACCTTCACTATGGAAATCAGAAACCAATTAGTGAAGAATGTTTGATAGATAATGTAATTTAAAATTACTGTTATAGCTCCGACATCAAGAAGCTTCACTTTAAAAATGTAGGAACAGAAGTTTCATGTCATTAATCTTTGATAGCTTAGTTTTGTCTTAACTTTATGTAATCATGTACCTAACATAAATTTTACAAAGCATAAATATAGAGTTTTCGTTTATACTTTCAATTTCAAGAAAACTAGCAATGTCGTTCATTTTTACAATTTTGAAGGTAAGAGTGTCGTAAATAATTTATAGATAGGCTAAAGACATAAACAACTTCTTATTTCATTGATCTTGTCATTTTATTTGCAACAGTTTTGCGGATATATTGTCCCCATCATCAGGCTAAAAATTAAAAGGAAAATTAATTAAAATATTGCAACTTTGAAGGCATAAAACATTAAAAATATTAGAAGTGAAACTTATAAACAGTAAAAAATGTTAGAAGTACAAATTATGAACAAAATTATGATTTGCGAGTTGTGTAAAAATATCTTATACCAAAACAGGCTAATTGCAATTGTGCAAGAACAAAATCTTTCACGTTCCCTGGCTAATTATAACCCCAGTTAGGCAGATCACCTTCGGTCCGCCAACCGCCAACTCTTGACCAAAGCATGTTCGAGCGAATGCATCTCCGGCCTGGAACAACGTTGTTAGTGTTGTCTGCATTCAAGCGGCGGGAGGCGGCCTAAGTTGCGACTGCACCTAAATTTCCAGGGCGCTCTCTTGCAAACTTCCCCCGCTCCCGGCGCTGCCTTCAACCACCCCGCCCCGCCCCGCCCCGCCCCGCCCCTCCCCGCCCCTCCCCGCCCCGCCCCGCCCCGCCCAGCCCCCCCACCCCCCACCCCCACCCCCACCCCCACCCCCCACCCCCCCAGCACTTTCCGGCCAGCGGCGGCGCCGACTCCGGCAAAGGGCGGCGGTGGGGGAACGGGAAGGACGGCGTGGGCATTGTTGTTCAAGGAGCAGCAGACGGGGAGTCCCCTCCGGCAAGGGTTGCCAACCTCCTCAGCGTGATTGTACTCTCTCTGAGAGTTCACGCACACTAGAGACAGGAAAGAACGGTTCATTTATTCACCCTCTGATGAAGAAAACTGTCTCTACTGTTGGCTCTTTAAACTAAAATTTCAAAGGTAAATGAAAAAATAGCAATGTGAATGTAGTTGTGAGTTTCTTACTGAAGTTAAATAACAGGAGGCCCTACATTTGAGTCTCAAAGTCACGGATTTTTCATGTGAAAAAACAAATAACCAAAAAGAGAGCTCGCAAAGAAAGCTGTGAAAATCAATCAAGTACTTGTGCGCGTCCTTCCAACACGTCTTTCATTCTAAATAATGCATACCAATATATTAAACTAAAAAAATATCTTGGTTGTGCTAGTAGTAATTTACACTTTAATGAATACATATCTGTTAGCAGAAATTGTTTTCCGATATCAGAAAATTTAAGTTTCCCCACACAATTCCCCATGTCTCATCTCCAACTTCCACATTACGGTCATGTCATTGTCTTTTAAAACGCAGGACCGTGGAAGTGCACTAAGTTGAATGAAGAGAAAGTTCAACAATCGCAAAAAAATATTTCTTTATTTGCACAGTTGAATCTGAAACAATTGAAAAAACTAGTTTTATGAAAATTTAAAGCAATTTCGAATACATAATTCTTCGTTTATAAAATATATTCATCAACTTGCAAGGTTCAGACTACATTTTAAACAATTGTGAACTAACATGTTTTTCTTGAGCATTTAATTTTGTATTCAGCTCACATGCAACGACGTTTTGAGATATAAAACTTCATAAAACAGATTTTTATATTATTTTATGAATGTTTACGTCAAATCAAAGCGTATATCTGATTCTCCTCAACGACCAAAGTTCACAGAGTTCATCGTCATGCAATAATTCATGTACAAAATAAATAATAGTAAAAAGAATTCGCGCCGAATTGTCTGAAGTATCACATAGAAGCTCTTTGCTTTCAGATTTCTTTGGTGGGGGCAGTCCCGCTGCGGCAGCAAGGTCGCAGTTCTACCGGAGCTGCCGAGCAGCCGTTTCCAACTGTGCGACTACTTCCAGGCAAACGTGAGTGAAAATGTTTTAAATCAGTGTCAGTGCGGTGTTAAATGTCATTGATTTTTAGTGACATTATTATGAACTTAAATAGTTTTTCGGCAACAATTACAACGATATTTGAGAGGAAAGTAGTCATTTTGGCTGCCATCTTTGAAGATTTCTAGGCAAACACCTGGTAAGAAATTACATTTTCATTAAGAGTTGTAGTATATGGCCCAATATACAGGATGAATCACGTTAACTTTAGCACCTCCTGTAACTTTTGAATGGTTGAAGTTATTGCAATGCAGTTTTCAGGGAAGTGCATGAGGGAATGGAGTTAACTGATACGTGAACTCATTTCTATTTTATCACTTGTTGTTTACGAGATATTTGAGGTAACTTTGTTTTTTTCAAATGGAATTACTCATATTTTTTTTCAGTCTATCATGACGAGCGTAAAAAGACGAATCCAATGATATACATATTGTTGTACGTTGAATAAGCATTCTTTTGAGTCATTTTAATTTTTCCCTTCTTTTCCCGCCTTTCTCCTTTGTCCCTCATTGCTCTATTTGACACATTTACCTTATTTACCCTCTTCCTCCCACAACGCCCTCTTTGCTCACTTCCTCTTCTGGACCTTCGCCGCCCTTTTCTCTTTCTCCACCCATCTCCATTACTCCCCCTCTTCCTCTTTTTCGTCTTCGTTGCTCTTTTTTCCTCCTCTCTCTGGGGCATCGTAGAATCTATTACAGAAAATGTTTCCAGTTGCTGAAAACCGTCACAATGTTAACCAAAGTTATTATTTCAAAAAATTGCTCGCTTTCGCAATCATTGCTTTTAATTTACAATTTGATATATTTTAACAGAGAAACAAAACGTCTCTTATTAATGTTTAAAAATAATGTTGAGTAAATATGGTATATCTGTTACTTGGTCTGATATGTGCAAGTACGTATTTCTTTCCGTCGGCTTTTTGCAATTATCCCCTCTCCATTTGCTCTGGAGAGGCTGGTATTTATTCAGTTTACTTGTGATACATGCATAACAGCAGCAGTTTTCACTTGCGATATTTTTGAAAGCGCTTATTTTAAAAAGACCATCATGTTACTAACTTATATCTATTAAAAAAAGGCCTCTTTGGGATTGTTTATGTTATACATCCGTTCGTTAAATTTTTATAAAAAGTTCACATATTTTTTATTTTCTTCATTCTTCTATTTTTATGTTTTTTTTCTCAACCATTCTCTCGTTGGTTCTTAAAATATATTTACAAACACATTCACTCACTCAGGCACACAACGGCTAACGTGTAATGTACGGTACAACTTACGGAAGTCGTTAAAAATTGTATGAATTTCATGCATCGTCACAACGTGTTTGCAACTGCGCAGTTTGAATACTAGAGGCTTCTTATGAAGTACTTACTGATGTGATTTCTTATAATAATGAATTGGTAATGGAATTATGCGGCGGACAGACTCAAGGTTGTTTATAGTGAACGCGAGGGCCGAAGGCCAGGACCTCGCTGTGACTTGGATCCGGGCGAGCGAAGCGAGTAAATATACCTTTGAAAGTAATTTGGCAATAAATAATGCGGTGGGGGCAAGGTGCTTACTGAAGTGCGTTTTTTGTAGGAGGGCTTAAGGAGATTATCCTCCTCCCTCCCCCCACCTCTGAGGGTGTACTGTACACCCTACTTTAACCCACACAACACTACACTACACTGCACTATTTGCTCGACGCATTCTTGATAATCGCCACGGCGCTGATTTCATTGAAGCGTCCGTTGAGCCGCGACGTCGTTTCCAGGCGGCCTCGGCCCGGCGAGGTTTCCAGCTCCATTCCGTCGGTTTGGCGCAGCGGTGCGATGTTTTCGCCGCGGGGAGGTAATGTCCTTGGCCTTGTCTAAGCGATCGCGGCGGTTACAGCTGCGACGCGGAGACGTAAAACCAGTGCCGGAGCTAGAAAATTTTGGGCCCAAGGCAATGTTAAAACGTAGCCTACCCCCCCCCCGAAAAAATTAAAAATGTGAAATTTGTGTCAAGAAACGTTGAGTTATTTTATTTCAACAAATAACAAAAATTATAACGTTTAAGGTCGAAAACGGTTTTGGGAATTTATTTTAATTAATAGTTTTAAGCAAAAGTATATAGTGGACAAATAATACAGTTTCCACGAAGATATTAAAACGGTAATAAATTTAGTGTTAAGTTAGTGTTTAATAAAATCATTTGTCATTAAGCACATGAAAAAATAATGTGCATTGCTATTTTAATGTTTGCGTCATTTGATTAATTTTGCAGAGTCCTACCTTAAAAATAAAGGCTATAATTAATTATTTAAGGTAAAAATTAATTGAAAATTGTATGAAGTATCAGTCTACCGTACCGTGACTTCCAAAATTACGTTAACGATTTTCTCTAGTTCTAATTTATTTTTAAATTTCTTTTCAAATTTTTTACTAATATTTCCGCCATCATTCTCAACACCGGGCTCCTTGGTTTTGGGGGCTCCGAGCAATCGCCCTGTCTGCGCATATCTAGCGCTGGAACTGCGTAAAACGGAACTGTGGGCATGATAAGATGTGTACAGAAACAAAACAAGCATTACAGATCAGAATGAGGAATATTTTCTTGTAGATATGTGATTAGTTTTACTCTTTACCATACTGAACGGAAAACATGGTAGCATCAGATATAAAAACTTAATAAGTAGAGAATAGAAAATGTATTGAATAAAGAATCTTTTCGAATTTAATGAAAGGAATTAAAATTATGTGTCTAGGGACAAATGAACATTTCAACATTTTTCAATATAACTTCAAGATATTTCACAAATGTTTCGAGATCAATATTTTTATTACC